>CM043017.1:77832418-77919650 GCA_023690525.1 Holotrichia oblita | reverse complement strand
AAAATAGGGTAGATAGCTTGCACCCTTTTTACATTGAATGATGTTCTTGCGCCAACTTGCGCCACCAATTTTAGAGCTTGCACCCCTCTCCAACCCCTATATATTTAATATTTATGTTTCCAAGCTAGCCCCCCTCATCACGGGAGAAAGTTCAAAATAGGGTAGATAGTTTGCACCCACCTTGCGCCAACTTGCGCCACCAATTTTAGAGCTTGCACCCCTCTCCAACCCCTATATATTTAATATTTATGTTTCCAAGCTAGCCCCCCTCATCACAGGAGAAAGTTCAAAATAGGGTGGATAGTTTGCACCCACCTATGCGCCAACTTGCGCCACCAATTTTAGAGCTTGCACCCCTCTCCAACCCCTATATATTTAATATTTATGTTTCCAAGCTAGCCCCCCTCATCACGGGAGAAACTTCAAAATAGGGTAGATAGCTTGCACCCACCTTGCGCTAACTTGCGCCACCAATTTTAGGGCTTGCACCCCTTCGTACCCCAATGAAAACTTGAGTAACTAACTGACATGTCATTTGTAAAACTAATCATATATCAATCCTTGTCATAAATATTGAATTTGCAAATGTGTGAATATCGTTGTAATAGTGAATTACATTAAAAATAAAACTATTAGAAATAAATTTAATAATAAACATATTAGTTCCACTACAAACCAAAAATTTAAATTATTATTATTAATTAACCTAATTATTATTTAATTAAATAATCACGGCTATGTACTTAACGGAAAAATAGTTACAATAAATGTTGAAAGTGGTTTCCGTTATCTAAACATATATTTACTCTACGTTTTAAATTTTCAAATACATTTTGCAGTTCTTCGAAGGTAATATTTATTTCTTCTCGTATAGCTGTTTGAAGTTCCTCTAAATTGTGTAATCTATTTCTGAAGACTTTATTTTCTAAATTGCCAAACAAATAAAAATCTAATGGTATCAGGTCTGGAGAGCGTGGAGGCCATAAGTTTTCGCTTATCAGTCTATCATCAACAAATTGTTTGAGATGTTCCTGCGTATCTCTAGCTCTGTGTACGGGGGCATTATCTTGTTGAAAGAAACCTTGTAGTACATCATCGTGTAGTTGTAATATAAATTCGTTTAATATGGCAGGTACCTATCGTTCAGCTGTAATGGTTTCATGGAAAAATATTGTTCCTTATGCCTTAAAAATAAACGCATCATGCTCCGGTGTAAACACCATTATGATAACCTGAAACAACAATTCTTGTTTTCATAGTTATTACAATTAATGTACTACAAACTTACCATGCACACATCGTATTATTTGCTGGTAGCTAAAAAAAGTTAAAAAGACAAATTATATTTATACATCCACATAAGCCATCGTAGGACAGATGGCTTATGTGTAAGTTAAAATAAAGCGACCGTAGCGCTATTAGATCTGCTAAGAGTCCCTTTTTACATTGAATGAGTTCTATCGATATATTTACTCTTTTACGGTTGTTTATATTTCCTTGCATCCTAAATGTAATGCAACAACGTCTGTGCGTACGTTATAATGTACATTTCAAAGGATATACCTTTTTTATTACTAAATTTACTTGACTTGTTTCTCTCTCTCGGTATTAGTATGTTGGACAATATGCATATTATTCTTATCTCCTATGTATAAGGAGCATATTGGAGTAGAAAAAGAGTTTCGTAATTCTTAACATTAATGAGTAAGAAATGACCGCATCTAGGTGGTATTTGAATATCTAAATTTTACGTTTTCTGCAGGTGTTCATGACATATATGCTTGGTACTTGGCCAAATTGTTAGAAAACCGTCACATGCTAACGACTTTTTTATAACTTTGTTACCTTCGATTTAGATTGTGGTAACAGGAAGCGAAAATATATTGAATGGGTATGAGAGTTATATTTTATGAATGATTTTATTTTAGAATTTGCTGCGATGTATATTAGCCTGACCACCAAAAATATACTGAATAATGGGATAAACACTTCATGCTAGAGTGTTTGATATGCGAACTCGTTTTTTTTGGAAGTTAATTTTACTACACATTAGGATCTTCAAATGTAAAGTATATTTCTGTTTGCCATTACAATTTGGCAGTAGCAGATATCTGTTCACTCTTCGCAACAGTACCGTGTAGTTTTGTTTATACTTATACTTTGCACTTATTTTTAACGTATGAATTGCTGTTTTATTAAAGTCTATCTGGATTTCAATATTGAAAATGTAACGGTATTATTGTCTATTGTACTTCTTAATGTGATCAAAATCTACTTTCTAGTATTTTGTTATCGAAATATGCGTGCCTAAAATTGGCGAATATCTTGGAAGATCGACAGTATTTCACTTTTTAAATACCATGGATCAATTCATCTAGAATCTACGAGTAGGGCGCCTTTAAAAATGCAATGGTAAAACTTTTACGAATAGTCACAAATATGGACATTTTCGAACGATACTTAAAATTGATTTAAAATAGGTGCTACTTTCGCACAAGTCATAAGCGTGATTGCTGTTGTTGGAAAGTAGCAGTTGTCATATCGTTGTAACCAGATATACATATACAGGGTGACTATAGGGTGAACTACAACACTTTGTTTTAAAATTCTGTTTCGTTAATAATACTTTAATGGGCCATTCTCATCAATCACCCAGTATATAGCATGACTTTTCGTGCGATAATACTTTCTATATACTTCTGTAAATTATATTTTTTGAAAGTATATAGTTAACAAAGCACGAAAAAACACCTGAAACATGTAGTAAATTCAGGTTCAAGGTACACGTAAAGAAAAGGACCAGGAAGGTAAATTATTTATCGTAATGTCCAAGTAAATCTTGGTTTGGCATGGAGGTTAGGTTATCATGTGATTGATTATATTGGATGTGTAAACTATGTACCTAAATATAAATTTAGCTTTTACGAACATTGTTTAGTATTTCCATTATGCAGTTTTACAAGTCGTTACTGCACTTTTGGCAAACATGAATTATCTCCATGCTTAGTCCAACGCGATTCGCCATATTTTAAACTAAATATTATATATTTTTTTTATTTAACGGGTCGATGGCCGCAGTGGTTAGGCGGCTGACTATTGTTGTGAGAGGACGATAGGTGCCGGGGTTCAATTCTCTGGAGGGACGGTGACATTTTTCAGAGAGTTTAATCCCGGATCGACTTGCCATTCGCTGTTGGGAGCAAAGTGATTAACAGCGCGGCATCATAAAAGGCGATGCTGTCACAAAGCCATTTCAACACAACTTACACACACTAAACTACACCGCAAGAGTTGCAGTGATAGCCAGACAAGTAATACAGCTTACGGAGTCACTGCAACTAAGCACCCACCACACATTAAAAAAAAATTATCATTTCTTATAGTAATTAGTAATGAAAATGCAATTTTTATTGTTGTTGTTGTTTCATTAGATTGATTTAGCTTCTCGACAGGTCCAGCAACTATTTAGCTTATATTTATTAGTATTATTCTATTTCTTTCACGCTTATGGGATGACTTGGAAAAGGTTGAGACTCTTTTCTTGCCCAGTGTGGTTCATCAGGGCATTAAAACATACAAAGTATAACTGAACCTCGGTTTCAGGGTTAACCCATTTTTATTGTTGTGTATACTAGTATTTGTACTAATAAGCCATTATAACCTGATAGTTTGATGTTTCCTTGATGGAAAGGCCTATTGAATACAGATAATATCTAAATAGATAGCTAGTAAATTACTGCACTTCATGCCATTTACACATAAGTAAACATTATATGCGCCGGTTAAGCGAACTTATTGACCATGCATATTAATTTGCAATTCAACATTGCTATCATACGTTCGGCTACTTAGCCGATCTCAAACCCGATAACGCTCAGAATATCTCCTGCTATGTATGTGGTGCAAATATGCCATGTTTACTCTTAATTGGTAACTGTAGACAAAAAGTGTATTCGAAGTAAATTTGGTAATTTGCAAACCACCTGTAAATATTTGAATAGCTGTTATTCATTTCAAACATAGAAATCGTGAAGTACGGCACACTGCTTATAAGTCGTTGGGCCACCACAATGCAATTTCTCGTTCTACACAATTGCATACTATTAGAGGGAATTCATTGCGCTCACACTCGCAGTTTGCAGTCGTCTATATATACGTAGGCAAAAAACATGAATATATGGGACGGTTGAAAAGGTATAAGTAATTCTTTTTAAAAATAAAGCACCTGTATATCGCTGCATTTTTAAATATAGCAGCTTCTAAGCATTTTTTGAACATTTCAAATTCCTATATCTATCACTAATGGTTTTTTTGAAATATTCAGAAGTAAACATTTTAATACTTTTACTTATTAAAAAAATGCCGATGAAAGCAGCAAATGCAAGTTAGAAATGGTAAAACATTGTTTTGTGTTTTAACAAAAACAAATTCTGTCAAAATAAATCTAAAAAGCTAGGGCGATAAGCTATGGAGGCTTGTGGATGTATGTGAATTATTTAACTAAGAACATTATGGTGTTTTGACAAGATCTACAGTGACTAAAGTGATTGCCAAATTTGCAGAAACTGGATCTGTTGCGAAAAGATCGACCTAAAATAGATGAAGTCAAATTAAACGTGCTACTAGAAACTGAAGAAAGTCATCATATTTCGACAAAATAACCATTATTAAAACAAAATATCACTCGCAAACCTTATAAGAACAAATGATCAAAAACATTGACTGTAATTTTGTGAAGAAAAACGTTTCTCTGTGACGAAAATTCCAATTCTTTGAATAACATTTTTATCTGACGAAGCTAGTCTTCACCTGTCGTTTTGTTTGTCTTTCATCAAGTATCCAATTTTCGTTTCATAGGTTAAGACTTGTAAGTATACTTCGTTTGATACACCGTCATTTTTAGTTTTGTTGTTATTCTTCTTTTATTCAAAAGTTTTTGTAGAGTGCATAATCAACTTATATTATATCTTTTCCAAGAATATCACAAAAATTACCATATTCACTACCTAATACTGTTTTTAAAGACGCTTGTGACACAACATACAAAACCAGTATGATGCAATATAATGTCATAATGACAATCAATTTCGCGCTTGTCATACTTCAAATTTCAAAAAGCAAATGCCAGTTACAACTGGGTGAAATGTGTGAGAAAATGAAAACCTTGACGACAGTACACGGGACCTTCTGCCGTATCTATAGTACGTTAGTATTATATTATCTATGTAACTATGCTAACAATGATACGGTTCAGCATAATGCAGCCAACAGTTCAATTTTCATTATGATCAACTCTTAACACCTTCAATGCAGTTGCTATTGTTCCAAAAATAATGTCAACAACTTGTCAATATCGTCTGCTATTTGATTTATAACTCATTTGAGTTTAATGGTAAATCAAATAGGAATCATTAGTAACAAACTGTGAGGATTATTTTTATCCATGGCCTTTCCTGTTAAACACGATAAGATTTTGAAGCTTACTCCGTGTGGGCAACGAGATGAAAACGGTATTTGGCAGTATTCTATTCATTCTGTTTTAACAATTTTTGGCGGTTTTCAAAGGAGCAATTTGCATATGGTAATGTATTTCCCTCATGTTCGTCGTGTCTGTGCAGCACGCTATCGTGAGATAGGTTCTATTAGAAAAGGAAAATCTACTGGCAGACATACTATTCTAACAGAATTACATGATGCTAATGCTGGCAATTATCGTGAACACTTATTGATCAATTACACGATGTTGAAAATACAAACAACTTTAAACAGAGTTATAACTGTAACATTATTTCTTCTTTTCAAATAAAAATATGTTTAGAACAACCTCTGTTTGTGTACTGTTTTTTCTTATTATTTAAATAAAAACTTGTGTACTAATTCTACCCCAATGTTAGCGCCACTTGAGAAATGATGATAATGAAGTTGATATTTCAATAGTTTACCGTTTAGGAATATACATAAACCAGAGCTGCCAAATGCCCTCAAACAATTTCGCTCTCCCTGTATAATACAAATAAGAATTTTATGAGGTTACATTAGCAGAATTAACGGAGAATTATAGATTATTATTCTCTTATTTGATTCTATTGCCATGATTACAATGTACATTTTTAGTAATACCATTTGATTTGTCAGATTCATTGTTGTTCTGTCATCCATTCAATAATACTGATAGATGTTTTCTTGGTTAATTCCTATGATGAAGCGTTTTAAAAAGATTTTGTAATACGGAATTGAGTGGCAATCATAACGACGTATTGACTTACATTTTTATGTACAATTTTTCTATTACATCAATACACTATCACAGCATGCATTTTTTGTATGTGCAGTATTATAAGGCTCACAATGTATATGGTGATTGATTTCGTATACGCTGATTTTATGCAATTACATTTGTTCTATAAATACGAAACAATTCATTGGAAACACAGTCAAAAGAATTACTAAGAAAATTGTAAAAAAAAAAACTTACTTTCTTTATTTCCGCTACACTTTTGAATCCGAGCACTACTACGTGTATCTAACGCAGACGCACTAGCTGTTTGACTTTTCATTTCTATCAGCGGATGAATCGAAAAATTTCGAATCGTAATGAGGCGCCCTTATTGTGCAGAGAGAACTCGAAGGCCTCTTGGAATCTGTTGTCGGAAATGTACCGTATTGAACGTAACGTATCTACCCTCTTCGCAAAGACTTTATGTTTCCGATGGTTTTTTGCTATCTTTTGTTGCGCTTCTTCGTATAGTCACCACTACCATCTGGAGGCTGCTTAGTCTTAGTGGACGACCAATTTTGTGCGGGACCAGTTATGGTATCGATAACAGATGTCTTAGAACCACTGGACGATTCCGAAAAGACTTTATCACTTCCCGAAATTGTCGCTAAATCACTAATAGGGCCTTTATCTTCGCCTTCATCTTCTTCACGACACTGCGACAATCTTCTCGAAACCATGACGTTTCGTGACGGTAACGTACTCGAATGATTATTAAAATACTGCTGAAAGAATGATCCGTTCCTGTCTACTAGCTCTCCTCTTCATTATTTTGTAAATCTCCTTCAACGCTGACATGGACGATATAGTGTGATGTTTTATATTGTTCACAAGCTCATTTTTCACGTTATCATCCGACTCGTTATTGGTGGCAACCCAATTGGAACGAGATTTCTTCCTTCTTCATTCTCTCAGGTGGCTTACCTTCTCGCGAGTTAGAACGTGGGGATATTTCTGTATCCATCTGTATAGGGATTAAATTATTTGCAGTTATCATATCAACAAGGAAACATAGAACCGTTTGCATTGAGTTATGTGCGCATATAATAAATACACAAGGCGAATTTCACAATTTATATATTTATATTTCAAATTGGTTGCATAATAAGTTCTAACCACAAAAGCGATGTGTTTGGGAAAATTATATATCATGATAATGGAGAATTACATTCGGTGCGATTGCTTGATACATAATCCTCTTGCCACTAACCAGAACAAAGATAATCTTGATGATGCATAATTTGGCGAAGATGAAAACCTAAATATTCTGTTCAAAAGTTCATACAGCAATATAGAAATTTCATTCAGCTTGTTCTCTTTTAGCAGTGAGCAATACAACAGAATCATCACGTTGATTCAATCATTACTACAACCAGTACAACTTATTAATCGTAATTTTTAAACAAATTAGAATTCTAACATATTATATTGAAAAGTAATAATAGCTCTTACTTATTATATTATAACTTAATTATAATTTAAATAAACAAACGCAACTGGACTGATACAAACCGAAAGGGAAATACAGTGGATATCAAAGGTACCAGTCTGTTATTAAACTCAATAAAAAGAAAGATGATAATCATCATATCAATATACTCGTAGATTGCATGAAGAGATTCATATTTAATAAATGATCTGTCTTGATGTAATTTACGGTGCTGCTCATTACAGAGTTCAGTATTAAGGTCGGAGGGTAAGTTATCATCATACTGATGAATAATAAGACTTGCATTTAAAATTATTAGAATAAAGATTTTTCAGTTAGAATCTATCTAACGTATAACGTTAGTTATTAATTACTACGTAACGTTCCTTCATTATCCTTGTCGTGCAGGTATCGGTCGTGTGCTTGCTATTTACACAAACGGGCTTGCAATGCACGTGTATGTTGCGATCTCTGTCATCTATAGATAAACTCGATATTTTCAAGGTCACTTACCTAATCTCTTTAATTATTCCATAGAGAAGTTTAGTACAACTGCACTCGAAGTTTACAAAACAAATACTCTATCAAAATATTAAAAACCTACATATGTGAATTATAATATTCAATGTAGAAAATTGCGTGATACAACGATTTGACTGTAATAAAAATCGCCAAAGATCAAAGTGCTTGTAGTAATTTAGAAACACTACATATATCCAAAATTAGGTATAGTAACCAGCTCCTCCGCCAACATTTTATGCGGCTAATTATAATTATAATACCTGCAATATTAGAAGTCGAATTTTTAAGAATTTTCGGTAATTAGTTTAACATTAATAGTTGCATTTTATTCAATTAGTTTTCTTACTGCATTAAATCATATAAATATATAACTTCCAAAATTTGAGCGGGTCCAAATAATCACAAGTGAGGACCTTTAGGTAAGCGTGTGCAGAAACTACAATTATCAATTGACCGTAGATTCGAAGAAAAAAGGATAAAAACTAGTAAGTTTATACGTAGGATTTTAGTGAAAATTAAACATTAATCATAACGTCTAAATCAAACAATTACCGATCAAATGAGCAATACTCCAGTTCGCTGAGACAGTAGTTTAGTTTTATGACGCGTCAAAATAAAAATTTCGCGAATTTCTTCTTTCTAGAAGCAGAAATCTATCGTCAAACATGCGCTTCACATATCTGTATCACGCTATTTGTAGTTTTCTATAATGATTTATAATTGTTCTGATTGCATTAAACAATTTACCTGCTGCGGTAGTAATCGAAATAGTAAGTATTTTGATAAACTATAATTCATATTTGCGCCTACGGTTTCATCCACCTTAATAAATACCTCGATAAATACCAATTAAAGCCGACGCAAAAACTGCATCATCAGATTTTCAATAGTAGCGATAGTAAATTCGCATGCAACTTACTTATTAGTAATATTTTAAAGACACCTTTAGAGTTACCTTTAAATAGTAAAGTATTCGCACACAAAACATCTTTTTGGCGAAATTGAAAATTCACTTTATTTTTAGTGATGTTACGTTGAGATTTTTTTGTGAAAGCTATAGTTTAGAAATATTACCTTACAGATTATCTCATCACTTAGTCGTAGAAACCAATACACATTCCAATATACAACTCTGACTGACTTATTGTAATAAAAAGGAAACCGTGTAATAAACCGTACCTTTTTTGTTTCTCGAATCATAACACTATAGACGCAGGAAGCGAAATACCAAAAGCTATATTTCAGATCTGACAGATGCAAAAAACTTGCATGATATTATACTAGGAATAGGGGTGACGATGATAACATCATACATATCTATCCAGTATAAAGTTAGGTTCTGCCTCAGGAATTGTCTTAACCAGTTCGCCAAACCACTCTCAAAGCAAGGTGGTATAGCCTAGTCGCGGATAGACAGATTCCATGATACCTATCTAACGACCTCTAATTTACCTGCTGGTAAGTAAGAAATGACCATTTGTGCCGATCTACTCTTGGGAATAATACATAATAAATAATCCAAGACAAACCGAGCTAGTATGTGAAGGACGCTCCATCCAAATAAGTCTTCAGCGTGCGGAAGCTGATTTGGATATTTGTGACAAAAACTGCTGATAAGAAAGCTTTGGACATGGTGTTAATCAACATCTCTGGTGCACGACAAATCAAATCAAAAGGTTACCGATACGATCATGTAAATAGAACATCTCGCAAACATCAACACCCAACGCCAGCAATACTGTCAATAAAATATAAAGACCTGTTTCAGTGATGGTAAGATACCGACAAAAAAATGGACGAGATGTCATAATCGTCTCGGCCTACTTTCATAAAAAACTAGAAAACATTACTCCAGTAAACATCCAATTCTTTGATCCACCAACAAGCAGAGAATAGGCAGATGGGATAATTTTTTTGAATTATTGGTCAATAATATAGTGATAACATGACGCAACAAATTTTAATTTTTTTATTTTTCAACCCAAAATTATGGAGAAAAGCGACTAATGCTCAAAAACATATTTAACAGCATGCGAGCATAGGTTCGTTGGGTCTGCACGAGGTTCTGTTATTCATTTCCTTTCTAATGAGTAGAGAATTTATTAAGCCCGGAAATAAATTATCTAGCCTAGTGTTTTCACTAATGATGTACACATTGTACACATGACACTATTTGACGAATGACATACTTTACACGTTCCCGTGCGTACTCTGAAACGGCAATAGTTTCCACATGCAATTTCATCTAAAAATTTGCGTTCACTTTACGTTGTTATACGTTTCGAAGATGCTTGCCTTAAAATGACAGTAATTATAGTCTTCCTGTTCTTTCTTAATTACTTGTTTAATTGTTATTTGTGTTTCTCGATGCAATGAATGAGTTGTTATTTAAGAGGGGGCTAAGATAGGTACTGAATGCTCATAACCGATAACAATTACAAAGCTTTTGGCGTTAATAAATGTTAAAATTATAAACATCTAACAACTCATTTTGTTCAGAATTTGCCATTTGTCTCAACATCCCATTGATAGTAATTAATTATTTGTTTATTACATTACATATATGGTCATATGTATTATAATAGGATCTAGTAGCTGGTATTATTATATACCTATATACCAGTAGGCTCATTTTTAGTCTTTATGGACACGGTAGGTAGGTGACTCTGTTGCCCTGTCCACGGACTAAATAGCCCTACTGTACGTAAGATTGGTAAAGAAATACATTAAAAATATGCATTCGTTCTCGAGAAAGCTTCGAAAATCTAATTATTATGTCGCGCCATTTGTTTATTAAAAAATATTGGAACTGTGTGCACCTTTGAGAATCGCTCTCGCGATGGCGCTGCTAGCAAGCTTATATCTTTTAATTACTATGATTTATAATTTGTGTCTAATATAAATAAAGGCAGTTTTATATAAGAATAATAATAAGTGTATTTTTAAAATAATAAAGAAATAATTTGGGTACGTATTTATCGTTTTAATTTTTAAGTAATTTAATATTACTTAAAATCAGGTCGAAGAATATAGAAAAATGTTATATTTGTACTATACAACGTTTATAATGCTTACTAAATAATTAAGTAAACAATTATAAAAAAATATTGGTATTGCTTTTATGGAAATTACGTTTGAGAAAATTCCTAGCAGAATAATGATTTCGTTAAATAGGTTGGCTATACTTAAGATTTGACTATCATTCAATTTGACATTGAAATTAAATATTTTTTAGCTTTCAAGTTAAAAATTCATATTACAGATCTATAATTTTGTAGAAATTATAATTGTGAAAAGAGACTCATTTGGACATTTTCTGTTAAAATCAATAAGGAATTTTTTCTTGGATTATTACATAAATATAAAGATTACAAACTGGATACAATTTTGACATCCAAGACAAATAGACAAATTCAAAATTACTTTCACAACTGAATATCACATAAATAATTACATGTGAAATAGATGATAAAAATATTCCGATGAGCTGTGGCAGAAGATTGGGGGTGATCGATGAATAATTAATTGTTTAGGATAATCCTGCTGTTCATCTAATTTCATCTGCTTCTCACCGGAATTAAAGGAAATCATAAAAATAGCCATAACAAGAAAACTAAATTATTATGCAGTTTACAATAAATTTAACATCACTTCACCCAATTCTGATTTAAAACATTTTTATAAAGATCATTGATAAGAATTGATATTTCTTTCGTTTTAAAAAAGAAATATTGCGCTTGATATAATACTTCAACCTGTGCCCATTCTATTTGAAGAGGATTTAATGTACACGATAAGATGGCCAACATAATACAGTTTGTTCTTGTCTTAACAGTCATTTCATCAAGGATAGGATCACTTGATGAAATGAAATAATGAACCCTGTATACCAATACCATTTGTAATATATGCAATATAATGCCTGAAACACTCATACGTTTCACCGAACATATAAAACGAACGAAAATAATTTTTCCCTCTAAAGCTTTCTCTCTTCCAGAGCTTCATTCTACAACCTCTCATTTTTATATTTTTTATATGGCACTAATTAAGTATTTTGATTGTACTAACAATAATTTATAGTATTGAAAATCGTAGTAGTTCTTAAAACTGTTTCACGCAAAACTAAATATAAATGAACCGATGTTATAAAAATCAAACAAAACGTAATATACACGACTGATAAGAGACTTAAATTTTCAATAATCAATAAAATATATAACAGCTAGAACAAAATATTCCTTAGGCAGCCTGTCGCTGTTGCTATCGCAAAAAAGGATATCTATGTGAGCTATGAGCCAATTGCAAAGATTAAATTATACAATATAATAAATTATAAGTTGTATGTTGATTCCGACAAAAACCTATCACCCCATCGAGACACAAATAATAAGAAAAATATTATACTTTGTTATTGAGAATGATTATTGAGTATAATTCATATAAAATGATAACTTTAAAATTCTCCTATACTTAAAGTCATTTCTATTGTAAAATTAATAGCAAATCAAGAATGAATGTAAATGTAATGTAATGTTACAAATACAATGTTAACAATTTGACAGTGATGGCAGTTACTATTCACTTGCTAAGTTTTACATCATCTTTATTAAAATACTTCTATTAGATGAGTTTAACTATTCGTAGCAAATTCCAGGAAATTGCATTTACGCAAAATCTTAATTTACAGATCGGCCCGTTTACATGGAGCACTACTTGAACATCTATTGTAATTAACACTAATTTTGGATTGCTTGTTTTTTTCTTATCACTTCTAAATTGGTGTAAAATTAAAAAATATTGCAGCTAGTGGTGTTTAAAAACTATCAGTCAAAAGGGTAATGTACGATATTTTTAGAATGCCGATGAAGTTCTCTTTAACGCACGAAAACAATAATAGTGGGTGTTTCATTTGTTGAAAAAACTAAATACGCAATGGATTTACAAATCTCGATCTTCTGTATAATGGCCAATAATTTCAGGATGAGTGTAGGCCAGTCATTTTTACCAAGGATTTGACACATTTAGGGCGTTCGAAATGATGCTCGATAGAGCGAGCAGAGCACGAACTGAAGTTTATGACGTCACGCACAGAGTACAAGTGGTAGCTCGAACGCAAAAGTGTCACGAGAAAGTAAAAACAATTTGCTTCGACGATTCTTATTAATAGTAATGTTTCTTTGGTCTTCCAACGTCCACAGTAGAAAACAATTCATGATATATTTACCCTTTCTATTTTTAATCAAACAGACCATTATTTCTATTTTTTTCTGCTAATTCCATTCTGGTTGAAGAACATTAGACAAGTAAATATCAGACACAGATGACACATGTTGTACAGTTTTCTCTGAACAAAACAAAAGTGCATGTGGATTACGAGCACCACTTTCGAATTTGAAGTAGACAGTGCACGCACTGAGTAAACTCGGCGTTTCAACAAAAACGCAACGACGCTTACTCCAATTACCTAATCGAACGCAAAAGTGTGTACACGCTCTGTGCGCCTATTCGAACGCACCCTTAGTGATGCACTTTACTTTTTAATATTCATTTCGGTTTTATTTAAAAGAACATTAGAGCGTTTTTTAAAATTGCATCATATAATTTATTGCAGGCTTAATAAATTCTTACTCATTAGAAAAGGAAATGAATACGAACCTCGTGCAGACCCAGCGAATCTGTGCTCCGCATGCTGTTAAAATATGTTAGAAAACAGACTAAAGCGTTTTTACCGAACACACTGTATATTATTATATTCCTAGATACTACAAACACGTCTACCATAAAAACATTCTACACCTATCCGTTTTGGAACTAGAAATATTTCAAAAAACGTTAACGGACCCTTCTATGCCAAAGTAAGGAACGTTGACACCAGTTGACACTTCAAACCGTAAGCAGTCTTAAATATAAGGTAGCAATCATGATTTATTCAAAAACAGAATAGCGCCATCCTATTATTTGTATCCACACAGTATTTTTCTTACAACCAACACCTGCAATTGTGGTCATTTATTGATGCATTAATGCATCAATAAATGACCACAATTGCAGGTGTTGGTTGTAAGAAAATACTGTGTGGATACAAATAATAGGATGGCGCTATTCTGTTTTTGAATAAATCATGATTGCTACCTTATATTTAGACTGCTTACGGTTTGAAGTGTCAACTGGTGTCAACGTTCCTTACTTTGGCATAGAAGGGGTCCGTTAACGTTTTTTACGAAATATTTCTAGTTCCAAAACGGATAGGTGTAGAATGTTTTTATGGTAGACGTGTTTGTAGTATCTAGGAATATAATAATATACAGTGTGTTCGGTAAAAACGCTTTAGTCTATTTTCTAACATATTTTAACAGCATGCGGAGCACAGATTCGCTGGGTCTGCACGAGGTTCTATTCATTTTCCTTTCTAATGAGTAAGAATTTATTAAGCCTGCAATAAATTATATGATGCAATTTTAAAAAACGCTCTAATGTTCTTTTTTAAATAAAAACCGAAATGAATATTAAAAAGTAAAGTGCATCACTAAGGGTGCGTTCGAATAGGCGCACAGAGCGTGTACACACTTTTGCGTTCGATTAGGTAATTGGAGTAAGCGTCGTTGCGTTTTTGTTGAAACGCCGAGTTTACTCAGTGCGTGCACTGTCTACTTCAAATTCGAAAGTGGTGCTCGTAATCCACATGCGCACTTTTGTTTTTGTTCAGAGAAAACTGTACAACATGTGTCATCTGTGTCTGATATTTACTTGTCTAATGTTCTTCAACAGAATGGAATTAGCAGAAAAAAATAGAAATAATGGTCTGTTTGATTAAAAATAGAAAGGGTAAATATATCATGAATTGTTTTCTACTGTGGACGTTGGAAGACCAAAGAAACATTACTATTAATAAGAATCGTCGAAGCAAATTATTTTTACTTTCTCGTAGACACTTTTGCGTTCGAGCTACCACTTGTACTCTGTGCGTGACGTCATAAACTCAGTTCGTGCTCTGCTCGCTCTATCGAGCATCATTTCGAACGCCCCCTAAATGTGTCAAATCCTTGAGTAAAATAATGGCCTACACTCATCCTGAAATTATTGGCCATTATACAGAAGATCGAGATTTGTAAATCCATTGCGTATTTAGTTTTTTCAACAAATGAAACACCCACTATTATTGTTTTCGTGCGTTAAAGAGAACTTCATCGGCATTCTAAAAATATCGTACACGTTACCCTTTTGACTGATAGTTTTTAAACACCGCAACTGCAATATTTTTTAATTTTACACCAATTTAGTGATAAGAAAAAAACAAGCAATCCAAAATTAGTGTTAGTACAATAGATGTTCAAGTAGTGCTCCATGTAAACGAAGACCGATCTGTAAATTAAGATTTTGCGTAAATGCAATTTCCTGGAATTTGCTACGAATAGTTAAACTCATCTAATAGAGTATTTTAATAAAGATGATGTAAAACTTAGCAAGTGAATAGTAACTGCCATCACTGTCAAATTGTTAACATTGTATTTGTAACATTACATTACATTTACATTCATTCTTGATTTGCTATTAATTTTACAATAGAAATGACTTTAAGTATAGGAGAATTACAAAGTTATCATTTTATATGAATTATACTCAATAATCATTCTCAATAACAAAAATTATAATATTTTTGCTGTATTATTTGTGTCTCGATGGGGGTGATAGGTTTTTGTCGGAATCAACATACAACTTATAATTTGTTATATTGTATAATTTAATCTTTGCAATTGGCTCGCAACTCACATAGATATCCTTTTTTTGCGATAGCAACCTTTGACAGGCTTTGCCTAAGGAATATTTTGTTCTAGCTGTTATATATTTTATTGATTATTGAAAATTTAAGTCTCTTATCAGTCGTGTATATTACGTTTTGTTTGATTTTTATAACTTATCGGTTCATTTATATTTAGTTTTGCGTGAAACAGTTTTTTAAGAACTACTACGATTTTCAATACTATAAATTATTGTTAGTACAATCAAAATACTTAATTAGTGCCATATAAAAAATATAAAAATGAGAGGTTAGCAGAATGAAGCTCTGGAAGAGAAAGCACTAGAGGGAAAAATTATTTTCGTTCGTTTTATATGTTCGGTGAAACGTATGAGTGTTTCAGGCATTATATTGCATATATATTACAAATGGTATTGGTATACAGGGTTCATTATTTCATTTCATCAAGTGATCCTATCCTTGATGAAATGACTGTTAAGACAGAACAAACTGTATTATGTTGGCCATCTTATCATTGTACATTAAATCCTCTTCAAATAGAATGGGCACAGGTTGAAGTATTATATCAAGCGCAATAATATTTCTTTTAAAACGAAAGAAATATCAATTCTTATCAATGATCTTTATAAAAATGTTTTAAATCAGAATTGGTGAAGTGATGTTAAATTTATTGTAAACTGCATAATAATTTAGTTTTCTTGTTATGGCTATTTTTATGATTTCCTTTAATTCCGGTGAGAAGCAGATGAAATTAGATGAACAGCAGGATTATCCTAAACAATTAATTATTCATCGATCACCCCCAATCTTCTGCTAGCTCATCAGATATTTTATCATCTATTTCACATGTAATTATTTATGTGATATTCAGTTGTGAAAGTAATTTTGAATTTGTCTATTTGTCTTGGATGTCAAAATTGTATCCAGTTTGTAATCTTTTATATTTATGTAATAATCCAAAGAAAAATTCCTTATTGATTTTAACAGAAATGTCCAAATGAGTCTCTTTTCACAATTATAATTTCTACAAAATTATAGATCTGTAATACGGAATTTTTTAACTTGAAAGCTAAAAAATATTAATTTTCAATGTCAAATTGAATGATAGTCAAATCTTAAGTATAGCCAACCTATTTAACGAAATCATTATTCTACTGGAATTTTCTCAAACGTAATTTCCATAAAAGCAATACCAATATTTTTTTATAATTGTTTACTTAATTATTTAGTAAGCATTATAAGCAGTGTATAGTACAAATATAACATTTTTCTATATTCTTCGACCTGATTTTAAGTAATATTAAATTACTTAAAAATTAAAGGCATTAAATACGTACCCAAATTATTTCTTTATTATTTTAAAAATACACTTATTATTATTCTTATATAAAACTGCCTTTATTTATATTAGACACAAATTATAAATCATAGTAATTAAGATACTCGCTTGCTAGCAGCGCCATCGCGAGAGCGATTCTCAAAGGTGCACACAGTTCCAATATTTTTTAATAAACAAAATGGCCGCTGACATAATAATTAGTTTTTCGAAGCTTTCTCGAGAACGAATGCATATTTTTAATGTATTTCTTTACCAATCTTACGTACAGTAGGGCTATTTAGTCCGTGGACAGGGCAGCAAGAGTCACCTACCTACCGTGTCCAGAGACTAAATAGGCCTACTGGTATATAGGTATATAATAATACCAGCTGCAAGATCCTATTATAATACATATGACCATATATGTAATGTAATAAACAAATAATTAATTGCTATCAATGGGATGTTGGAACACAAATGGCAAATTCTGAACAAAATGAGTTGTTAGATGTTTAATTTTAACATTTATTAACGCCAAAAGCTTTGTAATTTGTTATCGGTTGAGCATTCGGTACCATATCTTAGCCCCTCTTAAATAACAACTCCAACTCATTGCATCGAGAAACACAAATAACAATTAAACAAGTAATTAGAAAGAACAGGAAGACTATAATTACTGTCATTTTAAGGCAAGCATCTTCGAAACGTATAACAACGTAAAGTGAACGCAAATTTTTAGATGAAATTGCATGTGGAAACTATTGCCGTTTCAGAGTACGCACGGGAACGTGTAAAGTATGTCATTCGTCAAGTAGTGTCATGTGTACAATGTGTACATCATTAATTGAAAACACACTAGGCTAGATAATTTATTTCAGGCTTAATAAATTCTCACTCATTAGAAAGGAAATGAATAACAGAACCTCGTGCAGACCCAGCGAACCTATGCTCCGCATGCTGTTAAAATATGTTTTTTGAGCATTAGTCGCTTTTCTCCATAATTTTGGGTTAGAAAAATAAAAAAATTAAAATTTGTTGCGTCATGTTATCGCTATATTGTTATTGACCAATAATTCAAAAAAATTATCCCATCTGCCTATTCTCTGCTTGGTGGTGGATCAAAAGGAATTGGATGTTTACTGGAAGTAATGTTTTCCTGGTTTTATGAAAGTAGGCCGAGACGATTATGACATCTCGTCCATTTTTTTGTCGGTATCTTACCATCACTGAAACAGGTCTTTATATTTTTATTGACAGTATTGCTGGCGTTGGGTGTTGATGTTTGCGAGGATGTTTGCTAATTTACATGATCGTATCGGTAACCTTTTGATTTGATTTGTCGTGCACCAGAGATGTTGATTAACACCATGTCCAAAGCTTTCTTAATAAACGTTTTGTCACAAATATCCAAATCAGCTTCCGCACGCTGAAGACTTATTTGGATGGAGCGTCCCTTCACATACTAGCTCGGTTTGTCTTGGATTATTTATTATGTATTATTCCCAAGAGTAGATCGGCACAAATGGTCATTTCTTACTTACCAGCAGATGAAATTAGAGGTCGTTAGATAGGTATCTGGAATCTGTCTATCCGCGACTAGGCTATACCACCTTGCTTTGAGAGTGGTTTGGCGAACTGGTTAAGACAAATTCCTGAGGCAGAACCTAACTTTATACTGGATAGATATGTATGATGTTATCATCGTCACCCTGTTATTCCTAGTATAATATCATGCAAGTTTTTTGCATCTGTCAGATCTGAAATATAGCTTTTTGTTCGCTTCCTGCGTCTAGTGTTATGATTCGAGAAACAAAAAAAGGTACGGTTTATTACACGGTTTCCTTTTTATTACAATAAGTCAGTCAGAGTTGTATATTGGAATGTATTGGTTTCTACGACTAAGTATTGAGATAATCTGTAAGGTAATATTTCTAAACTATAGCTTTCACAAAAAAATCTCAACGTAACATCACTAAAAATAAGTGAATCACGAATTTCGCAAAGATGTTTTGTGTGCGAATACTTTACTATTTAAAGGTAACTCTAAAGGTGTCTTTAAAATATTACTAATAAGTAAGTTGCATACGAATTTACTATCGCTACTATTGAAAATCTGATGATGCAGTTTTGCGTCGGCTTTAATTGGTATTTATCGAGGTATTTATTAAGGTGGATGAAACCGTAGGCATAAATATGAATTATAGTTTATCAAAATACTTACTATTTCGATTACTACCGCAGCAGGTAAATTGTTTAATGCAATCAGAACAATTATAAATCGTATAGAAAACTACAAATAGCGTGATACAGATATGTGAAGCGCATGTTTGACGATAGATTTCTGCTTCTAGAAAGAAGAAATTCGCGAAATTTTTTATTTTGACGTCATAAAACTAAACTACTGTCTCAGCGAACTGGAGTATTGCTCATTTGATCGGTAATTGTTTGATTTAGACGTTACTCGATTAATATTTAATTTTCACTAAAAATCCTACGTATAAACTTTTACTAGTTTTTATCCTTTTTTCTTCGAATCTACGGTCAATTGATAATTGTGATTTCTGCACACGCTTACCTAAAGGTCCTCACTTGTGATTGTTAGTTGCTCAAATTTTGGAAGTTATATATTTATAGATTTAATGCAGTAAGAAAACTAGTGAATTAAAGAATGCAACTATTAATGTTAAACTAATTACCGAAAATTCTTAAAAATTCGACTTCTAATATTTTAGGTATTATAATTATAATTAGCCGCATAAAATGTTGGCGGAGGAGCTGGTTACTATACCTAATTTTGGATATATGTAGTGTTTCTAAATTACCTAAGCACTTTGATCTTTGGCGATTTTTATTACAGTCAAATCGTTGTATCACACAATTTTCTACATTGAATGTTATAATTCACATAATGTAGGTTTTTAATATTTTGATAGAGTATTTGTTTTGTAAACTTCGAGTGCAGTTGTACTAAACTTCTCTATGGAATAATTAAAGTGCAAAGTGCGGCAGCCTTGAGAGCCTCGAGGTTTATCTATAGATGACAGAGATCGCAACATACACGTGCATTGTAAACCCGTTTGTGTAAATAGCAAGCACACGACCGATACCTGCACGACAAGGATAATAGGAAAAGGAACGTTACGTAGTAATTAATAACTAACGTTATACGTTAGATAGATTCTAACTGAAAAATCTTTATTCTAATAATTTTAAATGCAAGTCTTATTATTCATCAGTATGATGATAACTTACCCACTCCGACCTTAATACTGAACTCTGTAATGAGCATGACACCACGTAAATTACATCAAGACAGATCATTTATTAAATATGAATCTCTTCATGCAATCTACGAGTATATTGATAATAGGCAAGTTATCATCTTTCTTTTTTATTGAGTTTAATAACAGACTGGTACCTTTGATATCCCACCTGTATTTCCCTTTTCGGTTTTGTATCAGTCCAGTTGCGTTTGTTTATTTAAATTATAATTAAGTTATAATATAATAAGTAAAGACTATTATTACTTTTCAATATAATATGTTAGAATTCTAATTTGTTTAAAAATTACGATTAATAAGTTGTACTGGTTGTAGTAATGATTGAATCCAACGTGATGATTCTGTTGTATTGCTCACTGCTAAAAGAGAACAAGCTGAATGAAATTTCTATATTGCTGTATGAACTTTTGAACAGAATATTTAGGTTTTTCATCTTCGCCAAATTATGCATCATCAAAGTTAATAACTTTGTTCTGGTTAGTGGCAAAGAGGATTATGTATCGAAGCAATCGCACCGAATGTAATTCTCCATTATCATGATATATAATTTTCCCAAACACATCGCTTTTGTGGTTAGAACTTATTATGCAACCAATTTGAAATATAAATATATAAATTGTGAAATTCGCCTTGTGTATTTATTATATGCGCACATAACTCAATGCAAACGGTTCTATGTTTCCTTGTTGATATGATAACTGCAAATAATTTAATCCCTATACAGATGGATACAGAAATATCCCCACGTTCTAACTCGCGAGAAGGTAAGCCACCTGAGAAGACGAAGGAGAAGAAATCTCGTTCCAATTGGGTTGCCACCAATAACGAGTCGGATGATAGCGATATAGAAAATGAGCTTGTGAACAATATAAAACATCACACTATATCGTCCATGTCAGCGTTGAAGGAGATTTTACAAAATAATGAAGAGGAGCTAGACAGGAACGGATCATTCTTTCAGCAGTATTTTAATAATCATTCGAGTACGTTACCGTCACGAAACGTCATGGTTTCGAGAAGATTGTCGCAGTGTCGTGAAGAAGATGAAGACGAAGATAAAGGCCCTATTAGTGATTTAGCGACAATTTCGGGAAGTGATAAAAGTCTTTCGGAATCGTCCAGTGGTTCTAAGACATCTGTTATCGATACCATAACTGGTCCCACGCATAAATTCGTCGTCACTAAGACTAAGCAGCCTCCAGATGGTAGTGGTGACTATACGAAAACGCAACAAAAAGATAGCAAAAAACCATCGGAAGCTGCTAAAGTCTTTGCGAAGAAGGGTAGATACGTGCAGTCCAATACGGTACATTTTCCGACAACAGATTCCAAGAGACCTTCGGTTTACTCTCTATTTAATAGAGCGCCTCATTACGATTCGAAATTTTTCGATTCATCGCTGATAGAAATGAAAAGTCAAACAGCTAGTGCGTCTGCGTTAGATACACGTAATGAAGATATCTGGATCAAAAGATCGCCGGCGGAAATAAAGAAAGTAAGTTTTTTTTTACAATTTTCTTAGTAATTCTTTTGACCGTACATAATTTCAAACGAATTGTTTCGTATTTATAGAACAATGTAATTCTTACATAAAATAAGCATTATACGAAATCAATCACCATATACAGTGTGAACCTTATAATACTGCACATACAAAAAATGCATGCTGTGATAGTGTATTGATGTAATAGAAAAATTGTACATAAAAATGTAGAACAATACGTCGTTATGGTTGCCGCTCAATTCGTATTACAAAATCTTTTAAAAACGCGTATAGGAATTAACCAAGAAAACATCTATCAATATTATTGATGGATGACAGGAACGACTTAATGGAATCTGACAAATCAAATGGTATTACTAAAAATGTACATTGTAATCATGGCAATAGAATCAAATAAGAGAATAATAATCTATAATTCTCCGTTAATTCTGCTGTGTAACCTCATAAAATTCTTATTGTATTATACAGGGAGAGCGAAATTGTTTGAGGGCATTTGGCAGCTCTGGTTTATGTATATTCCTAAACGTGTCACCAAATATCCAACTTCATTATCATCGTTCTCAGTGGCGTAACATTGAGGTAGAATTAATTACACAAGTTTTTATTTAATAATAAGAAAAACAATACGCTGAAAACAAGAGGTTGTTCTAAACATATTTTTATTTGAAAAGAAGAAATAATGTTACAAATTACATAAACTCTGTTTAAGTTGTTTTGTATTTCAACATCGTGTAATTGATCAATAAGTGTTCACGATAATTACCAGCATTAGCATCATGTAATTCTGTTAGAACAATATGTCTACCAGTAGATTTTCCTTTTCTAATAGAACCTATCTCACGATAGCGTGCTACCAGGCGACGAACATGGGGAAATACATTACCATATGCAAATTGCTCCTTTGAAAACTCCGCCAAAAATTGGTTAAAACAAGAATGAATAGAATACTGCCAAATACCGTTTTCATCTCGTTGCCCACTACGGAAGTAAGCTTCAAAATCTTATCGTGTTTAACAGGAAAGGCCATGGATAAAAATAATCCTCACAGTTTGTTACTAATGAATTCTATTGATTTATAAAATGAAACTCAAATAATTTATAAAAATCAAATAACGAACGATATTGACAAATTTAATTGACAAATTATTTTGAACAATAGCAACTGCATTGAAGGTGTTAAGAGTTGATCATAATGAAAATTGAACTGTTGGCTGCATTATAGCACGAACCGTATCATTGTTAGCATAGTTACATAGATAATATAATACTAACGTACTATAGATACGGCAGAAGGTCCCGTGTACTGTCGTCAAAGTTTTGGTACTCACACATTTCACCAGGTGTCGCTGGCATTGCTTTTTGAAATTTGAAGTATGACAAGCGCGAAATTGAGTGTCATTATGACATTATATTGTCATACTGGTTTTGTATGTTGTGTCACAAGCGTCTTTAAAAACAGTATTAGGTAGTAGAATATGGTAATTTTTGTGATATTCTTGGAAAAGATATAATATAAGTTGAAGGATTATGCACTCTACAAAAACTTTTTGAATAAAAAAGAAATAACAACAAGAACAAAAATGACGGTGTATCAAGCAGTATACTTACAAGTCTTAACCTATGAAGCAGAAAATTGGATACTTGATGAAAGACAAACAAAACGACTGCAATCCAGTGACGCATTAGACAGATGCTGACAACAAAATCATTAAGAACTGAAGTAGAAGAAAAGAAACTGTAATGGTGGGGACACTTGATCAGAATGAATGAAACTAGACAGGTGAAGCGAGTATGGGAGGTAAGGAAAATCGGGAAAAATTGGAGAGGACGACCCAGAAAAACGTGGAACAGCAGTACGGATGAACTTCTGAAAAAAAGAGGAAAGACATGGAACGAGGCGAAGGCCCTAGCCAGAAACAGGATAGAGTGGCGTGAATTTGTTGAATCTGTGGAACTATAAATTAAGAGAACTTTCGAGTATAAGAGGTATAAGAGGTCTTTGATTATGTATGTATGTATGAAGGATTATGTTGGACGTGGTTTAGTTTAAACCTTAAATAGTAGTGTTAAATACCGCTTAAGGATGAAACTATCGTTTCTATTAAATTGACAAGAGCTGACATACTAGTTTTGACATAAACCAGTGACACTTTATTTTCATATAGCATTATCCCATACAAATTGAAGCAGTACAAGAAATGTTTAATGTCTTCAAGGCGATAACACCAGATACAATATACTTCGCTAAGGAGAGTACAGTATACAACATCCAATTAATAGGTAAATACAAGATGTGTTATTAAATTCTGTTATGGTTTAGACCTACATTCTAATAGTACCCCTTAGTGGCTTTCCGAGATTGTTAAAACTTGAATATCTTTTGAGATCATTTTTATAAATTACCTAACCTTCGGTTTCGATATTACAGGTATACATATATCATCCAAATTGAAACTTCACGAGAAGCGTTAGGGAATGAAATTTTATTTCGTCGTGTTCCACGAAGATAACATTTTTGTAAAAATATTTTTAATGAAAATATAGGACAATATTCAGAAACTATATAAAAGCGCTTTGTTTTTAGTTTAAAAAGTTAGAAATTCAATTTTCAATAATAAACAAGCTTTTCGTGCCCCAGTATGGTCTGTTTTAAATTTAACACATTTCACTAGATGGCGCAGAAACACGCCAACAAAATTTTATTAGAAGTGTCCAATCTATAGAGAATGAAATGTATATATTATCTATGCATAGTTACCATAGAGTTGTTATTTGACATGTAAAAACATATTTTTATGTAAAAACGTCAATTTTGCAATATACTTATAATATTAATAAGAAAAACGTGTTTATTCTATCAGAAAACCATTAAATCTAACAGGTTATGGGCCCAGAACCTTTCGGGCAACAGTAAGACGAGATAGACGACGTATAACACGTAAAATAGAAGAAAATATTATAAGGCGAGAAGACGGCAAAACCAGAACGTTACGAAGCATTAAAATGGACGAGCTAAAAATTGAAAAGTTGAATAGCGAGAATTACAGATACTGGTGTTTACGTGCACAAGGTTTGCTGGAAGTAAAAGGGTTATGGAAAGCAATTGAACCTGGTTTCAATGAGGATGTAAAAGAATGGTCGAGTCAGGACAAGGAGAGTGATCATAAAACAAAATCGGTATTATATTTGTTAGTGAATAATGACAGCTTAGACGATATCATGGAATGCAAGACGGCAAAAGACATTTGGGAAACATTGAAGAAAATTCATACAAAATACGATGAATGGCATGGTTTGTTACTGCTTCAAGATTTCGTTACCACCAAAAAGAAGAATGATGAAAGCATCAACGAGTATCTAGTTCGCAGAAATGGCTTATATCATAAAGTGAAAAATGCTGGATTTGAGTTCGACGAAAAAGTTCAAGCGGGATTTATTGTGCTAGGACTACCGAGTGAATACGAATATTTATCAAGAAATTTGAGAGCAGAAAAAGATGATTTAACGCTAAGTAAAATCAAATCAAAATTACTAGAAGAGGAAAGACGAATAAAAGGTAGTAACGAGGAGAAAAATCAGGTTGAGACAAAGGCATATGCAGCGAAGAGTAATAAATTCTTTAAACGGAAACCACAACTGGGTTCAGACGAGAAGAAATCAAATCAGCAATCCAAATCATATGAAAATTTAAGGTGTTACCGATGCTTGGAGTTTGGTCACATCGGCAGACATTGTAAAGGAGAAAATAAGAAAAAGGAAGCTGATGGTCAAACAAAAATAGCCTTCCAAGCCATGATGAGAGTTGATAGCGAAGCATATTTAACTAAAGATCCTTACTTTAAGACTGATAAGAATAGCTGGATATTGGACAGTGGATCTACCGATCACATGTGTTGTCATCTATCTAAATTTAAAGATTTCAAGGAAAAAGAGACAATTATAGAAGTAGCTGGAGGCGAAAGATTGTTGTCAACAGGATTCGGAAATATAGATTTTATACTATCGACATATGAAATAACTCTATTAAATGTATTGTATGTACCTAATCTAAAATCTAATTTAATTTCAGTTAACAAAATGATGGAGAGAGGGTTAAAGATAATTTTTAGTAAGGATTCTGCAGAAGTAAGATTAAACAAAGAAACAATACTAAAAACAAAAAAGATAGGAAAATTACATTACATTTATGAAGGAGAGAGGAAACTCCACGATGACAAAGTATGTCTGGTAAGTCAGAACGTTTTAAATATCAATTTGTGGCATGAACGTTTGGGTCACTTAAATATAGGAGACATGTCGAAAATATTTAAAGATAAAATTGTGAACAAAAATTGTGATGTATGTCATAGAGGTAAATTGAAATCGGTATCTTTCCCTAAGCACAGTGCAAGTAGATCAACCGCTGTGTTACAACTGATCCATTCAGATGTAGCAGGTCCAATAACTCCAATCTCAAAAGGCGGAAGCAAATATATAGTAACTTTCATTGATGATTATTCACGATATTGTACGGTGTATACCATAAGTAAAAGATCAGATGTTTTGTCAAAATTTACTGAATTTAAAAATAGAGTAGAAAATTTACATAACACAAAGATAGTAAACATAAGAACCGACAACGGAGGTGAATATTTATCGAACGAATTTAAATTATTTTTGAAAGATCATGGTATAGGTCATCAATTGACAATACCTGGCACACCTCAGCAAAATGGCGTAGCAGAACGTTTTAACCAAACCTTATTTGATACTGCAAGATGCATGTTAATACAATCGGGTCTGAAATTAGATTTTTGGGCAGAAGCCATTATGACAGCTTGTTATATTAGAAACCGTTGCCCAACAGGTGCAAATGAAGGAGTTACACCTATCACAAAGTGGAAAAATGGAGCGAATAATATTGATCATTTGCGTGTCTTCGGTTGTAAGGCATGGGCGGCAAATAAATTTCGACCTAGTAAGTTATCATCTAAGGGAATGCCATGTATATTTATAGGATATGACGAGAATGCTAAAGCATACCGATTTTACGATGATTTCAAAGATGAATTTTTTATAAGTAGAGATGTTAAATTTGCAGAAGACGTTTTTCCTATGAGACAGCAAGAAGACGAATTGCTAAATTGGAAATTAACAACACAAAAAATCGTAACTGACGAAACCAAAGAAGTATCCATCCCAATCCCAACAGAAGAAGGGTTAGATTTTTAGGAAATCAAGACCATGAAAAGGATGATCTAAGCATAAATCAAGAAATGGAAAACCAAATAGTGTTGGACGAAAATGAAGAAAACGAAGAAAAAATTGACATTCCTAGAAAAACAAAAAGTGGACGGACGATAAGAAATCCAACTTGGCTGGAAGATTACGAAATAAATGAAAGCGCAGACGACGAAATTCCAGAAACTTATCTAACATTAATGAACGAATGTGGAGACCCTAAGAATATGCATATGGCGATGCAAGATGAAAACAGAGAAAAATGGAAAAATGCGGTAGAAGAAGAATTTGAAAATTTGTTAAGGAATGAAACCTGGAAATTTGTAACGAAGAAAAAGACGATAAAACCAATCAAGACGAAATGGGTATTTAAGACGAAGAGAGACGAAAATGGCGATGTAATAGCACATAGGGCGAGAGTTGTTGCATTAGGTAATACTCAAAAACCTGGAATAGACTTTGATCAGACGTATTCTCCAGTAGTGCAGAAGAAAACTATGAGAATGTTATTCGCATTAGCAGCTGAATTAGACTGGGATATACATCATTTGGATATCAAAGCAGCTTATTTGTCAGCAAATTTAGAAGAAGACATATACATAGATATTCCAGAAGGATATGATGAAGTATTGAACACTTTACGAACAAAGTTTGATAATTTACCCACGACGCACGATCTCAAAAAGAACAATCTGGTATGTAAACTGAATAAAAGCATGTATGGTTTGCATCAATCTGGTATCATGTGGAACAAGACATTGGACAATTTCATTAAATCCGAACATTATATTCGTTCAATAACCGACCCATGTGTATATCATAACAAAGAAACTGGTATTATTATAACCACATATGTCGACGATATTTTAATTTTTGGAAAATTAGAACATATAGAAAATTTCAAGAACAAAATCAAGAAAAGATTTGAAGTAAAAGACCTAGGAGAAGTAAAACATATTTTATCCATAAAAGTGACACGCGAGGATGGAAAAATAAAGTTAAATCAAACAGCATATGTAAACGAACTATTGAAAGAAACTAACATGCAAGGTTCAAAAGGCGCCAAAACACCATTGCCTTTAGGTCTAAAATACGATGAGGATGAACAACGTGATAAAAGTCTCAATGAAGATCAAAAGAAGTTATATCAGAAAATCATTGGAAGTATTCTTTATCTGGCAATAGCTACGCGACCTGATTTAGCATTTGCAGCAACATTTATGTCGCAATTTAATCAAGATCCAAAACAACAGCACTGGACTAGTGTGAAACATATATTGAGATACTTAAATGCCACCAAAAACTATAGCTTAGAGTATAGAAAAGTTAACGAACAGTCTGTAGCGTTTTCCGATGCTGATTGGGCATCAAATCAACTAGATCGAAAATCATTTAGTGGGTATGTGTTTGTCCTAGCGAATGGAGCTATATCATGGAAAAGTCAAAAACAAAGAAGTACGTCACTGAACACAGCTGAAGCAGAATTAATAGCCTTGACAGAAACCGCGAAAGAATACATTTTTTATAGAAAACTCGCAACCGAAATACAACAGCAAAAGTTCTTCGAAAAAAGTTTTTGTATAAAAATGGATAATCAGAGCGCTATAAAACTTGCTGAGAATAAGATGACATCAGAAAGATCGAAGCATATTGATCTTCGATATTTTTTTATTAGGGACATGACAGAAACAAATGAAATACAGCTGGAGTATATTCCATCGAATGACAACCTTGCTGATTCATTCACTAAAACCTTAAGTGGAGTCAAAATGCAGGAACATTTAAAGAAGATGGGAATCCTGGATTCGGTGGGGGTGTTAAGAGTTGATCATAATGAAAATTGAACTGTTGGCTGCATTATAGCACGAACCGTATCATTGTTAGCATAGTTACCATAGAGTTGTTATTTGACATGTAAAAACATATTTTTATGTAAAAACGTCAATTTTGCAATATACTTATAATATTAATAAGAAAAACGTGTTTATTCTATCAGAAAACCATTAAATCTAACAGAAGGTAGCAACTAAAACTTATCTAAGCCGGGTATGCCAAATGCCTTCAAGCAATTTCGCTCTCATTGTATTATCGTTAACCCGCCGCAGGCATAAGTTTAATTATGACACATTGTGACCACTACAAGCTTAACATATCTTTTGCCATAAACTACAAATGATCAGTAAGTACTTATTTGCCATAGTTTGTATTAATGGAACTAGTGTTGGGCGATTCAACTTTTTTTACATGGTGCGTTCGAATAGGCGTACGGAGTGTGTAGAGCACTTTTGCGTTCGATCAGGTAATCGGAGTAAGCGTCCTTGCGTTTTTCTTGAAACACTGAGTTTACTCAGAACGTGCACTGTCTACTCCGAATTCGAAAGTGGCGCTCGTAGATCCACATACGCATTTTTACTTACAACATGTTTCACCTGTGTCTGATATTTACTTGTCTCATGTTCTTGAACTAAATGGAATTAGCACAAGTAGTATTAGAAGTAATGTCAGTGATCAATTTCAAAAACGCCCGTGCTCTTAAACAAACCTGTAAGCTTTTGTACAATGTTGTGCAATGAAGAAAAACAAACAAAAATACATATGTACTTGTTCAGAATATGTGGATTGTACGAAAAAGAAGAATGCCTAAACTTTGGAATAATTGGAGTAATAATCTTCTAATGAATTTATTTTCCAATAATCAAAATTAAAATGAATTCTTCGGATCAATTTAGATTTTTCATTTGTAAAGTTATTTGATAATTTTTACATATCTGTTGCAACTTTATTCCAAGATTGTTTCCAAATTTTAAACTTCTAATTCTATATTTTACAAAATAATAGTGAAAAACGTTATCGTTTTGTCGCCCCTTTTTTAAAACATAAACTTCAGGGGTTGTACTGGATTGCCAATTATTGTTCCAAAATTCCAAGATTGAGTATGAGAATTTACGGTGTGTATTTTTAAGTAGTGTGGAGTGACTACTTGAGAATTATGTACGCAAACGTATTATCTACAATGTGTGTAGAGAATAATAAGGTTGCAGCTAGTCTTGCACGTCAAGGACTCGGATACAATAATAATTATAACAAAATAATACGGCTTCCTTGAGGAAATAAAGGTATAAGGAGTAACTTTTGCAATTTTAGTCATAAATCCATGTTGTTCCTGCGCCAGATAACTTTCGGTATACCGAACAATTTGAAATACTAGCAAAATTATTCAAAATAATGATTGGTTTGTAGTTTAGGTTTTTTTTTGCCCGTAAAACCAAAATCTCATCTACCTACACACTTTCAATTGCTACCACATTATGGTATCTATAATCAGATCGCTGACTATTTGAGTAATAATCCAGAATCCACATTAACATTACTAAGTAATTGAGCAAAACCGTTAACTGACGGACAGGTGTTGGTGTCATCGTCATCAATCAGCTCACCCGGTTTTCTAGACATGCCATCCGCGCTCCTTATGATATTTTGCACTTTATAAGATATTTATTTATATGATATTTATGATTTTATTTTAACTCCGGGTTGATTGGAAAGTACTCTGTCAGAATATCTGTTAAACTCCTTAAATCTATCAAAATACTTTGCCTTCAATTTAATCTCACCTATTGTGTGAATGTCTGAACCACAGCAATACTTTACCTAACAATCCTGAAATCATAGTTTATGATTATCAAAGACATGGTTGAATTGACCATAAAAGTGACAGCAGGCCGCATCAATATTCGTACATCCACTCAAACATAGCCAAGTATACATTTTCGAATCATTCAAAGATAAAGATTAGCTCTCCGAAAATTATATATTTTATGATCAGCTCCACCTCGAAGTTTGTTACTATGTGTACTCTGGAAGTACAAAATATATTGTTGGTATATTATTGTATTCCTCAACATACATATACGTTCAAAACTTCTAACGCCAGAGCAGGTTTTATAGTTTACTCCGAAACTTTGGCGATGTTGTGGTAGACTTGATAGTTCAAATACTCTTTGAAAAAACACTTGATAATTGAAACACTCTTTAAATCAAATCTTAATAATTGAAACATTCTTTGAATGCACTCTGGATAATTGAAACAGTCTTTAAAGTTATTAATTATATTGATTTAAATGTACAAAGGTAAATACTAGCTTACATTAAGATCTTTACTACTTCGTATTATGCTCTGAACTAAAACTGTGTTCAAGGGTTCGTTCTATTTATATTTTACAAAAAATGCTGGCAATGATTTTAATTTATCAATAGGTTATTAATAAGTGTAACATACAACAATATATTTTGTTGAAATTATAATATGTGGTCAAAAGGAAATAATTTTCTGAAAAAAATTAGGTATCTCTAAATAGGATTTAACAATAATTACATATTGTATACACCTGCATAAATTTTTCACTTAGACAGTTTTCTTTCTTTATTGTAGTAAGAGAGCAATCCGCGAACTCAGATTATGCTATAACACCTGTATGTATCAAAAACAAATAATAAATTGGTTTCAACACAATCTATTACGTAATAGTTTAATATGTGTATAATTGTATTGAAAACAAGGACAAATAAACTGATAAAGATATAAATATTTACGGAAATGTACTATACGTATGTATGTATATGTTGCACTGTCACATCCTTGGGTCACGTAGTATGTGTCTTATCATATATAATCATATACAATGTACATGCATAAAGTTATAAACATTGCTGTGAGAGATTGCAAAGATGCATAATACAATCCATATGCAATTTAAAATTTCAAGTCGCCAAATAATGACGTATTGAAACATGCTCAACATTCCTCTGTTGTAACAAGTCTCATCGAGATCGAAAGACATACATGTATGTAATACTGACGATTTTATTAATAATTTCAGTACTTGCGGGGATTTAGACATGACGTTTATCTTTTATACTGCACTACAGTACTGGTCTCTACTTGAGAATAGGTAATTGGGCAATTGCTATTATTTATTTAAATTTTAGGGTACCGTATTTTGTTTCTTATGTTAGTGCGTATTTTTCTAAATTACTCTGTAAATGCAACCCTCAAATCGGTCGATGACACAGTGGAAACAACCCCAAGGATGATTCACTGCTACTGGATCGATATGAGGCTTGCGATGTCATAGGTAATGGCTGTAGTATATCTATCTGTTATTTCTTCCCTTCATTTTTTTTTATTCATTTGCGCTTGAAACTGGAGCAAACGCTTCTACTAGTAATGATATTGTAAAAGGTACAATATATTATGGGAATAATAATGTAGAACAATAATATGCAGTTAACATTTAATTATCTTTGTTCTCAATTCTATGTATGCATTTGCGTACTTGGATATTTTGTGAAGTACTGATAAGTTCCGATAAATTTCATCTTTTATAAACTACTTTTATTACTTATCATCATCATGAAATGACGAGTGCAGCAAGTATCTTTAACGCATAATAAACCAAATTTTACTATAGTATAAAAGAAGTACCACTCTTGGTGGTATATATTTGAAGTAGTTACTACGAAGTACAGGTCTCACAAGTAAAGAAAGCAACAAGTTACAGCAAATTTAGAGGCAATTTCTGTCTCGACGTGGTTTACAAGTACAAATACTTATACACACACAGTTCTACAGCTCCAAGACTGACACGATTCAGTTTATTGCAACGATACTTCGTAGCATTGTGTCTTCCATTGATAGTGATGAATATATTTTCTTTAATAAAACAATTTTCTTTGTACTGCATTATCCTTTTTTTAATAAATATTCGATTAAAAAAAAAAACAGATACTTATAACTAGACTCGGCAAAGAGGTGTAAGTTTCAGTGGAGTGCGGAGAACAACGTGGAGGGGCCGAGCGACCGTATCAAGGCAGGCGTTCAGTAATGGTTACGTACTCGCATCGTTTATGTTCGTGATTTTCACGAGTAAACATGGCTCACGTATACCACATGCAATGTAGGAGAGTTATGGGGTTTGCGGACAGCCAGCGTAAGGCCGAAGAATAACAACCTTGAATTGCAAATTAGTATGCAATCCTGTCATATATAAATATGCCACAATCGATGGGCTTACTTAACCGTCCAATGGTGAATATAGTGCGTAAATTTTGCATGCATTTTTGCAAAATTGCATGTGGCGTGCGCATGCAATTTTGCTCGTTAGGTATATCTATCTGTAATAAACCATTAAAGGTAAAATGGATTTTAAGCAAAGTTTGCATTACAGCATGAAATACATTTATACTGAGGACACATTATCGTAGAAGAAGTTAAGATACGGATAGTACTGCTTTTATATTCGGCGAACTTCTTTTGATCAGTTTCATAAAGGTTTTCTTGTTACAAATATTGACTAAGAAGCGTTTGACAGATACCGTATTTATATTTTCGAAAAATAATTCTATCATCTTCGTATTTTTATAAATCCGGCATATTCGCTATTACATGTTCTAGTTTCTTCTAAATACGCCGTTTCCGAAACGTACCTAACTGCAACAAGTTCTAATTATGTGTGTACTGATAAGCACTCACAACGCCCTGTGGAATAACATTGAACAAGTGTGCTTTGATACGGACGCTTGAGTTTCCATGCCACGCACGATTGAAAAATCGTTACTAGAACGTAGAAAGTTGTTTTTTAATTGTGACATAAACGAGAAAGTTGGCAAGAAATTTCCAAGATGAGTATAACGAACCCCATAAAAATCCTGATTAAATATTTCCAGTTCCTCTCTCCTTCCTTCATTTGATATTGCTGATACATCTTCACTAAAGTGAAAGACAAAACTGCTATTTTACTTTTTGGTGGTACTACTTTGGTGTACAGAATTTCTTGCCGAAGTGAATGACTGAAAAATCAGCTAGATCAACGTAAGAGAGATTGCATTAGTGAAAGCAATAACACCGCATTATGCTCTCATTACTTTCATACCGGTCATGCCATTGATTTTGAGAATATTTTTGTTATCATCATAGAAGAATGATATCGAAAAATGCTTTTTCAAGAAATGTACTACAGACAAATAAATACAACTACTATTCATTAGAGGTTTGATATCGAAGTTCTGAGTGAAATTTATAGTTTTCTATTTAATATTGAGATACACCTAGTACAGATATAAATACATCCGTTGATTTGAATTTCACTGTGGCCAACGCGCCATAATTCAAATCTCTATCACTCTACTATCTCCACCGCACCTCAAATTTCATAACCTCTTTACTTATAGAGTCACCGGTTTGCTGTAGCTATAGCCATTCTGTAGAAGAGCAGTTTTTTTATGTTTTCATTTTTTGTTGACGTTGTCGGGCTGGCAAATTGAGCTTGCGCGCTGTTCAAGGGAGCCTATTACTGATTGCTTTTGTGCTAGATGATGATGTGGGCTGGCGTGAATTTACGGCTTTACAGATCACATCGGTAAAATTCTTCGTAAACAAAACATAGAACCCATATTTAAACAAAATATCGCAAATTCTTCCTTCGCCCACGGACATTCGCCATGCTCTCTCCCATAAAAGCATATACAAAATTCCCTGTGACTGTGATGCAGTGTGCATTAGCGAAACTGGACGTTCAATTCAAACCAGAATCAAAGAACACCAACGATACGTTAAGTTACATTCTTCAGTACACTCGGCCTTACCCGAAAACTTTATCGACACGGGCCACAACATTTGTTTTGATCAGGTATCTGTTGTAAGCAAGTCTCAATGCTATTTTCCACGAAAGGTAAGGGAAGCTATCGAGATACAGAGACATATGCACATATGCATAATCAATAAAGATGTTTCGAGTTAGTGTATCTGCCAGTTCTTTTAATGAGGATTCTTCATCAATTCTAACGTTCTTTAATGTGCTATAACTTCAGAATACTGTTCTGGATAGAGTATGGTATCTCGCTTAAACAATTTAAAGCATGTAGAAGCAGGCAAAAAAGAATGTCCTACAAACTATCAGTAATCACGTGCTAGCGCATTGCTCAATTTATCGAAGGCATTTCTTGTAGCAATTGCATTAATAATAATAATAATATTGATTGAAAAAGCTCCTAAAAGTTTATTGTTTGTGTTCTAAAAAATTGATGTAATTACACCAATACCTTGTAATTGACCTACAAGTGGAACTAAAGGACATAGAATGATTCGTGGTTATATTGAGAATTACACAGAAATATGTACTTCAATAACCGATGAGATTAAATTAGAAGTGTTGTTTAATTGAAACCGAACTGAATTCTCTTTTATCTACATATTAAAATAGAAAATAATGTTACAAGAATTATAATCTATAATATCTAGTATCTGAATAATTTCTTTCTAATACGTAGAATATCTATTTATGTCATTCCGGTTATACCTACGCCATTGCGACAATCGATACTTTTATATTCGCTTACCAAGGAATATTGACTGGAAGAAAACCAGAGTATACTGGAAATGTAAATTATACGTGTGTACACACTTAAAGTGAAATTAAATTATGATAAATATCTAGTACAATTACTGTATAATAATAATGTAGTAAAACATGGTAAATAATTTAATTACACATGTACGAATGTTTATGATCCGATAACTTTTGATAACTTCTACTATCTCTAATTTTGTAAACTGTGATGCGTTTGGATACGCGGGTCTAGATATTTGATTCATGATCAATACAGCCATTTATTGTAATAATTAAAGTCATTATAATAAAATATATTTAAAAGATTGGATATTCAGATTTCTAAATTACCGATTGATGTAAAAAGTTGTTACTATCGCTTCAGTAAATTAGGAACGTTGTTGTAATTTAGTATCTTTCAAAAATATTATGTTGTGGCACTCTACAGGTTTTTTAAAATAAAATCGAGGTATCGAGGACATATATCATATGTCAAACGTTATATCCAAGTGTCAGAATATTCGTCATTGTTAGGCGTTATTTTTTGTTTTAGACTAAAATTACGAAATATACCAGGCAGGACGTTTTGAAGTTAAAATTATTCATAAAAAGTGGATTGAGACTTCCGGAATAACTGAATGTGTTGTGTGTTGTTTACATACAAATCATATGAACTTAACTGGTTTTTGTAGTATTACTTTAACTGATTTAACCGAAACCAAAATTGTGAACTTGTTACGATTTGTTTTTGTGCCTGTGTTAGATATTTTATTTATTTCTGTCTATTGTCATTTTATGTTATTCATTAAAAAGGAAAGACAGTATCAATTTAACTGATGACAAAGGTTTAAAAATCGGAGAAATTTATAATGCCACAAAAACACAAAATACACAACGACGACAGAGAAGAAGGAAGACAAAAAGAAGAAGATCGGGTGACGGAAAAGATAGAAGTAAAGGAAACGTAGAGAAAAGAAAAAGTAAAAACAAGAGAAGTTAAAAACGTAAAAGAAGTACAGAACAAGAGGAAGAAAACGTTGGAAAAGAGAGTGAACAAGTTAACAAATATAATAAAATATAAAGTGGTTGAAGTAATTGGCACCGAATGGAGGAGGAAAAAGAAAGAAGACGTGTTTGAGCGGAAGAAGCACAAGAGGAATATTGTACAAGGACGAGGATTCACACATATACAAACACACAGGTACTAGAGGGTGGGGAGGTGAATTTTGTAAAAAGTTTTTGTACACATTTAGAAATTGAGATTGATTTGTAGTATTATTTGCTTTTAAATTAAAATTAGGTTACAAACATTGGACGATATTTATTTATCACAAAACCTTTTCGGTAAGTATTATCCTCTAATGTTGATCTAGCTTAGCTTAAATTCTCTTTCTTATAATCAAGATGTGATAATTTAATAGCCTGATTAACTAAACTATTAATTACTCTTTTTTTTATAATTTACTAAAATATTTGAAAAATAGTTTAAATATCTATTGCTACTAGTGTTTTCGATGTTCCAGTGTTACTACGTATTATCTTAATATGTAAAAAATTGATAAAATTTTGGCTTTCTTGTTCAAATATAGATTCTAGCCTATCAACACATGAATCCAATGTGGGCAGAATATACAACAATTTTATCAAATGGTGCGCAGTATATGAAATTATCCATAAACCGTTTACGAAATTATACTTCACAGTTTAATTTATTTAATCAGTTTTGCTCTAGGTTCTCTATCACTACATTTGCTAGTACTGTATAATGGGGAATCCGCATTCTTACCCAGAAAATTTTGTTCGAATATTTTGTTATTATACCGAAAATGACTGGGTCCAAGATAAGAATGAACTGCATGGGGATCTCGGGAACAGTAAGAGATACAAAATTGCTTAAATTGGCGAAAAGTTGCGCATTTTAGTGACCTTTTAAATAGCGTTTATTTGATTCAATTGAGTTAAAAATACAGTCTTGTACAGCTATAAAAGTGCCAATGAAGAACGTTTATTTATTTTTCTATAACTTGTAAAATAAAGTCAGAAAAAAACAAAAACGAAAATTAAAAAAAAACGCGTTTTGCTAAATATCTCAAAAACTAAATAACTTAATTGAATTAAATAAACTTCATGTAAAAAGTCACTAAAATGCGTAACTTTTCGCCACTTTAAGCAACTTTGTATCTCTTACCGTTCCCGAGATCATCCCAATGCAGTGCATTCTTATCTTGGACACGCATCTTGGATAGATTGAATTTAAATAAAGTTTTGCATCTAAAATGAATATCTCTTTAACTAATTGGTATGATTTTGTATTACCATTTTTGTCTATAATATTTAACGCTACATTAATAGAAATATTTCTGAATAAGATGCTACATCCAAACTAATAAAATCTTAATTTTACGTACGAATTTTTTTGTTGAATGAAGGTATTTAACAAATTCCGTAGAGTTATATTCCTAATTACGTAAAATACTACCAAGAAATTTAAAAAAAAGTTTTGATAGCTTGTATGTCGGTATTTGTATATAATTCACAATTTGTATTGACGGAACATTGTTTTTGGAATGTCGTAAATTCGCGAAGTTATAGTCATTTTAAAATTTTTAGTAATCGACTCATGTATGTATATGAAATGTTTTATTATGTTACTTTTCGAAATTAATCAAATTAGAAGACGGTAATTCTCAAAATCAAATCTAAGCAATCACTAATGAGATTAATCTAATCGCCATAATAAAAATAATTTCTTGTTTAGACTCTCGTCTTTGTACCTTTTTTCTGTTTTAATTATATTAAATAGAACACATAAAATTAATACATACCTACTGTTTTTAATTAATTTTCAACTGTGATTTTAGTTTATACTATATTACCAACAAACTTACCTACCATTGCTAATGTTCAGAATCCCCAATAGTATAAGTTAAGTCCTGTAGTTAACATATAATTATTTTCACTTCTTAGGTATTTAGGCTTACTAGAGTCTACTTTGTTTGCAAATAACACGTTTCATTAATTAAAACTACTTAGTCATTTTTGGGTCAAAAAATATTCTTCCATTTTTTCTATTATATTTTTCATGTACGTACTTAATTCCATATGCTAGTGAAAATTGTAATTTATCAACATGTTTCTTCAGTTTTAAGTTAACAAATTTAATTGCACTACTTCGCATTAACTTGATTTCATTATCATTCCATAATTTATACTATACAGGGTGTGGCACCAAGAGTTGTAATTGGAAGTTTTTCTCTTTAAAATTTTATATTTTACAGCAAGTAATGGAAAATTTGCGATTTACAAATGGCGATTTTTTAAATTTTACCATTATCTAGATTTCTTAAAAACTGCTCTCACGTTGCTCAATTTAAGGGAAAAAATTAATAAAAATCACAGAGTAGTTGACAATAAAATTAATGTTTCTGGATATTTTACGGACTATCTATCTAATATCTTCACTAGAAATTATACGAGGGACCTGATTATATCCACGAGAACAATTCATCGCATTAAAAAACAAACATTGTAATATTTTAGAAGTCATACAATAGGCGTAATATAGTCTTACAAATAAAGAAGCGGCATCAGTTTGATATCAACAGAATTGAACACCTAAATTTGATACATGTGATGCTTCGTTGACCAATTCGCTCTCCTGACTTCGCTTCTTTAGATTTTGGTATTTGGGGTTACATTAAAAATCAAGTATTTTCTAAGCCTGTTAGAACAAAGGAGAGTATGATGCAGAGAGAGTTACTGGCTTTTAATTTAGTAATACCCGATTATATTGTACGAGACCTAACTTAATGAAAAGAATTAATAAACGTTTGGAAGTTTTTGTATTTCTTTACTATTATGTTTAGCTATTTATAATGTGTGTAAACTATAATGTAATTCAATTGATATCCTAAATACCTACTCAAGACTTTTACTTATATCCAAAATTAATATCCCTTTCAAGCTATTGATTACTTTCAGAATAAATAACTCTTGGAAGAATTAAGAAAATGTCAAAATGTGTAAATTTTCCATTACTTACTGTAAAATACTAAATTTAAGGAGAACTATCAAAACATACATAATGAATACATAGGTAAACAACTTACTACCAAGTGGTTACATCTTTGACAGTCATGGCCTACCTTTTATTGATGCCCAAAAATTAAGTTTCCGTATTTTAAAGTAAAGTATTTCCGGTGTACCGGAAGAAAATCAATCATGAAAATATTGTATGTATTTAAAACCAGCATTAGTTATAATGTAATGAACAACAATTTTTCATTTCCCCTATCATTGCATCCCTAAAAACTTCTAATCAAAATTCTTCGTGCCACACCCGGTATGTCAAGTAATAGTTTTTTTTTACGAATTTTTATAAATTGTATTTTTGTATGTGTATATTGCAATGTATAAAAAAGAGATTTAATTATTTTTGATGATCTGATGATCATTAATGTAGCTATCGTGTAGCTATGAAGAAATACTGAAGTTAACTGGGCGAAAAGAAGAATGCAAAACATAACATAGGTAATTCAGATACAATGTTGACATGTATAATTTATTGTTGCAGTTTATCTAGATTTACTGTTTACTGATGACAGGTTTTCTAGTTCAACAAGTATATACGAGGCGCCTTTTAAAAGTACGTACCGTATCAAAATATTCTCTTGCAACTACGTAGAGCACAAGAAACCATTATGTCTTGTAGTAGTTTGCTATATAACTGTAAGAACTGATATAATCAAATAATACAACCATACATGACTATACACTAGAATCTACGTATTTGCCGTAAAATGGTGTACCAATATGGCAGACCTGTGCCGTTTTAGCCACGTGATAGCGTCTCCCTACTTATTCTATCTCAATGCTTTCATCTTTTAGTCAACTTTTTGGATCAAATCGTCAGTAATGACAGAAGGTGGCGCAGTCCGTTCCTCGTCATGAGCATTGTTGCGATCATCTTTAAAAGCTCTAACTCACTTCCTTATATAATGTTTTCTCGATAAACTTCACAGATCTGACGATGGATTTAAGCTGCTTTCACACGTTTATCATTAAGAAAGCGGATAACAGCGCATACTTCCCAGTAGGCGGGCTTTTCTATCGGCGAAGGCATTTTAAATACCCACAAAAAAGTGTAAAGACGAAGGTCGATTGTTGCTATACTGGTGTCTGTGACTTGTCAATAGATGAAGGATCACAATGCGTATGCATGAATTACCGATTGAAGCGCTGCAGCAACAGAATTTTGAAACGCTACTTACTTTAAAAACACGCTTCGTATATTAAATAGCCATTATAATGTACGAATACATCGTAAAGTATACACTGAGAAAACGATCTAAATAAAACCATATATGTATGTACTTATAAATTATATTTATGCTACAACACATACATATTTAAGATATGACAGATATATCGTGTTCTAAAAATAGAAGTAAAATTATAGATGGCTAAAACACGGTATTTTAAATCGCAGTATAAAGAATAGTTTATTAGAACTTAGTGAAAAATGCCCTTAATTTGCACACATTCACGGACTACCAATCAAAACAAAGATATACACTTTAGGATTAGTACACATCGTTGTTTTTCGTAGAAACTTCAATCGCAATGATATTTTTGAATTACATGCGGGAATCTGTATCAGACATAGAAATCTCTTACTTTTGCGGTAGTTCAATTACGTGCGATCATCATAACTAGAATTAAGAATCCTGTTATTTTTGTTTTGTATGGCAGTATTTATGCTTATAGTCAATTATATGTCGATAATTTACTGTTTCTGTGGTAGTAGTAAAAACTGCATTTGATTATTTAATGAGTTTCTAGAAGATGGTTTCTCATTAGTTATTAACCGCATCTGATTTAATAAATAAAACATATGCGTCTTATAATTCTTATAATTTTTAGCTAGCATGATGTAAATATACATCACTCGATACATTTTTCATAAAAGTATCACATTATCTACTGGGTATATATGTGTATATGGACTTTTATACATAGAAGTAGTTTAATTAAGTTTCAAGAAAACGTGAAAGATAATGAGTAAATTAAAACTATTTCAATAAATAACAAAGCTTATTACTTCGAAAAATGAACGGTGTGTCATTCATTTTACTTTATTGACATGCGTGCCTATATAATTACAAATTGAGAAAAAGATCGCTGAAACTTACAATTACGTAATTATCACGAGACTTTTCTTCTGGAAAACAATTACTTTTTCTGCGGATACGTAATTAAAATGACATTACAATGTTTTGCTTGTTGGCGTTTTTTATACTGGGATTTTTGAATCGCCATCTCAATTTATCATAATTATTATAATTGTACATCACGTTATGCGAACGGAACAGTAAATCGGCACGAATCAGGCAGAACAACCTGCTGTTTGTATCCTATAGACTTTCCTCGATCTAGTATATGGACACACGTGCACATTATTCTCTGACGACGACGTATCGATTACTCAGATGGATAATTACTCTAACCAAAAACTGCTTGTTGGAAATGCATTCTACCATTAATTATAATTAATAGATAAATGACTGTGGAATTATTTATTTATCTTTTATTGTTGCACGGACATAATAGACACCAATAGGCTTTTAATATTTTCCAGGTATGCTATCACCGAACCTGAAAAATTATCGACTTTTACCTTTCCAAATTTGAAAACTTCCTTAAATGGTACTACAATAAATTGTAATGAAGACATTTTATAAAACTTTGTATTCTAATAGAACATGCCGACTTAAATAGAGACTTTTATGCCTGCTAATCACTACGTTCACTTGTTTATATTTAATTTTCTAGTTTTAGATGAAATATTAAACAGTACCAGAATTTCTTTGAAGTATTTTTGATGTTAATATATACATATATATCAATCTTCTATGTATTTGTGCAATATTGGTAACTAAGGTTATATTAAATATCAGATGGAAACTCCTTCCAATTATTTGACAAGTGCAATAGAGCTATTTAAAATGGATAATTTATTACTGTAAGTAACACAGTCGTATAATAAAGGTACTGTTACAGTAAAGACTTAATTCACTAAAACTAAACTGCGAAATTTCTAAATCGTTAAAATAAACGAGACTGAAACATTATTCGGACTATATAAATGTTTTAATAAACACACAGCGTTCTATAAACATAAAGCGTTCGTAATACGTTCTGAAAACAAAATTAAAATATTTTGTTCAAATGTTTTAGTTATAAGCAGCAATATTAGCAGAACGCAGATCCTGTTATTTAAATTACGCATTATAGCATATAGCTTTAAATACATGTGTATATGTATTACTATAGTACATATTACATAGTATAACGTTATAACTATGTAAATTGGGTTGCCTATCATTAAAAAAATTTATAATAGCTAAAATTAATTGTAATTCTAATGAAAACAAGATGTACTGTGTTTAGTTTAGTTACATATAAAATATATAATTAAGTTAGTAAAATTGTAAACCCAAACAAAACACTAAAATACAAAACACCTATTTACTCAAACGTCACTTGACAAGTACGAAGGGTTATACGAATGAGAATGAATCGATAAAACTTCTTTAAAAAAAAGGTATGTTTTCCCAATTTAAGGGTAGAATTAGGCTCTTCTTGCTTATAAATAACTCCGTTTATTCAAATTTATATCATCTTAGTGATTTTATTAATTTGAGGTTGTCGAATCATCTAATTCCAATGTTTGTTACCATAAAAACTGAAAACAAAAAGATAATGAGCAGTAGCATTTTGTATCTCGAACAGAGCTTATGGCATTTTCATCTAAAAGTATAAACAACCTCAGAATACCACAATATAATATTAAATATTCAAAATTTATTAGAAAAAATAACTCAAAACCCTATTATTTACCTATTTCAAACTGAATCTGTATTATTTTCCGGAATTTCCCTTACTGTATTGAAAAAAACCCAATCACCTTACTATCGTAGGACTATTACCCTCAGGAATCTAGAGCTACGCCCCGATCCGCCATCGTCCCTACTAGAATCCCTAACTGAGCAACAGAAACTGATCACATCGCATCTAAAGGATCTAAGATATATGTATTTTTAAAATTCAATAATTTGTTGTCACCTTCCAATAAGTTTTCCCAGCCCAGATAGGTCATATTGCTACCCATACAGCTAAAATAAGATTAATTTATTTTACATTACACTGAAGAGAAAATACAAACCTTTTTTTGTTACACCTATATTTTGAACCATATTAAGTTATAAACCATCGTAGTATTAAGGTACACCTACCCGTTCATTAGTTATATTAATTAAATTAGTTTATGATAGAATTTATTAAACTGGATTGTAATAAATTATTAAAGAAAATTTAACCATTAAAAGTTGTGACTTCTTTTGGATCAACCAATTATATAGTTTCCTTTATTACCTGAACACAAAATAAAATTTATTGGCACTAAATTTAAAATGTAATTAATTTTCGAACCCTTAAACGCCCGAGATAAGAATCATGCTCACATAAAATCATGTTATAACAGTTTATTAGAATATTTATATAACTTGCTCCCTTTATTTTTTTTTTCAAAAATACCAGTTATACTTGATTTAAATTCTATACCGTGAAAGCGAACATGTATCTACAGTAGAAATGTTACAAGTAAATACAGTGACTCACAGTAAAACTTATGGAGTGGTATATAATTTGATAAGAAGCTGATTATTTGGGAAAACTAAATTAAATATATTATATCTACTATTCTTCAAATATATTATAAAAATAAAAAAAAACTAATTCGAACAGATATTAGGAATTCTAACCAGATAACGTTACAGCGCCAGCGGTACACATATTCAACATCACAGTGAAAAATGATGCACCTACAATAATAATAAATTAATTACACTGGTCAACAGGGTTTTTTTTTCTTACACTCTGATACGTGTACATTATGAACTTTTTCATTGTAATTCTGAAAATATTTTCAAAAATTGGCTATCACATCAGGTTTCTGAGAAATGTTATTTTTTATACATATATTATGTATTAAGTGTACTGTATGTCTAAAGATATTTTTTTATGAGTAAGTTAAAGAAACTGGGCTTGGGCTTCATTTGTACGTCATAGTCGTTAAACCACTCCCTTTTTTCTCTAGAACCAATCAAATCAAGGAATTAATAGATCTGTGCATATGTGACTATACCGGGTGTCAACGAGATCATATATCAGCCCGACATTTATTTATTAGTTAAAATAAAACTTTGAAATTCGGACCGTATATATGAGTGATTGGTGGGCTTCTTCAGGTGCACTCAGTTTTTCTATAGCACTTCCGGTCAAACCGGAAGTGACGTTAATGTCCCGGTTTGACCGGAAGTGCTACAGAAAAACTGAGTGCACCTGAAGAAGCCCTCATATATACGGTCCGAATTTCAAAGGGTTATAAATAAATGGCGGGCTGATACATGATCTCGTTGACACCCGGTATATAAGACCCTAGAGGCTATTCGACTCAAATTGACTCAATGTATGGTAGTAACATTAGTTAAACGTTTTTTGAATTCGCAATGTCCCGTAGGTATGTAAGCTATCCTAACAGTTTTTGTTATGTATGTGGAGAATTCACTGTTCAACAGCATAGACGAAATATTACACCGTTAATAGAAAAATTGTACTACCTTTATTTTAAATTAAAAATTACAAATCAAGACCCCTCACAATGTCTGTGCACGATGTGCTGTTACTTTGAGGAGCTGGATTAAAGGTAAAAACATAGCTATGCCATTTGGTAGGCCTATGATTTGGCGAGAACAAAAGGATCATTCGACAGACTGCTACTTTTGCTGTACAAAGACCTTCGGGTTTTCCAGTAAATATAAGGATAAAATTGCCTATCCTAATTTACCTTCCGCCACTCGTCCAGTTCCACATTCGGAAGCTTTGCCAAGTCATATGGATGTTTCGAACCAAGAACATGTTGAAACCGAGATAGAAGAATACATTTCAGAGTTATCGAACACAGATGAAGAATATTTGCCATCTCAAGAGGACGCGCCTCATTTAATAAATCAATTGGAATTAAATGACCTAGTTTGAGATCTCAATTTATCTAAAACTCAGGCAGAAATTTTAGGATCAAGACTGCAAGGATGCAAGGGAATGTTCTTCATCCCAATATAAAGAAAAGTGAAAAGAAAGACACTTAGTTAGTGTTAGTATTGTATGATCAATATGAATTTCATTTGTTTATAATACCAGACGTGATAGAAGATATTTGTTTTTATAATAATTATTAGGAATATAAAACAAAATAAGTTTGTATATAATTCATAAAGAAAAATAAAAAAAATGAAAATTTGTTGTTCTGTGTTATTTATGTAAGTTAAAAAAAGCTATTGATATTTAGTGGTGTTGCATTTAGATTTCCCAATTAAGTAATTGTAATTTATTTAGAAGAGACTCTACGGCTATCACCAGCCGAAATACTGTTCCATTCTTGTAACAAAGCATTTTTAGGTCATTCTTATTGGATATTCGATGACTACGCAATTTTGTTTCAAGAATATGCCGCAAATTTACGATAATGTTTATGTCAGGTGACTGAGCTGGTATTTTCATCGTAATGCGGCAACCATTCTTGCGCTAAATAGGCAGAATATTTCGGATCATTGTCCTTGTAGAATGGAAAATCAAATTCTGTGTCAAGTTTTCTGGCACTATGCACTAAATTCTGGTTAAGGATGTTTAAGTTCATAAATCTATCCCTAGAACAATCAATAAAATGAAGGACACATGCGCAAAGACATGAGCTGTTTGAAAACTACAGTAAACTAGCTGTTGAAAGGGACATTAAATTTGGAGATGGTTCTATAATGAAAGCTGTCGGTATTGGCAAGGTAGTGCTTAAGTCCTATAATGATGTGGATTTTTATAATGCAACTTTGAATGATGTTGTTGTATGTACCAGATCTGTCAGTGAATTTGTTTTCACAAGGTAGTGCACTGGACAAGGGACTATCGCTGGTATTTGATTCAGATAATGCTCGATCAGGAAAGTTATTTAAAATGGTAGTTCAAGTGATCAATCACAGTGTTTTGAAACGTATCCTAAGTTGTCAAGTAGAGCGTCAACATAACCTCTCTCAAACAATTTATGACAAAAATGAAAGTTGTTCGGTGGCAAAGAGTATACCTGATATAATGTGGTGACATAAGACGTTAGCACACCAAAACTGCAGGCATGTTAAAAATGTATTGAAAAGGTATGATATAGAGGTCACTGAAAACACAAGTTTTTGTAGCTCATGTGTCTAAGGAAAATATAGGTATTGTATGTACCTAATCAAGCGGCTATAAGTATAGGCAACAGCCCTGAAAGGCATAGGAGGGTGAAACATATAGATATTAAATTCAACTTTATTAAACAAAAACTAGAGAATGGTGAATTACTGTTAAAGTACATAAAATCAGAAAGTCAACTAGCAGATATTTGTACTAAACCGTTAGCAAAGGAAAAATTTGTTTTCTTTAGGAATCAGTTGTGTCTCCTTTAATACCAAGTATCATTTAGAGTAAGGGAGCGATGCCATCACATCTATATACTGTTATATGTTTTTTTTTGTTTTATATAACTTTATTGAGGAGGCGTGTGAAGTCGGCAATAAAGTTAGATAGTAGTTTTAAAGTGGTAACAAAAAGGAATGATACATAGTTTAGAACAGTACTTTACCTTAGCATGTAGTGTAACCGTGTAACGAGATATTTTTTTTGATTTTGCTTTTCTGTTTATTAACAATTAATAAACTTTCAATGATTATTATAGAGGGAAAACGCAAATCTCACAAAATACGTATTTTACAACAAATATAGTCTGGATTGTATTAAACGCATTTACTTATTCCAAGAAAATGTGTTTGAATAATAATAATAATAATAAAACCAAACAAAAAAAGGAAGTAACCAAGGAAAGGAACCAAGCCAATTAAATAGAGCAAAGAAAAACAAAAAAAAGTGTTACCAAAAACCACACTGATTTCCGTATCTACAGAACTTTTTCCATCCCTAACATAGCAGGATCGATGCTGATATGCTTGCCTCTTCTAGGCCGTATATACAGCTTTTCTCCCGTAAGGAGTTAGACTAAATAATAATAATAACAATAATAGTCTTTATTGTGATTAGTTGAAGTACAATAACAGAGCTATATGTATTAATATAGTATGTATGTATACGCTAATCACACTCGCATATTGCTGGTTCAGAGGAGCGATACATGGGGTATCGTCGTCTGATCTACCACCAGAACCAAAAAACCACATGGAAAAACATAACTAGATTTTTGTGCTTAAAGTTAACTAAATCTAAAATTCCGCTATGTAATGAATATGTAATGAATAATCATATGGGAGTGCAAATGAACAGAAACTACAGACTATTCATGTTGAACCCAATAGCTGTTAAACAAACCTAATGCTGTAAAAATCAAATAATTTACTGCTTCTCTACAAGATAACTACGGATAGCGCATCCAAATGCCTTCGAGTTTAGAATCTTTATAGAAGTTGGGAGGGAGTTCAATAGTGTATAAACGCAATATGTGAATGATCTTGTGAACAAAGTAGTATTGTACCGTGGAGGTATAATTAAGTTTTTGTTACGGATATTTATATTATGTATGTCCGTGCGAAATTGCAATCTAGTAAGCAAGTAAGCTGGTGTTCGTACACTAATTATCTTATGATAGTGCTTTAAGCAATGAAATATTCTGCGATTGTTCATATTTAGCCAACCTAGATCGGATAATTTATGTGTTAATCTGTCATATTTTCGAATGCCAAATATATATCTGATACAAGAATTTTGTACTCTTTGCAATCGCATCTTGTCTGATGCATCAAGGCAGGGTCCATAAACTGGCAGACCATAGTTGAACACAGAGAGAACAAGTGAATTGCAAAGTAAACCCTTGGTCTTGATGTCAAGAAAGGAACGATAAGGATATAAAGTTTTTAGTTTGAAGTATGCCATATTGATAAGCCTAGACACATGTTCCCTATATCGGAATGAGTTGTCCATGATTATGCCCAAGTTTTTTGCTTGTGATACTACAGGTATGATGTGATCATTCAACCTTAAGACGATAGTATTTCTGACACTCTCCACGTCCTTGGGACGACCAAACAAGAGTACGACTGATTTGTCCGGATTCAGCTGCAGTGCGTGAGATTTGGAAAATTCACTTATTTTCATCAAATCGTAATTGATTCTGTCGATCGAAGGTTGCAGTTGAGCCATCGGAAAGCTGTAGTATATTTGAGTGTCGTCCGCATACATTTGTACAGTTGAGTGGCATATATGGTCAGGAAGGTATTTAGTATATATTGAAAATAGAAGGGGGCTCAGAATTGATCCTTGCGCGACACCTTGAGTGAGAGGTAGGAGAGAGGAGCGATCATTGGGAAGCGAGACGTACTGTGATCTACCTGAAATGTTAGGAACGCGCAAAAGTTAGAGCTAATTCACTAAGACCTATGTGAGAAAGTATAGCAAAAAGCACGTTGTGATTAACACTATCAAACGCTCTGCTAAAATCTAGCAGAATTAGAACCGTTAAATCGCTTCTGTCTCTGGCTGCCAAGATATCATCCGAGACTTTCAAGAGAGTTGTGGTACAGCTATGATTAGGTCTAAAACCGGATTGACAGAGTGATCGGACACGTGTTGATATAACTGGATATATATGATTTTTTCGAGCACCTTACTCATTGTCGGAAGGAGGCTAATGGGTCGCAAATCGCCTAAGGTAAGCACACGAGTTTATTTAGGGATAGGATGAACAACCGAAACTTTCCAGTAATCCGGAAAGGTATTTTCTAGTATACAAGAATTAATAATGTGCGTGATAAAAGGAAGTGTATGAGGGATTATCAACCTAAGCATTGTAATATTGATGACATCGTGACCTATAGCCACACTCCTAATGTCGTTGATTAGTCGAGTGATAGTGGTTTCATCAACAGTGTGAAAGTGGAATCTGGAATCTATATTGCCTGGCGTTGCAGAAAGGTAGTTGTGGATGGTGTCTGTGAAGTCCCCAGAAGTATTCGGTGCGTTGTTAATGAAGTATCATTTAATTTATTTGCATTCATAAAACTGCTAGGGATAGATCGCGACCTACTGCCACCCAAACCCAGTCGTCCAAACTCAGACCACATTTGCCTACTATCCCGGGACGACGATAAAAAACGAAAGTAAGCGTTCGCGACGAATCGCGGATGTTGTGTAGTTGCGAAGTTGAATCAAAACAAAAATATTCTAGCATTAAAAATATTTGGGTAAAACAGTATGTATATTTTCTTAATTCAAGAACATTTTCCTCTGTGTGTACAAATTTAATTAAACTGTAATTTTAATGGTTAGTGAGTAAATGTATGGAAATAGAAAGGAACCCTGCATGCGATCACGAAAGAGGCTTTATCAGATATTCCATTTAAAAACATATTGATAATGTATGCAAAACGTAGTACTTTCTAAAGTTCTAGTGTTACTTGCTTAATATATAACATCAACAATGTATGCTTATTAAATTCAGTTTTTGTTAAATAGAGGTCTTTTTTATCAGTGCAACTTGCAGTGATTGCTCATAAGCAGAGTTCGAAAAGAAATGTATTTTAACTATACAAATCCGGGTCCATATTTTGACTCGCATCTTCCTATATTTTTGACAAAAAACTTGTAACATGAAAGTTAAATTTGATGCTATTTACCCTATTTTACGGTGCTGTCGGTTCCGAACCTATCAATCCGGATGTAGGAATCTCTTGGAAATTACTATTGGGCAGAATGAAAAAAGAACAAAACAGGATAAACATGTCGTGAATTCCTGATCGTGTTTATAATTAGCGTAGCCATATTAATCACGCAAATCAATCGATAAGCATATCAGCGTTGCTGTTTATAACGTAAATATATTCTTTACCCGTCAATTTTTCGTTTAGCCGCTATTTTTTAAGTTTTCTACATTACATGCTAAATTATATTGTTATTGTTATCAATCATCATACATCATTGTTATTTGAAATATTTATTCGTTTTTATCTTTCACAATGTAGTTATGCTGCACAACGCACAGTTGCTATTGGTTATTCTCTCTATATGTAAACGAGGACTTTCATAAGATACAAAATCATTAGGCGTAGTTTATATTCTTATGAAAGACATCATGAAACTTTTTACGATATTAGTAAAAAAAGTTATCACATAGATTTAAGTGTACATTACGGCGATAAACGCCAAGTTTTTAATTATTTTCTTCGGCAAATTCTAATTTTATTGACAACAGCATAGCATCACATAAAACTTTGCGGGTGTTGTTAACAGCGTCTTCAGGGCGCCAACGCGTTTGTAGCTCTAAGATTACGAGACCCACTTTTATAAATTGTAGAGGTATTTACTGCAGTTTTTATATTTATGTGTATTTTATGTTGTTGTAATGTGGCCTGATAATATAAACTTTTATCAGTAACTGAAATCATATATAAGATATTTTCACACATGGTGATGACAATTATCAACGTTATAACTGTAGTAGTTACTTCATATAATTACCGATACAAATAAATATCTAAACGATTATTTTGTCTTGTTTTAATACTTAGAACAAGAATATAAAATAGTTGCCATTTTGTGCAACAGCATACGATTTAGAAGCAGGTATGGAACAGTCAAGGAAAGTTTACTAAAATTTAGCACAAATTATTCAAAATTCTTTATACTTTTAACAACTTATATAATTTTCTCAGTTGTACACCCGTTGGTAGCCTTGGATTACCTAGAAAGTCGATGTAGTTGATCCTTATTATTGAACAATAAACTGTAAAATATTCAGTTGTGTAGAGTAGATTCCGCGTATTTGAATCACTGGTTATTTAAATCAGCCGCCTATTTGACGCAGAGTATGAATGCCTAATCGAGGCTGAGAATCCCTTATTCTTTCCGGGAATCACGGTTGTTCGAAAATTACACTAGACCTACCATTTATTTGCTCCAGGAATACGAGGTGTTTGAAAGTTATGTTGCTTGTGTTAGTTTTTAATTTCACTCTGTCGTGGGTACAACGTACACAAATTCAAAGTGCCTAGACAAACACAGCGTCATAATTTAAGTCCGTGAGAAATGTGAAAGGTTAAAAAACATGCTTTATCACTAAACATATACTAATTAATTACATGTTTATGATCATAAATAAGTAAATAGATTATTTTTGCAAAGCCTATAAAAGTAGATAGTTTCTATACAACCACTGGTTATTTGAATCGCCGCTTAATTGACAAAAATGTTATGTATCAAGGTGATTTTAATAAGCACACCATTAATTGTACCATTAAGATTTGCTACCTTTCGTTGTCTGTCGTTACCTGTCGCCATAGGGGTTTTGTGGCAAAAATTCTAAACACTGAAATTCAGCGATTTTGATCATCGAACACTGTTTCGTTAAATTTTCAAAATTTCGAAAAAAAATTACTAGGAATTACAACATTTTTGCTACAAAATAGGATTGACCGTCGTTTGACTACGTTTGACCACTTCTTAAATTTTCAAGATTTCGTGAAAAAAATATTAGATCGTGGGTGATCAAGTAATGATTTTCAAGTTTTTGTAGGTTAGAGACATAACGAAACAAGTTGTAAAATTTTCAGTGTTTGACCACTTTTGAAATTGTGTTAAAAACGTAATAAACTTTGAAAACTATGTATGTAACTTCAAAATCAAATAAAAATTAACCAGCGGGTGGTCAACCGATGATTTTCGATATTTTTTTTTTTAGTATACAGACATGAAACGACAAGTTATAACGTTTTCGTCGTTTGACTACTTGTAACAGTATTTCAAAAATAAAATGAATTATGGAAACTCTGTTATACGTAACTTCAAGAGAGAATAAAAATTAACTGGTGACTGGTCAAATAAGGATTTTCGATTTTTTGTAGTATAGACATGAAATAAAGTTGTAACGTTTTCAGCGTTCGATTATCTCTCAAAATCTCTTGTTATATACATATGTAACTTTTAAGTCGCACAGATATTGTTTTTTTCATTTTTGTGTGTGTCTTTAGATTTCAGAAAAATTATTTGTTGGTCAAACATTGTCAATATTCCGCAGTAAAAATGTTGTTTTTGAAGAAAAATATTTTTCTCTCGAAATATTGCTGTTAGATGTTACAACAATAGTGCGATCAGAACTAGCAGTTGATGCAATTTGTATTGTTGGAATTTTTAACATTACTGCAAAAATTAGACCCATTTTTTTTGTAATTCTAACTATTGTAGTCGACTATCTAAGAGGAGTAATTATTACTTTGATTTTGTTACTACATATATCAAATAATTTATAACACTAAACACTTTAACCCACTAAACACCAAACAAGTTTTAACTAAAACACCGACGCGTTTCAACAGCAATACTGTCATTATCAAGGCGATAATAAAACTAAATTAAAATAAAATCTACAAATACAGGTAACCTAAATGTTATGCACGGTCGATCCGATACGCATCATTAATTTCTGATTAACGAAAACAATGACGAATGCGGTATAGGTCCGTTGTCACAGTTCACATAACTTATTTTTATATATTTCTAAACTTTCGAAAACATTTAGAAACTTACAATTGTTTATTTGTCTAATTAATTTAACATTCGTATGATCGATGTTGTGATCTGTTTCAAATATGTGCTGGGCAACGCTCGATTTCTCAATTCTATTAAACCTAAGATTAGCCATGCGCTCTTTGAATCTAGTTGAGACTGCTCTCCTGGTTTGCCCAATATATTTTTGATTACAATCTTTACAATTGATTTCGTAAATACCTGACTTTTCTAGAGGTTGTATTTTATCTTTAGGGTTACCGATGAGACTTCGTAAACTAGTCCCAGAACTGTAAACTATTCTGAGATCTAGCTCTTTGAAGATTTTACGCAAACCTTTAGTGATAAAGGGAGCGTAAGCGAGGGTCACAACGGGTGAAGCTTTAACATCCTCTCGAAAATTTATAATATATATATAATTTATAATACTTCTGTGTAAATTTAACAACATTTTTTGTATGTACACTAAGAATTCATTTTGATTGGACGACCTTCCACTGCACATACGTAGGATGGATAGTAGACAGTATTGCATTCACTTACTTCAGACAATATTGCATTCATTGCGCTCGTCAAAATATGTAAACACAGATGCGATTTGCGGGTCTATTTTAAAAACGCTGTAGCTGTATTTATAAATGTGGAAAAAAGCATCTATTATTTGACGTATTTGAGTAGAAAGAAATTTGTTTGATGTTTCAAGTATTATTAAATTGTTTTAAAAGGTAATTTCATTACTTTTTGCGGTGAACTTTTTTTGTCATTGAACTAGGGTAAGATCTAAACAAAAAGCATATTTATTATACAATAAATAACAATATCAAAGGTTTACTACTTTTATTTATTTAAAACATAATATAACGAAATAATTATACGTATACACTTATGCTGAAATCAATAATGAGTCCATCCGCTGTTATTTTGTATAACTTCTTCCAATCTTGACGGTATGGACTCTATTAATTTATGGCAATAGTCGTCAGTAACTTCTTCCCATTCCTGCACAATTTTTTGCCACAACAAATTTCTGTCTCCTCGTTCTATAGGGTTTTCCCTCATTCTTTTTTTTATATAACCCCATAGGTTTTCTATGGGGTTCAGATCCAGGCTTCGTGCCGGCCAATTTAATAATCTCAAATTATTGTCTGTAATCCATTGTTGGACAACATTAGCCGTATTAATGGGTGAGTTGTCATGTTGGAATGTAAACTGATCATAAAGAGATGTTACCGATGGCAACAGAACATTATCCAAAATATCTCTATATTGTAACGCTGTCAAGTGTCCATTAATATACCCAATAGTACCAGGTCCTGCGTATGACATCCAACCCCACACTGCTACAGAAAGCCGTCCACTTCTATTTTTCGGATGAACATATTGTGGTGCATGCCTATAGTTACGAGGACGGGTAACTAGGCGCGTGTGTGTGTTTGGGGTGCTTTGAAACGTCGACTCGTCGCTGAAGATTACCGTTTTCCAAAAATCTATGGGCATATTCTGATAGTATAGTGCAAAATTTATTCTGTGTTGACGATTGCGCTCAGAAAGTTCTGTTTTAATAGCAGCACGATAGCTTTTGAGGCCACTTGCCCTCAACCTTTTTCTTGCCGTCGTTACGGAACCGGGAAAGGCGGTAGCTGCAATGGCTTGCTTGCAACTTGTGAATGGATGCTCTGCGTAAAATTGCCTTAACATGGTATCTTGATAAGCAGTGGATATTCTTCGTTTTGAAGTTTTTGGTTCATTTGCAACTGAATGTGATATTTGCCATTTTCTTTTTAAGCAAAAAATTGTATTGGGATTAACACCAAATTCACGCGCTACAGCACGTAGACTCCATCCGTTTTCCAACATTGTTATTGCACGCATCCTGTCTTCTATTGACATCATATTGTTCGACACGTATGCATTTAACTGTTCCTAATGCTGTATAAAGAACTGAATATTATTGTGGTGTCTGCTTGTTTTTATATATGTCAATGTCTAATATGACTCATCATTCGAGAAAGCATATTTTCGACATTTATCTGGATGACTTGTCTATGAATACTTATCAATAAGCCTGTGTTATGTTCACATAAATAAAGATTCCAGAAATACAGAATATGTTTTTTTTTGCTTACCTGTCTATGTCTACGCCAGGACCAAATAAAAAGATGCAATCGGCCTTGTAAATTCATAAATGCAACTACAGCGTTTTTAAAACAGACACAAAAACCGCACATTCATTCATTGATAAGCATCATCATGCATTTCAAGATAAGTATATACTTATGATTATTTCGTTATGTTTTAAATAAATAAAAGTAGTAAACCTTTGATATTGTTATTTATTGTATAATAAACATGCTTTTGGTTTAGATCTTACCCTAGTTCAACCATAAAAAGTTCACCGCAAAAAGTAAAGAAAGTAGAAGAAATTACCTCTCAAAACAATTTAATAAGACTACAGTATTATTTTATTCGAAATACTTGAAACATCAAACAAATTTCTTCCTACTCAAATACGTCAAATAATAGATGCTTTTTTCTACATTTATAAATGCAGCCACAGCGTTTTTAAAATAGACACAGAAATCGCATCTGTGTTTACATATTTTGACGAGCGCAATGAATGCAATAAGCTGTCTACTATTCATCCTACGAATGTTGAGCAACATGGTGTACAAATACAAAGTGTTCCTAGTGTACATACATATGTATCACTCAATATGCAAACGGTGGATGGAATTTGTGCCATTTGATATTAGATCGGTCTGTTCCCTTTGATTATGAATAGTCGACACAATCGTAAACGATACGGTATCGCTGTATGCAGGTAACGTTAAGCGGATACCAAAATTGTAAAGGTTGTCGTAATCCTATTGCCAATATGTATACACATACATATATGCCTAATCTATGTGAAGAAAAGTAAATTATTAGGATTAGCGTAATGTTGTTAGATTGAACATACGTAAATTGGTTTTTTCACATAAGATAGATAGTACGTTACGTTCCTGGATATACAGAACTGTGTCACTTATTGATTAGTTATGTGACAGATCAATATATTGTAGATAGATACATATTTTTACTATACGACCATCTTCGTGTTGTGATTGTGCTGGGGTCGATAAGAACATATCAAACCAGCAATATTGTTTATTTCCAGATAAACCTTGATAGTTTTCGGAATTAATTGATTAAAATATCTTTATCCAAATATGTTAAGGTAGATAATGAAAAATTATTTTAGAATCGCTGCAGTTAACAACTGAACAGCTGAATGAGCTTTATTTTCAATATTTTCCGTTGATACATTAGTAAGGAAAATCTTAGTTAATTCTCTATATGTTCCTTTCTGCTCGTTAACTTTGACTTACTTAATCATTAAAAAACGAATTGACTAATGATGTTAAATTGGTAACGTGCGTTTCGCGAAGCATCTTGTACAGCTTATATACTTGTTGTAAATATGGCGCTTGTAGTTTTAAAAATATAAAGAATTGGACTGATTCCGGTGCGTCAGTTATTTTCAAAGTATATTTTAGCCAGCATTGAACTTGAGCTTAAAACTATTGTTTTGACCTTAAACCTTGCTGTAGCTCTACTCTAATTCTGGATAATTCTTTATTTAGGCACTTCAAAGATCTTGTAGCTTTAAGAAGTTTTTTTCTTATATTTTTGTCATAATACAGCATTGTTTTGTATATTCGATCCTCTATTCTCGAACTCTCGTTAAACAAAAAAAGTACTGCACAAATTCCACTGTTTGTTGCAATTTCCGTAGTTTCTTTGCTGGTGTTGTATATAATTAGCTGACGAAGTTCAGCTTCTCTTAATTTAATCTAATTTTTTCATAAAACGACTCTTAACATATTGTCTATTTTTGTTTACTGGAAGTATTATGTTTACTGCAGTGTTCGTAATAAAATATATTTTCGAAACAAATATAAATGAATCAATTTACACCTAAAGTTTTTAGAAAAAAAAAACTTCCCATTCTTTCATACCTGTGTGTATGTTTATAAATTCTGGTTCTGTATTATTGCCCTCCTGTATTCCTTCCGCTCAATGATTTTAATCTTCTTATAGGTGTTTCCTTATTTCCTTATTCGCTGTTATCTATTTCTTCTTTGACTTTTTACTATTATTCAAAAGCTCTTTTCTTATTTACTCTCTTTACTTCTCCAGTTCTCCATTTTCTTTGTTTTTCCGTTTTCAGGCGTCGTGATGTGTATTATGTTTTTTCACCGTTAATTATTTTGTAATCTTTTAGCCTAAAGATCAATTGACACTGACTTTCAATTTTGAAAATGTTCCAATGTGATAGTGATCATATGAGATATTATCCCCTACCAAAATATTATTTTACGATTTAACTTAAGAATCAAAGTAATTTTTTGACTATATGAAAGTATAAGAGAATGCTACTTCTGAACAATGTAATAAATTAATAGAACATATTAAACTTTTTTATTATCATATTAATGTGTGCATATTTAAAACGGGTCGATGGCCGAAGTGGTTAGGCGGCTGACTATTGTTGTGAGAGGACGATAGGTGCCGGGGTTCAATTCTCTGGATGGACGGTGACATTTTTTCAAGAGTTTAATCCCGGACCGACTTGGGAGCAAAGTGATTAACAGCGCGGCATCATAAAAGGCGATATGATGCTGTCACAAAGCCATTTAAACACGACTTACACACACTAAACTACACCGCAAGAGTTGCACTGATAGCCAGACAAGTAATACAGCTTACGGAGTCACTGCAACTAAGCACCCACCACACTTTAAAAAAAAAATATATATATAAATACAGATTGGTCACATAGTAGGCATTGCAAGAAATATACGAAATAATTTAAATAATGATAGAAAGGCTGAAGTACAACAATACTTTATTTTCATTTATATACTTTTTTGTAACACCTCAAAGATAACGTCATGTGAAACTTTGTACTCATCACAATGTGGTACACAAGGTATAATTTTATTGTTGAATGTACTAGGCAATTATTGCATGTAATTAGTCGTCACAAGCATAAATAATAACGATAATCAAATTTTAATACCATAACCTTGACATAATATCCATAACCTAACACCACAAGTCATCAGTTATGCTAAGATGTATAGTTTCCTTTTCTCTTGTTTGATTGATAGTAAACCCGTTCTTATTTACGGCGATGAACTCGCTTTAAGCTTTTCGCGTGACTAGTATGGGTAATTGCGTGTCCGTCGAACAAAGCATTGCGTTCACTTCAGAAGGATATAGGTTAACCATTTGCATATCTACATATATTGTAATTCTACAGGTAAATGTTTTAATTTGCGATGCCGTGCAGTCTGTAGCTGTATACTGCAGTATTTTCTATCAAGTTCGCTATCAGTAAAAACAAACAACAACACAGTTTTTGGATGATATGTGTTTTTCTAATTTAAAAGTCTGATTTGATGTTACAATAAAGTAATTGTTACACAGGCCTTAAGAGTCTATTAAATATACTGTTTTTAATTAGAAATGTTATTGTACTTATTACAATCATTTTAACAGCTTAAGTAGGAAGAAAATTAGTTTTCAGAATTTCTCAAATTTTTATAAGTATGTCACTATCTTTGCCACATCGGTGTGAAAAATGTTTACAAACTGTAAAAAATCCAGAATCAACGATTGAAATTTTTGGAAACACCAAAGTTGTAAGTAGAAAAGAAAAAAATATTAAATGGATGTGTACTAAGAGTGCGTTTTCTATAATAAAAAGTAAGAAAACTGAAATAAACGATTAAAGATGTAACATCAGAAAAAAACATACTGGTTGATTTCAGAGATAGGATAAATAACGGCGGGAGGGGCAAGAGATACGAAAATTCTCTAAGAAGTGGGGACGCGTACAAGTCTCTCTATTACAGTCTAGTCTCGTCTAGTCTACAGCGCTGTGATAGACTCATTCGCGTCCCCAATTCTTAGCGAATTTTTGTACCTCTTGGCCCTTCCCGCCGATATTTATCCTATCTCTGAAATCAACCAGTATATACAAAAACGTGTATTCACAGCAAAAATACCAGAGAAGCAAAGATGTTTGAGAACATAATTTCAATTAGAACAACTATGAACTATGAAACATATGACAATATTTCTATTAGAATTAGAATATGAATGGAACTGTATCACTGGAATTGAATATTTACATTCGTAAGATAAATACAAGTGCAGGTATTTTTACAACGAGCAGTTCAATATATTTAGTGTAATAATACCAATAAATTCCTAATTAAGTGTTTTTAAAATAAACATGACAATTCAAGTTTAAAACATTATACAGGGCGGTGTAACCAAGATGGGATGGACGATTATAATTAAACGGTGAGGCATTTCGGAAAACCTTTTTCAAATTTGATTGAGAACTATATGGGCTGCGTTCTAAAAATATTTTCTTTATACAGGGTGATTGAACCAGTTGGTGACGAACCAAACTTATGTTTTTTTTTAATGAGACACGCAGTATTAAAATATTACAATCGATTCTGCTAATTACTACAAACATTTTGATATACAGTAGAACCCCGACTATCCGTGCGCGCTTTATCCGGGGCGCGGATTATCCGTGGCTGTCGGAGGCTGGCGGATGAACACATGCAGACGTTCGTCTCGGGAAATCCCCATTTTATGTGTTTAGTATGTATTTACTTTTTTTCATCATCTATCTATCGACCGGCTCATTAGTTGATCGTAAACAAACGCACAAAATGCAGCGTACCGCTGCTAACGAAAAGCGTAAACGCAATGTTTTAACTATAGAACAAAAAATGGAAATTCGAAAAAAACAAAAGCGTTGCAGCATTGGCTAAAACATATAACATTGGAAAACAAACGGTTCGCGACATTGTGAAGATGAAAACCGAATTACATAGCTTTGTAGTTAAAGCTGACAGTGCAAAAGCTATTTCTGAGAGGAAGTCTCTAAAAGGATCTACTTTTCGAGAACTTGATGATGCTATGACCAAGTGGTTCTTACAGAAAAGATCGGAAGGGGTTTCAATATCAGGATCTATGTGTGCTAGGCAAGCCCAAAAATTTCACAAACAGCTGAAAATTAAAGGAAACTTCTCTGCATCTTCCGGTGCGGTACACACATTTAAAAAACGTCATGGAATAGGACAATTAGCTGTTCCAGGGGAGAAACTAAGTGCCGATGATGTAGCTATTGTGGAATTCTGCTGTAATTTAAAAAAGCTTATAACGGAGCGTGACCTAAAACTCGAACAAGTGTATAACGCAGACGAAACAGGGCTTTATTGGAAAGCAATGCCGAAAAGAACACTTGCTGCAGGCTCAGAAACTAGTGCACCGGGTTAGCTTTATATATTTTTGTACGGTTTTTGTATAATTTTTTAATGTTTTAATTAGGTTTTAAGGTAAGCAAAGACCGTTTAACAGTGCTATGCTGTTCTAATGCATCAGGAACCCATAAGCCTAGGTTAGCTGTCATTGGAAAATTAAAAAATCCGAGGGCTTTTAAAAATGTGAGAACTGCCAGTTGATTATTATAATCAAAAGGGTACTTGGATGGATCGAGCAATTTTTAAAAAGTGGTTTTTCGAGAAATTTATACCACAAGTTAAAACTTGTCTGCGAGAAAATAATCTTCCATTCAAGGCTGGATTCAAGGATTACTGGATAATGCTCCATCGCAGCTCGATGCAGAGCAACTAAAGCGAGCAGATGGGAACACATTCGCGGCATATTTTCCTCCGAATGTGACATCTACTGCCCAGGCAATGGACCAAGGTGTTATAGAGACAATGAAAAGGCTTTATAGGAAAGACCTTATGCTTCAATTGTTAGGAGAAAGTGTGGAAGTATGAATGTGAAAGAAGCAATTTATGCTGTAGCTCGCGCTTGGAGTGAAGTGAAAGAGACTAACATTAAAAAAGCATTTTATAAAATAATGACCTTCGAAGATACAGCAGATGAAGAAGGTACTGAAGATGATAATCGCTTAAATGAATGTGAGTTATCAATCAAACACATAGCATCTATAGCCTCACAAATCGAAGACTTGGAAGAAATAGACATCGAAAAAATAAATGAATGGATAGAATGTGATCACCAAGAAAAAGAGTATCAGATTATGGATGAAGATTATCTAAGGCAGACCTCTGAAGAACGTTCTGGCAAAAATAGTGATGACGATGAAAATAATTTCATTCATTTCATTTTGTCATCAAAACAAGTCATCGAGAAGCAGGAGATGCAGTAAATATACGTATCAATTATTTTGAAGAACAGCCTGAAACTGATGTTATTCATGTACTTCAACTTAGAAAAATGAAGGAAATTATAAGAGGCAGAATTTACGAAGCCCAAAAAAACAAAACTTACTGATTTTAAGTGATTTTATTCAGGTTATTATACTTCATATAATATGTATGTAGTACATATTACGTATAAATATTAAAACTTTTATTTTTTGTTGCATGTTCAATCACGTTTCTTTTGTTCCTTTGACATACGTACAGCAGGAGAAAAAAGTAGGAGGCTTCTTACTCAAACCCTACGGGAACTTTATTGTCCTAGAGTGCATACAAATAATGTCTGTGCCACAGACAGTCCATGTAGGTATACTAAGTCAATAAAGTACCCGTGCATTTTGAGTGAAGGGCATCTTTCTTACATGCACTGGCAGGATACTTTTTTCTCATGCTGTACATATGTATTTGTTTAAATAAATGATTAAAGGATTAAAACTGAGGTTTTTGGATTATCCGTGTTTTCGATTATCCGGCAAAGGTTCGGTCCCGACTGACCCGGATAATCGAGGAGAGCAAAGCGATTAAAGTTGAAAAAACGCTCCAATGTTGTCCATTTTTTTATAAAAACCGAAAATGAATACTAAAAAACTAAGTGTATCACTAATCGTACTAAATTGTTGAGTAAAATAATACAGGATGATCGAGTTTTGTAAATCCATTTCGGCCTGATGGTTTTTAAGGAAATTCACCGCTTTGAGATTTGTTACATTTAAAGATTTAAAGTCATCATGCAATGACGCATGTAATTAGTAGCAAATTAGTAGCTATGTACGGTGTTATAAAAACCTCACTGTATGTATGTATATATAAGTGTAGGTTATTGGTTTACTCAACAATTGAGCACGTTTAGTGATACACATAGTTTTCTAGTATTCATTTGTATAAAAAAATGGACGACATTGCACGCAGAGAAATATTATCTTGAGTTAAAACAGACTGTTTCAGTTCAAAACAATCCCGTATTTGTATATCCGCAGAACTATATTGTGTTATCACAAGAATATTATATTCTAAGAAAATTGTTTTGACGCAAAACAACATTGTGTTAATGTAAGAATATAATGTATTTGTAAGACTTCCCTATGTCGACCACTGAATTGACAATTTATAGGCAATTTAACGGAAACTACAGGTTTTACTGAGTCCAAAACGGCCCCCCTTTTCTTACGGAGATTAGTCTAAGATACATATAAAAATCGTTCTAAAAAGTGATATTTCTAGGTTATGTTTCGCTAATGTGAAAATCTTCGCAGAAATGTCAAAACACTAGCGAAACATAACCTAGGAATAACACTTTTTAGAACGATTTTTAGGTATCTTAGACTGATCTCCGCAAGAAACGGGGGTCTGTTTTGGACTCAGTAAAACCTGTACTTTCCGTTAAATTGCTTATAAATTGCCAATTCAGTGGTCGATATTCGGAAGTTTAGCCAATGGATTTACTTCAAGTACAACGTTTGGGCGAAATTATTCCTCCAATTCCCATGAAGCTAAAATACACTTCACATAATGCATTATTAAATATGTACTTTTATTACTGCAAATGTCCACGCCTTAACTATAAAAAAACTTATACGTATCTAATTCTTGCAAAATCGTGCACGCAGATAAAAATGCACGTATAAACGCTTCATATACACATATAATCTCGAATGCAGCTGCTCGAAATTTGCAATTCAGCTATTTCACAAATAGGGAAGTTATTCAGATTAAATACGTGTTTTACAACTGTTGGTATATGGGGTATTTGTTAAAAATAAAAGGCACTAATTTTGAACACCCTTTTTATTTTATATAGAATATATTTCGTCTATTCGGAATGGGAGCGCAGAGACGACTAACTGAAAACTTTCAATCGTATTAACGAATCTTATACATAAAAGTATCCGTTTACTCTACTCTGTGTCTAGACAGTCCGTTGCGTACAACTTATGTTGTGTTTATGTTATCGGGTGAAGTGCACCCTTCGGACTAAATAATGACCTACATATTCCAGACTAGATAATGACATACACGTTGCAGAATAAATAATGACATACATGTTGGGCACATTTTTGTAATATTCTCACACTCCCACTCAAAAATAGAGCAACATGATAATTACAAATAATTATACAGGTATTATGTAAATATAATTTATATATTTATTGAAATTATACATATACATTTAAAAGGATGTTTATTGTTAATGTAGTCCAATTTTGAAAGCAATTTCTGTTAGCCTGGAGGTAGGCACTGCTTTGGTGAAGATGTCTGCCACTTGTTCACCTGTAGGTAAATATTTTAGTTCAATAGTACCGTTCTTTATTTGTTCTCTAGTAAAATGATATTTTATATCAAAATGTTTGGATCTTTTGTGGTGAGTGGGGTTATTCGCAATGCTGATACAAGCGGTATTATCTTCATGTATAATAATAGATTTCTCTATCTTTATACCTATACTAGTTAATAATGACTTTAGCCATATAGCTTCCTTCACGCTGTCAAACAGGGCAATGTATTCGGCCTCTGTCGATGAAGTAGCTACAGTACTTTGTCGCCTAGTATTCCATGTTATAGTACAATTTTCGAAAATTTTAAATAAATAACCAGTTGTACTTTTCCTATCGAGTTCATTGCTACCCCAATCTGCATCCACATAGCCAATTAAAATATCATTATATTTATTTTTCACATAATTTAGTTTTAAATCTAGAGAACCTTTTATATACCTTAAGACCCTTTTTAAGCATTTCCACAGTTCCCTATTGTTTTTTGTTTGGTATCTACTCAATATATTAATTGCAAAACTGAGGTCAGGTCGTGTACACAGCATTGCATACATTAAGCAGCCAATTAGATTTTTGCAAGGAGCATTATAATATTCATCAGAATTTAATAAGCTATAATTTAGTTTCATTTCAAGAGGAGTAGTTATTGGTTTACAATCACTCATACCAAATTTTTGTAAGATAGACTTTAGATATGATGTTTGATTCAGAGAAATGGTATCTTGACTTCTTTCAATTTTAATTCCAAGAAATATATTAATTTCTTTTAAATCTGTCATTTCAAAGCAACTATATAAGTATTGTTTGAAAGATGACATAGTATCTAAACTATATGTTACAATGACAATATCGTCTACATAAAGAAGTACATAAATATTTCTATTTATTTTTCCTCTATCTAAAAAGTAAAAACTACTGTCTACCGCGGAATTAATAAAACCTTTTTCCTTCATTATTTTATCGAAACGATCAAACCAACAACGGGATGACTGTTTTAAACCATATAAGGACTTATTTAACTTGCATACACAATCATTTGCAATTGTTAAGCCTTCCGGAATTTGCATGTAAATTTCTTCACGCAATTCTCCGTTTAAAAATGCTGTTTTTACATCCATTTGATGTACCAGCAAGTTAAATTGATTGGCTAATGCTAAAAGGAAACGAAATGTGGAAATGCGAGCTACAGGGGCAAAAGTTTCGTTATAATCAGATAAATATATTTGGCTAAAACCTCGTGCAACTAAACGAGCTTTAAACCTTGCAGGATTGCCAAATTCGTCATTCTTCATTGTAAATACCCACTTACAGCTAACAATGTTTTTATTTAAGGGCTTAGGGACTACCGTCCAGGTATTATTTACTAAAAGCGAATGAAGCTCATCTTTAATTGCTTGCTCCCACTGAGTTCGATCATCCCTTCCTTTAATTTCATTAAAATTTTTAGGAATTGTATAAATAGCAGCTTGAGCACATGCTATGTATATATTATCGAACTCAGGGTCCAAGTCTTCATTGTAAGAGAATTGTGGGCGACTTTTAAGTCTGTCACTTCTCCGTAAATTTGCATTGGTTAAATCTTTGTTATTGCTGACAAATGGGTTAGCTTTTTCTGGAATTTCTATTTGGTTCTGGTCACGGAATTCCATTATTTGATCTGTGCCCTTATCGGCGTTTTTTATTTGAACTCTGTTTGTATCACAGACTTTCAATATATCTGTGTCATTATCACAGACTTTTAATTGATCTGTGTTATTGTCACAGATTTTCAATTGATCTGTGTTATTACCACAGATTTTCAATTGATCTGTGTTATTACCACAGATTTTTAATTGGTCTGTGTTACTATCACAGATTTTTAATTGATCTGTGTTATCGTCAGAGATTCTTAATTGATCTGTGTTATTATCACAGATTTCCACACCATTTATAGGAGATTCAGGTAAAACTCCTATAGATAGTCGTGGCCTGGACACTTTAAAGTTTATTTCATCGACTATTACGTCACGTGCTATTATAAACTTTTTTGTCTCCGTGTTCCAAATTTTGTACCCGTTCGGTTCATACCCTACAAGAATACCTTTGACGGATTTTTCGTCAAATTTACCTTTTCTTGTTTTTAAAAGTACATACGCGGTTGAACCAAAAATTTTTAAATATTTTAATGAGGGTCTTTTCTTATGCCAAAGTGCATACGGCGTTTCTGAGAATTTTAGAGCTTTTGTAGGTGCTAAATTAACCAAGTACGTTGCTGTTAAGACAGCTTCGCCCCAGAAAGATTTTTCCAAGTTAGCAGTACTTATCATAGCTCTAGCTTTCTCAGTTATTGTGCGGTTCATACGTTCCGCTACGCCGTTTTGTTGTGGTGTATGTGGTACGGTTAAGTGGAACGATATTCCCTTTTCTGAACAAAAAGCTTTGAAGTCATTTGACAAATATTCTCGTCCATTATCGCAATACAGATTTACTATTTTCAAATTAAAATGAGCTTCACATTTCGCTACATAATCTCGAAATACAGTTAGTACTTCAGATTTAAAAGTTAGGAGATATGTGGCAGTATAATGTGTAAAATCATCAATGAAAGTTATAAAGTAATTTTTATTGTTAATAGTCGGTGGAGTGATTGGCCCACAAACGTCTGTATGAATAATAAATAATGGTCTGTTGTTATGACCTTTAATTTTGAATTTATTGAATGGTAGTTTAGTCTGTTTTCCATAAATGCAAGATTCACAAATATTCTTTGTGGGTACGACATGTGCAAAAGTGTCAACATCTTCAACTAGTTTCTGATGTTTTATTAAGTTAAATTTAGCATCACTTATATGACCTAATCTTTCATGCCATAATTTAAAGTCGTTTGTACTTACTTTTATTCGACTTTCATTGACGCTTATTTTATTTATAGAAAGGACTACACCAAATAAACCATTAAAAGGCTTACCAGTTAATATTGTTTGTTTGTTACGGTTTTCTACCCTGACTGCGTTACGCTCGAAAACTATCTTCATACCAGTGTCTTGCATTCGACGGACGGATAGGAGATTTGATGTAGCGTTCGGTGCATAAAGCACATTTTCCAAGACACCTGCTACTCCTAGGTTTGTCAACACTTTTATTCTTCCTCGTTTACCAGCAGCGATGGCCGCTCCATTTTTAGCCACTGCGATCTGCAGTGGTGGATTTAGAATTTCGAAATCATTAAATAAATCATTCCTGTTAGTGATGTGGTCTGTTGCCCCCGAATCGAGAAGAAAAACTACTTCTCTGTCACTTCCACTATCAGCTGTGCGTTTGTGTCCGACCATAAATGCCAAACAATCGGTGCTTGAAGTACCAGTTTTAGCAGTATTTAGGCTAGGCTTGCGATTACCAATATTCTTCATCATTTTCTTGTAGAAATAGCAGTTTGGTTTTTCATGATTCCTTCTCCCACAGTGTTCACAGATTATTTTCGAGTTCTTATACCGTGATGTGTATTTATGTCCATTGTTTTGCTTGAATTTCTTAAAAACTTTGTTATGTTTAAATTGATTTGTCTTATTATTGCGACTTGGTCCTGGAGATGAGATAAAATTGTTGGCAGTCAAAACTTTTGACATTGTAGGACTTAGTTCTTCCTGCTTCTTTGCCTCATAATCTAGTAGTCGAGTTTTGACATAAGCTAGATTTAAATTATTTTCCGCTAATGTTTCTAATGCTGTAATTATTCCATCGTAGGCATTTGGGAGTGTCAACAATAAATGTGAAACTTTATCTATCTCATTTAATGAAGTACCAGTTGCAAGTAAATTATTCAGTATTGTGTCAAATTTAGTGAAATGCTGCATCATTGAGACATCTCCTTGGAATTTTAAATTCAAGAGTTGCTTACGTATAGCAAGTTGCGTGGTAACGCTCTTTCTTTCATAGATTGCATCTAAAGCAGCAAAAATATCTTTCGCGTTGGAATGGTCTTTCGCAAAATTAAGAAATGCGTCACTTAGATATTCAATAATGATACTTGTAGCTAAGTCATTTTTCCGCTGCCAATCCTTAGTTACTTCGGTCGGTATGGTGTTCTCAACTAGATCCAAAACTTCATGTTCACTCAACAAGGCTTTTACACGGAACTTCCATGTAGAGTACTTTTCACCATTGAATGGTAAAATATTTCTCTTTTGTGTCTTTCTGTCCATATTCACTATTTTAATTAAAACCGTATTAAATTCACGTTCTTTCGCACATGTACTACGCGTGATCTGGGCCCATAACCTGTTGGTATATGGGGTATTTGTTAAAAATAAAAGGCACTAATTTTGAACACCCTTTTTATTTTATATAGAATATATTTCGTCTATTCGGAATGGGAGCGCAGAGACGACTAACTGAAAACTTTCAATCGTATTAACGAATCTTATACATAAAAGTATCCGTTTACTCTACTCTGTGTCTAGACAGTCCGTTGCGTACAACTTATGTTGTGTTTATGTTATCGGGTGAAGTGCACCCTTCGGACTAAATAATGACCTACATATTCCAGACTAGATAATGACATACACGTTGCAGAATAAATAATGACATACATGTTGGGCACATTTTTGTAATATTCTCACAACAACAAATATAGTCTAGATTGTATTAAACACATATTCCAAGAAAATGTGTTTGAATCAAAACAGAAATATTCTAGCATTAAAAATATTTGGGTAAAACAGAATATTTTCTTAATTCAAGAACATTTTTCTCTGTGTGTGGAGCGTCTTTTCAACTTTAAATAACACACCAGTGCATTATTTTCCAATCTATGCGGGACACACAGTATAAAATAATGCATAAAATTTTCATTTCAAAAACGTGTCGTTTTCCGATGCATATTTCATATAGTTTGTGTTAGAACATGATCTTCGGTTTAAAATAATGTGTATAGTATGAACTTACATAAGCATAGATAAGCTATAGCTTTTGTGGTTCGACTGTCTCGAATAGATGAATATAAACGCCAAAAAGGTGAACCTTATATTTTAATAGAATAATTTGAAAAGTACTTTTTATATTTCACTTACGTATTAACTTTAAACTTGCTTAACATTTACTTAAACAGATATTTAAATTCGATATCAAAAGTTTCAGCTTCCAGAAAGAACACCGAGTGGATACATTTTTTGACAAATATTTTGATAGAATTTTTGTACCTACCAATGTAAAAATTAAATTTACATTGAATATTTTGTACCATTCCGAACATCAACCCGATAATATACCAGAAAGGATACTTACTCAATTTATTATGAAAATAATATAGTCATTAATGGAACATGTGAGTATGACTACGCAGTCCTCAACGAAACATTAAAATAAATGCACAGTATGGCATCATACACCGAAATAAAGCTATAAATAAAGCATTCGTGCTTATTTTAAAAGGATCACGTGCAAAAACTATGGAATGGTGTGTAAAGCAATTCAGTAGTCTAACGCAAATCTGTTGCATGTTATACAAAGGTGACAAAACTAGTAGTTTTTTACATCATTTACATATAAGTTCCCATTTGTGCATCAAGAAAAGTATCCGTATCAATCGAATTTCCATTCAACATTCACATTCCTGTTAAATAGAATGATAAATTTATGCTGAATTGGACCTACATTTCCACATAATAGGAGATTTCGTAAGAGATAAGATACACAATAGAAATTTGAAATATAGCTTTTCTATTATTGAGGTTTTATATGTGTGATAAATTCTTTCATTATCTACATTGCGAATAACTTTTTTTCAGGATTTCGATGTATTCTTTAAACAGCGTTGGCTATATTTTTCTAATTTGATAAGATAATTGCACCCAATAACTTTAAACTGATATAATTATTTACAAACATACCTGACACTTTGGTAATGGAGATTTTGCATATACACTGGAATCTCATAATGGCGAATTGTAATATTGTAATAATACGTTTCGTTTACCTCCCCTTTCGTGCAAATGTGTGTTTAAAATCTTGGGCGTCACGTTATATGAACAAATCCCTCGTTTAACCACGATAACGGACGTTATGCGATACCAAAATATAAAAATGATTTCCATCACTAACAAAATGTCTTTCTTACTAATTTTTTCTTTATACGTTCACCAGGATGTGCGGTTAATGGAGGTTTTTATAATTTGACAATCATTGGTAACACAATAGACACATACTAATATATGCAACTAAATTAATGAAAAATGCACCAAGTAACTGAATAACAAATACATTAAATAAAGCAAATGTATATGTACAAACAAGACTAATAAATGTGGGGACAAAACTTTATAACTAAATGCATCTTTAGATATTGGAGAGCGACGGCTAATATAAAAACTAAAGGTTAATGATCATTAATTAGAACGGAAATAAAATTTATACAATAATGCAACTTAATTACCTTTTAATATTTTCAAGTTTATATTCTGAATAATAGTTAATTCAACTTCTTTATTTTTTTACGAGCTCTGCATAGACAATATACATACATATACAGGGTGAGGCATTAGTGCGTGAAAGCTCAATATATCAATTAATATTAATGATATCACAAAATATTATATACAAAAATTATTTATAGATAGTCTTAAGCTATATGTTTTAAAATTATTTTCGTATATACAGAGTGTTTCATATTGCCAGGGTGAACCAAACATACATTTTCTTAAATGAGACACACTAATTATTATTTCAAATTTAGATTAAACATATCTTCCTCATTCCTTAGATATAAGGTTTCATTGAGTTATACCGAGTATTTCAGAAGTTATGGTCAATTTTGTCTGAAAATCATTGCGTGTTCAACGTCCTGTGTATTTCACATGAAACAACTTGAAATTGTTTTTGTACTGGAATGACTTTTTTATATTGTTACAGTTTCATAGTAAAGTGATATTTTGCCAATATTGCGAAAACTGTGTACAGGGCGATTCAAATGCATTATTTTCTCATCTTATTTAACTGGAACACCCTGCGTTAAGGACTCAAAGTATTTTGTTAAATTAATATGTATAAATCCCACGCTTAATGTAATATAAAATTATAATATACCTAAATAAGTAAAGTCATGATAACGAATTAATAGAAACAAGAGCCACCGATAGGATATAATTCTAAAACGCAACTACGTCGGAGCTATCATCTTAAAACGCAACTACGTCGGAGCTATCGTCTTAAAACGCAACTACCTCGGCAAACGGCTTCGGAGCTATTCTCAAAACTGCGTCGGAGCGACGAAAAGAAGCGCGCGCCACCGATAGCATATAATTCTAAAACGCAACTACGTCGGAGCTATCGTAAATGCAACTGCTTCGGAGCTATTCTCAAAACTGCGTCGGAGCGACGAAAACGAGCGCGCGCCACCGATAACATATAATTCTATGATGCAACTACGTCAGAGCTATCGTTTAAAACACAACTACGTCGGAGATTTCTTCAAAACTGCGTCGAAGCGACTAGTGAGAAGCGCGAGCCGACTCGTATTATAGCTATTTGACTTTGCGCGGTTTGTTAGTGGTATAGCCGCCCACGGCATGCGCTGATCGCGATGCGCATACGAGTGTGTACTCGTTGGATTCTTTGCGTTCAGCAAACGAACCGTGGTTCGTGGAATCGTCACATAAGGGGTCAGTGGATGGATCATATAGCAAAAACCGCAAATAGACGCATATTAAATATATACGAGAAATTAGATATTCCTGGACGTAGTTTTGAGTTGTATCGTGTTTTACGCGGTAGTGATAAACGATTGAACTGATTATTCACTGTCTCCCTAGTTCAGGAATCGCTCCGATAAAGATATCCTTTTGGCTCTCGTTAATGCAACCAGATATAAATATAACGTGCTTAAGGCACTAAAGATATCCTTTTGGCTCTTTAAATACAAGAAGTACATAAAGTACACATTTAAAATAGCCTTTAATACGCATGAAAGAGAGATATTATTTGTAAATATTATTTTATATGCTTATACGTTATATAAGAATTATTATTTTGTGTCTTTCATGTACAAAGAACTGGAATTTATGTTTTATTTTTATTTCTTTATTACAATATATGTATTAAAATAAACTCACTCGTTTATTGTGAAAAATCCTTACACTAGTAGTATTTCTCCAGCAGCTAGGTTCAATAAAACAATTGGACCGTAACACTCTGTATTTTATAGACTGTCTATGATTTTTCTATATAATGTTTTGTGATATCTTTAATATTAATGGATATATTGAGCTTTGACGCACTAATGCCTCACCCTGCCTGTATGTATAATAATTTTTTGGCTAAATACCTTCTTCGGCGTATGTTTCGTGGATGCCGGTTCCGTCCGCTGAATGTCAGCTTCTTTCGATGATTTGTTCGCAGCAACCGCTTTGGTGATAGATTTGTCTTGGGCGTCGGGCGTTTTCTTGCTTATAACTTCACTGATCAGTATTTCTATTAGCTTTGTGCCGGCCCTTAAGCGGTAAACACAGCTGTTATACTGATTAATAATATGAAATAGTCACAAGTTTACTAACTGGCCCGAATTGACAAATAATACAAAAATGCTGCGCGAACTGAACACCTCGGACTCTTGGCGGAGAGTTTTCTCTGTTCGTTTCTTACCACCGAAGCACAAACCACCTAAAAAAGATGTACAACCAAGGAGCATTTCATATAAGAGTGACTCATTCCACGTTAAAAATTAGACTTTTACGCTAACACACACTGATGAGCATATGGCGTACTAAATTCGTAAACAACCGCGCTGGCGGCATTTTTAAATTACTGTAATATTTTCTTTTAGTTTTAAATATGCTCTAAATAAGTGTTTTGATCTTATTTGATCTCATTAGTGTGATATATCTATAAACATAGAAGTCACAGACACGTATTTACGTCCATATAAATAAAAATCAATTCAATAACTAAATTTGTCTTACAAATAGATCACTAAGAAATTTAACCACAAAGTCAATCAGGCTAGAAAAGAAAGCTTATTACGATTATGTAGGTAGATCGCGCACGGATGCATCCCTATGGCGGGGCCTGAGGCTCCTTGATTTAAACAGACGTAAAAACACACACATTCCCGACCACTTGAAAGATGTTGCAACTATTAATACTACTTTTATAGATTCAATTCCTGCACCCAATATTGCAACTACTCTTAATTTATATTCTGGCAATTTTAATGATAATATTTCTTTTGATCTCCAGTACGTTGACTCAGACACGATATTTAAGATAATTTCAGATATTGAATCTAATGCAACGGGCTATGATGGTATTAATATTAGTATGTTGAAGTTGTGTTGTCCTGTAATTCTTCCTATTGTTACGCACATTATTAACTGTTGTATTGAGTAATCTACCTTTCCAAGCATATGGAAGCTGTCTGTGATACGACCCTTACCTAAAGTGCCGGAGCCTAAAGTCTTTGGGGATTTACGCCCGATTAATATACTTCCTACTATATCTAAAATTTTCGAACGGGTAATTTCCTCTCAGATTAATGAGTACATTAATGCCAACAATTTGCTTCCAGGAGTACAGTCTGGCTTTCGTAGAGGTTTCAGCTGTTCTACTGCGCTTGTTAGGGTTACGGATGATATAATTGAGGCTACTGATAAGGGAAGGGTAACTGCACTAGTACTGCTTGACTATAGTAAAGCGTTCGACACGGTTGATCATAACATTTTGATGGATGTACTACGATATATTGGTTTCCAGGAGAAATGCCTGCATTTATTTAAGAATTATCTTTCCAATCGGATGCAAAGGGTTGAATTAGATTCTTGCACCTCCGAATTTGTACCTGTAGCCGCTGGCGTACCGCAGGGTTCCATTCTGGGTCCATTACTGTTTACCATATATACCTCGAGACTTTTCAGTTGTATTGAGTTTTGCAGTACACATATGTATGCGGATGATACGCAATTGTATCTCTCCTTTGAACCTTCTGACTGGCAGTCTGCTCTGGATAAGATTAACTCCGATTTAAAAAAAGTCCATGAAATGTCTGCCGCGCATTCTCTAATTATCAATCCCATTAAAACGCAGGCTATTCTCTTTGGAAATTCAAGCACAATTCAAGCAGAACATTGTACGCGAATTCAGATCGATAATCAGCAGATTGCATTCAGTCGTGAAGTAAAAAATCTAGGGTTGATTATAGACGATAGCTTCAGATACCGTACACATATATCCAAATGTATTGCTAGGGGATACTATTATTTAAAAAGAATTTACCCTTACAGGAACCTACTCAATACTAGTGTCAAGAAAAAATTGTGCGAGGCATACGTTCTGTCTGGGTTTAACTATTGCGTCCCTGTATATCATGCTGCCATTGACCACAACACTGTTTACAGAATTAAATTAATGCAAAACTCTTGTTTGCGTTATATATACGGATTACGAAAATTTGATCGTATCTCACGTGCGTTTGATTGGGCGGGTTGGATGGACATGCGGCGCAGGAGGGAGGGACAGGTGCTATCCTTTTATCACAAAATCATTCTAAGTAAAACTCCACCTTATCTATATAATAAAATTACATACAGGTGCGACGTCCACAATATCACCACTCGGTTTTGCGGATTAATTTCACCCCCACGGTATTTCACTGCATTGTTTCAGCGATCGTTTCAATACAACATTTATAGCAAATATAACAATATTCCTTCTGAACTAAAACAATATAATATAAAACGGTTTGCGTCTAAAATCAAGGAGTTGCTGAGTGGAGGCCTTGAGTTTTGATGTTTGCAGTCCTGAGATATCACTTGATAGCATAGGTAGAGTCTATTGATACTTTCTTGTTTGTTGATTACTTCTTCTTTGGTCGTTCGAGAGTTGTGCATGTGAATATGGCACGGGAATGTACGTTGTGCTCCTTATAATCAATGTCAATGTCAATTTATAGCAATTGTGAATCGCCGAATAGTAAAAATAGTAAAAATTGTAAAATTAGCTTCTGTTTAATTACTTCATATGAAGTTAGTATGTATAAGTAGTATTAGGCATTTTTGTTTGTTTATTTGTTAAATTTGATAGTGTTGTCATGGGTGGATCAATCAGGAGAGGCAACTCTACTGTATCTCGCCATGTGATTGTGTGGAAATAGTATCTATTAGATGTTGTACTATTGTAAATAGTTCATTGTTGTGGCTGGTATTATTTCTGTGTGATAAAGGCATTTATTATTATTATTATTATTATTATTATTATTAAATGCACAAGCTGCCTAACCTTTCTTGAGTTTCGATTCAGAGATCTGTCATCAGAAGTCCGATAAATGTCATCATGAAATTTTGTGATAATTAAACTCATAGATATATTTAACAATTGTTTTTGAACCAAAGTTTGATCGCTGTTAACACAAGTGTACCATGAAAAACTAACCTTCCGCACAGTTACCAATATTTTTTTCTGAATAGAATTTATACCACCAAACGATTTCAACAACACAACTATCCTATTGTAAATATTATTAACATATAATACCGAACTAAGGGTGCGATAAAGAAAACTATTTGTGTCACGAAATTCCTTAAACATTGTAAAAGTATGATGGGGCACAGAAAATAAAGAAGATTTACAAACCTCACAATCAGGAAAATTAAGCTTTCTTAAAAAGAATCCACATACATAGGTGGGTGACAGCTTGACGATTTAAATCATTATTGGAACATTTAGAGAAGGATCTTCAAATTCATTCTTATCCAACGTATTACATACATATTTCTATCACTTTCAGGCTCAGTATAGAAGTCATAAATGATTGTAGATTAGATAAGATATGCCCACTATATTTGTCACAATTGAAGACGCTTGCCTTATTGGGTCTGTATCCTACGTTTTTCTTTTTCAAAAATGCAATAAGAGTCGTAAATTGCGAAATTTTAATCGCATCATGAAGAAAAATTGTTGATCTCAGCATGGAATATTCAGCCCATAAACTACCAGATGCTTTTAACTTCTCGCTTCTGTGTACAAAATAAGCCAACATAATTTTTTCATTCATACCGCTTATTTTCTCTGTTTCAATCATAAAGGCTAAAGGTTTGTTTAAAAGCAAGAATATATTCACATTTCGAGTAGAATTAAGTTTTCTGGGCTAAGCTTGAGAGCCGTAAATGTGGTTGTCGAAATAATTTATACCCTGGCACTAACCATGAAATTATTGTATGTACACCAGCTTCGTTTAATGATTGGACAGTAGATGTGACCGTCCTGTGACACGACAATTGCCGAAACTATCGCTCCTCCCCAGCCCCTACACCTTTAATGATTTTACTATGAGCTATTATTGATATACATATTTATTTTACTCTCAATGAGTTCATGAAGCGATCGGATGTCGCTGGCGGTGAGTGCGTAAATTACGCCTAAATATGTGTAATTAAGATCGACACTTATGCAAGTGTCATTCAAAAGACGTTTTATTAAAAATCCTTATTAATGATGTTTGTATCTAGTAAAAGTAGTAATTTTTAATTCATCAGTGGTTAGGCAACAAAATTTTTGAAATTGATCAATTACAGTTAACCGGTGAAACAGTCACACTTTTCTTTAAGTTGGCTAATATGAAGTATAATTAAAAACATTCCTAATTATATATGTTTCTATTTACTGGATAATTATGTTAGTCAAAGATAATTTTCATTGAAGTGTGTTGTATGGATAATACTTTATTTATAACATTACTTATGTATGTAGTTATTGATCGAAAATAAATCATTTAAACGAAACGCAATATCTATGTATATTTACGAGGGAGCGTTTTTATATTCGCGGAATGAGCGGGTTGTAGGGGGATGATTAGGCGCATTGGGGGCGTGGCCTGTGCAGCGACTCATAATTAGTATAAATACGAAGTTTCATTGTTATTAGACAGTTAGTCTTTGAGCTATCGTCAACCAAGTAACATAATCAGGAGTGAAAAGTGAAATATGGAAAAAATCGAATATCGTGCCGTTATAAAGTTCCTTACCAGGCAAGGAAAATCAGTCGCGACCATAATGAATGAGATGTCAATGGTTTACGGCGACTCTTGTCCAGGAAAAACCATGGTGTACAAGTGGCATAGTTTATTTAAACAAGGAAGGGAATCCCTTGAAGACAACCCGAGGCCGGGCAGGAGCATTGAGGTGACCACGCCACCAGCATTTATCCAAAAAGTTGAAAAAATTGTACTCGACGATGCTCGACTAAAGAAGAAACAACTCGCAGAAATGGTTGGAGTATCCGATACAACAATTTTTAAAACCTTACACGATCATCACGGCATGTCTAAAGTCAGCGCAAGATGAGTGCCGAGAACGCTCACGTCGCGACGCGCCGCCGCAAAAACAACAGCGCGTAGAGTGTTCGCGTGCATTTTTGGACCTCTGTAATGAAGACAAGGATGGTGTATTGAGTCGAATTGTTACTGGAGACGAAACTTGGGTTCATCATTATGAACCTGAGTTCAAACAAGACTCCATGCAGTGGCATAAAAGGGCACAGCACATCCCAAGATATTTAAAGTGTCACAATCAGCTGGGAAACTCTTGGCAACGGTTTTTGGGACTCGGAAGGACTGTTGTTGATTGATTATAAACATAAAGGTGTTTCTATAACCGGAGAATATTACGCTTCAATATTAGAGCGACTAAAAGAAGCCATTAAAGAGAAAAGACGGGGAAAATTGACGAAAGGTGTGCTGCTTTTGTACGACAACGCGCCGTCCACAAGAGCCGCGTTGCGTTAGCTGCTCTGCATAAGGTGGGCTTCGAAATTGTGAATCACCCACCCTACAGCCCAGACCTGGCCCCGAGTGATTATTACCTGTTTCCGAAAATGAAAAAAGAGCTGCGGGGTAAAAAATTTACTGCCGATGATGAAGTCAAGGAGGCAGTTTCGGCGTATTTTGCAGATAAAGAGAAATCATTTTTTTATGAGGGTATAAATAAATTAATTGAAAGATGTGAAAAATGTATCCGTCTTGCAGGTGAATACATTGAAAAAGAAAAATAATTTGGTTTTTTTTATTTCCACCCCTTATCCCCCATTCCGCGAATATAAAAACGCTCCCTCGTACATAGACTAAAGTTTGTGCGATATTTTTAAAGAAGCACGGAAAAAAACTTAATTTAAAGTGTAGTAGTACACCATCGGCTGGTAAAATTATGACAAAGTCAACAAACATTCTAAAAATGAGATAACAAAAGACAGTATGTAAAATATAATTTACAAACAGAAATCACTATTATAATTACAAAACTAAATAACAATTATCACAGCTTCTTACCGCAAACGGGGGAAGAAAGAAAAAATAGAGTAATATAATAATCTATACGAAAATGCAATTACTAAATTTTAATAATTACTGTTAAGAAACACCATACCTATATATATATTCTTACGTAAACATTCTATAATTTGTTATTTCAATTATTTAGGTTTGTGTAGCGATTAAATAAAAACAAAATAACCCTTTTGAGAAAGGTCGGATCCGACCCAAACATCAAGGAAAAAAAAAACAAGTTTTATTTCTGTGTACGGCCTTGAATGTAGGAGAAAAATTAGTGTAGAGGTAGCATTAGCTTCGGCATATCTCGTATTCTAAGACTGTGACAGGACTGTCCAAGCAATAAAAAACAAGGCTGGTGTACATACATAAGCAACAAATTTATGGATAATTTATTTGAACACCTGGTTTTGCAACTTGGACACTATTAGCAACTTACCCTTGTTGAAACAGGTTTATAATATCGCTGAACTATTGTTTACTATTGAGTCAATTGATGTGTATAGACCGTCTCAACCTTAGTATTCAGTATGTGTCTTATGCAGATACACTACATAGATGCCAGTTCGACGTGTCAAGTCGATACGTGTGTACTTATTTCCATTTATGCGTGCGAAGTTAGCAGTATACAAAAATTAGTGAACATAATATGTCATTTTTCATGTTTATTTATTCATTAGCGTCGGTTTATTTTCTTGACAATGCTTGACAAATACCAACCTTAAACACGCTCGATAATAAACCGAACTGACAACTTCGCCTTGATATAAAAAAAGACAGTTTATTACAAATCGTTTAAGATACTATGAGAGGTATATGTCCCATAAGAGACCGTACTGAATACTAAGGTTGAGACGCTCTATAGTAGAAAGAGAGATGAAACAATACGTACATACATAAAATATCGCTTAAATATGGTATAAATACATCTTTAGAGCCTTTGGCCAGTGCTTTATTGTTGCAGTGATATTTACGCTCCTGTCAGAGAAATTAGGGTCACTAAGCCTAGAGCTCCCTGGCTGACAGAAAATTTAAAGATGTACATGATATTTAGAGACGCAGCTTTTAGGCAATTTCAAATTTGTAAATCACCTGAAAATTGGTCTAGGTATAAACATCTTAGAAACCTTGCAGTCAAAATGCTTAGAATGGAAAAAATAAATTATTTGGATTCTGTCTCAAGTTCTCGTAATTCTTCGAGATTGTGGTCTTCGCTTAGATCCTTGAATATTAAAACATCATCTAATTATACTTTGCCTGAACATTTGACTGACGTTTCTGAGACGAATCAATACTTTGCTACATTCATACAGTCGGCAAATGACAAAAGTGACAGGCTTGTTGATGTTTATAGCAATGCTAGACTTGATAATTTAATCGATTTTGAATTTAAGCTAGTCACTATTGAGGAGGTTCATTGTATTTTAAATAAAATAAACACCAATGCTTTTGGATGTGATGGCTTGTCTTCTTGCATGTTGAAATATGCTAGTCCATTTGTAGATCAGTATATTACACATATTATTAATTCCTGTATTGAACACTCGTATTTTCCTGTTATCTGGAAGGCAGCTTTAGGACTTCCGCTTCCAAAAGTAGCTGATCCTGGGGATTTTTCTGATTTGAGGATAATCAGTATTTTGCCTGTTCTCTCCAAGGTACTGGAGAGAATACTTTATAATCAAGTGTACGAGTACTTCTCTTCTAATAAGTACATATCTGATAATCAATCTGGTTTTCGGAAGGGTTTTAATACTGCGACTGCTCTCTCGTCTGTATTAAATGATATCATGACTGCAGTAGATTCCGGCTTGAATAGTGTGCTTATCCTTTTAGATTATTCCAAAGCTTTTGACACTGTGTGTCATCAGCTATTGGTAGCAAAACTTAAATATTATGGATTTACTTCAAATTCTTTGTCACTAATTACTTCATATCTGTCTGACAGAACTCAAAAATTTTATATCAGGGTGTGGTTTCTGATGAAGTACGCGTTTTGTCTAGAGTACCTTAAGGGTCCATACTTGGTCCTCTACTCTTTATTATTTATACTACTGATATTTTAAACTCAATTAAAAAAGTAATATACAGGCTTATGCTGATGACACCCAATTAATATACTCGTTTTCTTCTACTGATTATGAACGAGCGATGGATACTATTAATGGTGATCTCGATCTAATTGCTAAAATTTCCTCTGAACATAATCTTGTGCTCAATCAAAAAAAAAACCAACGTTTTACTATTTGGCTCAAGGAATCGGGTCGAGTTCTTGAAGAGAAATCTTAAGTTACATCTTTCTGGCTCTGCTTTGTCATTTCTTTCTGCAGCAAGGAATCTTGGTCTAATTGTAGACACTAATTTACGCTTCGGGGATCACGTATCTCATTTACTTAGAAAGGCTTATGGTACCTTGAAAATGTTATACACTAACAGGCATATTTTGAATTCAGCTTTAAGGAAACGACTTTGTGAAGCCCTAATTTTTCTCTTTTTGATTATTGTGATTTTATCTATAGTCCTTGTCTAACTTCAGTTGATAAATACAGAGTGCAAAAACTTCAGAACTCTTGTTGTAGGTTTGTTTGTAGTCTTCGGAAATTTGATCATGTATTGAGAAAAATTACCAGCTTAGGGTGGTTAAATATGGAGAACCGGAGTAAGTTGCACTTGGGTAAGTTTGTTCATAAGTTTGTTTTTTTGTTTCTGTGTCTGCTCCAATTACGGGTTTTCTCATACCGCGACATTTTATTCATGTGCTCAATACTCGATATAAGTTTCAACTTACTATCCCTCGTCACCATACATCCAGATCTTTTAGTTACAATGCGGTTAAGTTGTATAAGTCGATACCAGACAGTATAAAGAGTCTCGGTGGCCTTCGGAGTTTTGGAGTCGCTTTCAGGTCTCATTTACTATCACTGCAGTAGGTGGTACTGTGTAGTCAATTGATAGCTTTGCTTTTGTTCTTTGATTTTTTTGTCTTTTTTTTGTAAAGAAATTGTGTAGAAGTTATTGTTTTTTTTTGTTTTTTTTGATGGATCCTGGTTGAGTTGGAGTAGCATAAGATAGACTTCGCCAGGTATTCATTTTTTTGGGTCATCTTAATAAAGGCAATTTATTATTATTATTATTATTATACAGGACAGTGATGTACATACATATATGGACATGCTCTATTTATTCTAACTTACAATACCTTGTGGGAAATATGAAGCATAAAAGGTATTACCAAATTTTAAAACGAATTCGTATACTTGAACCATTTTACCGATATATCGTTTTCTGCAAATCAATGTTTACTTCTCTTCAATTTATTAAAAAAGAAGCAGCAGGAATTGATGAAAGAAAAACGTATAATTCATTTTTGTAAAAATAATTGGTATGACACAGGAAGAAGAGATAAAACAAGTATTATAATAAAATACATTGATCGAGCGTTGATTAGAACTTATCTTTTAATCTGATAAGGTGCTCACAGCACATGCCGTTTGCTTTTCGACAATAGTAGATTTGCTGGTTTCGAATAAATCTGCAAAAAAAAATATTGGCAGCAATGCCGGAAATCTAATGCAGGTTTTTATTATTGCAAGATCTATTTTTGTAAACTATTTTTTCATTAATTATCCGACGAAAAAGGGTGAATCTCGCTCAAATGAGAAGACCTTAGCTGGCTATGCAACAGCCTCTTTAATCCATTTGCTAGTGTCGGAAGTATTTAACGCCCAGAACCGTATGCTTGAATCTATCCTTGTTCCAATTGTAAGTTGGGATTATTATTATACAGCACTAATCATCTAAGCTAGTCTGACAAATTTTCTACTATAAAATGTAGTCCTAAGTGAAGTTAAGTGTATCGGTTTACGTATCCATGCAAAGAAAATTTTTTTAACAATTGTATTTGATGATTTTTTGGGTAGAATATCAACTCATTTTGTGATTTAAAGTCATCTGTTATCTTTTTTTTTTATTACATCTACATAGAAAATTATCAGATTTATTTAACAAAGAACATTTGTCGACCTTTATAGTTATTGCAATTCAAATTTTACTAAAACTCTTAAGGTATATTTGTGTTAATTGTGTAATTAATTAAAATAAATTGTCAATACTTTCAGAAACATTAACAAAAATTGCTAGAGTAATTAACTTCGACGTTAAGTCTTTGGGTCTGATCCAAGAGCTTAGTGTTCAACAATAGATTATGTCTCTTCTAAATCTGAGTGTATAACGACGTGTAATAATCAGCAATCGAAAATTTTGTACGATATGTACATATTGTAATAAATTAATTTATGCATTACTTATTATTTGTTAATGCATTTATTTATTTTTTTGCCAGGGGAAATGCTTTATGCACACCAAGTGCTTTGGTCAATCACAACATGGCGTGTGGGACTCTCACCCACTAAAACCCCTCAATGCCCTCTATAGTATCCAGAACCATCAAGTGATATTTCATCAGATACTACCGGCATGCGCATTTCATCGTCCTTTACTTTTTCTTATTACCTTACTCAGCAATTATTACATATTTATTTATAGGCGTCTGCTAATATCTACTCCTGCCTGTCGTTCTCGCTCTTCCTTTTCCTTCGACTGCATAATTGTTACAATCACTTTTTATATGGCATTCCATATTTCTACACTGTTCGTCATAAGTTCTATTATATGTATTTGTCCACCGTAATACCTAGAGTATTATGAAGTACTCCACGAGTGTCATTCCACCTCGGACATTCAAACAATGTGTGTTCAGCAGTATCCGTTGCTCCGCAGTAAGCACATACATCTGTGATATTGCCAAATCTCGCGGCATATGCTTTAAAAGTACCGTGTCCCGTTAAAGCCTGACTAAGGTAATAGTCCAATCTACGATGTGTGCAATTAACCCACATTTTTATATCGCTGATCAGTGTTTTCGTCCATTGTGCCTTCTTGACTTCAGCCACCCATCGATTTTGCCAATGGTTTAGGGACAGATCTCGAGCCTCTCTACGCGCATCTTTCCGGTCGTGCAAGTATAGTCTTTCACGTGCCATAAGATCGATAGGCAAAATGCCAGTTATTACCTGAAGCGCAATAGCGGATGCTGTTTTGTAGGTCGATGAGATTCGTAGAAGCATATTGCGTTGCGATCTCACTAATAATTCCAGGTTTTTTTTAACCTCCAGTGCGTGTACCCACACCGGGGCTCCGTACAGTATAATATTATGCAACGCACCACACAGAACTGCTCTCTTAGTACTTGTTGGACCACCTATGTTTGGCATAATTTTCATTATCTCCGCTAGTTTTGCCTCAGCTCGACTTGTAGAATCCAAAAAATGATGTCTTAAGGACCCTCGCTCATCTATCATGATGCCTAAATATCGTATAGTTTTATTTTGGTATAATCTTCACGCCTTCCAAATTGAAAAAAATGTTATTTCTTATTCTTCCTCCTTTAGTCAGAACCGCTTCCGTTTTCTCTGGAGCAAGCTTCAATTTATGATCCTTCATCCACCTGCTTATTTCCTGTAGGCAAGTGTCTGTTTTTCTAATGAGAATATCAGCATCCCGCGCACCAACCACCAACGCAAGATCATCGGCATCAGCAACAGTTGTGGCATCTACTGGCAGATCTAAGTCAAGCACTCCATCATACAAGATATTCCACAGAATAGGTCCCAATACTGAGCCCTGTGGCACTCCTACCCCTACATCCACTACCAGCTCTCGATTTATCTCAATCTTCCTATCTGTCAGATATCTTGAGATTATATTCTGCAGATATTTTGGGTACATTTTTTCGGGAGAGCTCTGCCATAATAAGACTATGTTTGGCAGTGTTGAAGGCATTTTTGACGTCAATAGTCACAAGCACAGTCCATTTATTTTCGTGATCCGCAGCAGCTTCCAGCACAGCTTGAATGGCATGTATCGCCGACTTACCCTTACGGAATCCATATTGCTTGTCATGCAAACCACCACTCTCCTCTAATTCCTCACTCAGTCTGTTTTTAATTAGGATTTCAAAGAGTTTGCTAATGGTGTTAAGCATGGTCTGTAGGAACTGGGTTCTGTCAATAGTTTACCTGGTTTAGAGATTAATATTACCCGGGCTATCTTCCACGTATCTGGAAATATTTGTCTTCTCAAGAGAGAATTCATAAAGCCCAGCAACCATTCTGATAAATTTTCAGCAACCAGCTTAATCACTTCCGGGGGAATTCGGTCCGCTCCAGCAGCTTTACCACATTTAATATTCGCAGCAGCAATTTTTAGTTCGCGTAGCGTAAACTCCTCTACATCAGCAACAGTGTTGGTGCTTGGCAGCACATCCCTTGTTTGCGGAAATAGTTCCGCAACAACACTGCGCTTTTTCTGTATGCTCAGTTTATATTAATATCTGAGTTTTTTATATAATTCAAAAATGATTTAAAAATATTTTCTGGACTGTATTTAACATGATATTTATTGATATAACTAAATTTTTTGTGATCTTTGCATGGTAATATATTAAAATGATGAATGCTTTAATACAACTATCAACTCAATGTAAGCGGGTATACATGTCTGTGTTCTCTTTTTCAATTGCCTCTTAGGTATAGACAACGTGTGTATACGTAAAATATTACATTTTCGAATTTCAACCGGTTTTTCTCAGTACCTCCTAAGATTTTTCTTTGTTGGTAACGCTTACCAGGTTTCCTTCTTGGATCGATTGTTGATATCTTTAGTTTTAGGAACATTTCATTTTTGAAACTGTTTTCTTAGAAACAGGCTTCTGGTTCGGATGAAACTCACTACGTGGAAAAAAATAGCATGTTCCTTCACCATGTCCTCTTACAATTAGATTTGAATACACCCATCTTTACTAAATCATGCCATTATTGAGCGAAAATTGATTCGATGTATCGAAAGCGTTTAACTTAGCCTTATTGGAAATTCATGATTTCAATGGCTGCACATTGTTTATATGTGATCACTTTTACTCATTCTAAATCTTATGGAATAATTAAGTTCTACAGCTTAAATATAATTACAATAAACTTGTCAGATTAGCTTTCTTTGAGGAACCATAGGAAATACCATATATTTTTTATTGTCGTAAAATAATTCGAATCAGTTATCACTAGTATTAAACTCATTATAATTAGAAGTGTCACTTAATATTGAAGATATAGCGACATGAATACTACGACTACCTACATACATATGTCTCGTAAAAGTCGAAAGTTGAGGGATGAGTTCAGCGGCCTAAATTAAATGAAGAAATAGTAGAAATATATTGTTGAATATGATCCGCTCTATTTTCACTACTAATTGTTTGCAGATTGCTTTTACGCAGATTATCCTTTAAAACTTTAAGGTCAAGTTTAAAACGGTAAGATAACAGTTTTGCTGCCAAATTTTGTGACCGTAATGTATTTACACATGTTCCCGTTAATAAATATCCTCCAACCATTTTGTAATGCATACTTTTACTTATATGCAAAAAATAGTATAGATACCTATATAGTTTCGCCAACACATATACATACTTATGTTGCAAATAGTTTATTTGACCTTCTAACTAAAAAGAAACTTGGTTTGAATAAGTAATGCGGTGAAAGAACTAAAAGTTGTATTTTGTTAAATTATAATATGTTCGATAGTGTCGTGTTTGTACATACATACATGATACACACTTGTCATTTGAAAAACTCCTTAGATTGAAATAACAAATAACTGTTTTAGTAAAACTAATTTAATATAACTATATGTATGTGTCAATTCTAGTTCATCATTTATCGATTCTAATATTTGATTAGGATTCAACGAGGTACATCAAAATAATTTAATAAGAGGTTATGCGAACAATAGGTGTGATAATATTACCCAAATTCTTATAATTATATCAATCACATATACGTCGAACACAACAGTGCATAAAGAAATATTTGAACGTTTAATCCACAGATTTGTTTTGGACTTCTTTCTTATTACATGTGTGTAATACAAAAGCTTGAACTAACAAATATTTTTCGATTGCCCGTTTGTCTAGAAATTGTTCAACAGATATCAGAAGTTCGAACTACGTGACATCTGTTGGGCAACGTCCACCAACAACAGATCCCGACCGATGATACTGCACAGTAGCGAAATAGAGATGCGTGTGCATCGTTATCGCCATCTATCGGAAACCCAATAAGCGTATCAAAAAAGCAATTGGAAAAATCACATGACTGCTAGAATGCATAGACAAACAACTTTGCAATGCAACAAGTATAAATCTATTACATAGCAAAAGGTTTGATAACACTCACATCGAACACAACAGTGTACATCTGTTATAACTAGAAATTGCCCGAGAGATGTCATGTAGTTCCATCTTCTGATATTTGTTGAGGAATTTCGAAACGGGCTGTTGGGAAATATTTGTCAGTGCAAGCTCTTGTATTGACACTGATGAGGATAAAGAAGTCCGAAATACGTGTTTGTGTGTCAGCATTGAACTTTCAAAACATTCCTTTGTGCATTCTATTGTTCGTCGTTTTATCGCCAAACCTTTTGCTGCATAACAAGTTGCAGGTATGCAGGTATCTGTTGCATTGCAAAGTTGTGTTTGTCGATGCACTCTATCCGAGCGATTTTTCGCGATTATTTGTGTAACAAAACTATTATCAAGTTTAGTTTAGTTAGCTTTTGAGTATGTACTAAATAATTATACATATATATGTACAGGGTGGGCCACTAAGAGAGGTAAGCGGCTGTATCTCGGAAAGTATTTGTCCTAGGTTCTGCGAGAAAAAATATTGATAGTTAAAGTAGCCAAGAGAAATGTCTGGAAATTATTTTTAAGTTCCAGATTTTACCGCTAGGGGGCGTAACTGCTATGTTCAAATCTAAAATTCCTATTATTTTAGAAAATCGCAGAATAAGCTATAACTTTAATATCATCAATTGAAAGCCCTTTTAATACCAGATAATTTTCTTTCGTCACATTTTTCGTATCTTTTATAATAAGAAAGGGGAAAGACCATCTATTCGTCAATGTT
>CM043017.1:77526757-77831918 GCA_023690525.1 Holotrichia oblita | reverse complement strand
AAAATAAAACTAAAATATTTCACTTCGATGCAGAGTAGAAGAGATAGTATTTTACAAGTGCTGTTTCACGCATAGACTTTGTTATTTAAAAGTTTTGCAACATGTTCCTATATGATTCACAATTGAGTTTTCACATATTTTCCTAGATATGTAGGTGTTGTGATATTGTATAATATTTGCAAAGAACAGTCTACTTTATTAGGATTTGTTTAGAAAGCACAGAGTATTATTGCTATTTATCAAGGACGCAATTACATTAATGCCTATTTATCGACCAATTGATTGGCATATAGAAATTATAAGAAGTTACTAAAAATGAGATTTTCATGTTATAGGGTAAACGGTATAGTGATTGGCACTTTAAGAAAGATAGCACCATTTATTTATTGATAACGAACGTATTTGTCTGTATAATCTGCGTTTGATATACTCAGGCAAATTAAAAATAGTATAAATTCAATTAACAAGACGTCTACCATAATAATTTCTACCTCAATTAGCAGAAAATTCGTTGAGAAGTATAAAATACCTAAATTTCAGTGATTGGCACTTAAATGACAATAATTGACACCCGTAGCGTATAGTGATTGGCACACTTTTTTTGTAAAAAAATAAACTTGTGTTTAATCAACCTCCCTAGAGGAGTAGTAAGGCAGACGTTGGGAAGGTAAGTTAATAAAATATCTATAAATTAGTTTAAATGATTAAAAAACATATATTTATTTATTTTTTTTACAGCATCTGCATGTAAAAACATCGTCCAAAATGTCAAAAAGGCGCTGCTTTTGTATACAATTTTGATGGTAAGTACGACAACACTTTGAACATTTAAATCCCTTACTAGAAGTATTTATATTTTTCACACAAATATAGCATAGTCCTTTATTAACCATGGTTCCTCGAATTTCGTAATTGGTATCATTTTCCTGTTTCTCCTCATCATCATCATCGTCTTCGGAGAAAAGAACTTTCTTTGCTGTTTCTACCGCTTCACATAACTTTATATTAGATATGATTTTTATTGGCTTTTCATTTAAATTATTGCTGTTTACATCTTTTAATTTTCCTTTATTGTTCTTTGTTACTTTCTTGCATTTCTTTTTGTTTTCATTTTCTTCTTGTTTCTCCAAGCGTTTACGTTTTCTTTCTTCTTTTTTGTTTTCGGCAATGCTTTTTTTCTCCCTTTTTTCACTCTGAATTTTTTTCCACTGTTCAGACGTGAGAACAAAAGGCATTCGCTCCGAATTTCTGTTGCCTTTCCTGGCAGGGCTTTCCGGCCATACTAAATACTCTTTGAGTGATACATTGCCAGGGTCGTTTGTTGATAATTCTTCTTCGTGCTTTTTTTCTAGGGGAGGATTGATGACCGATTCATTAGATTCAGGGACTTCTGTATTTTCTGAAACACCTAAATATATAAATAAACCAACAGGAAGAAGTAATAAAATAAATCTCACCCGTTGCAGCAGAAGTTGTTGACAATTCTTCTTCTATTGACATTGTGGAAGTGCTTGCAAGTATAATAGGTATGTCTGTAATGTTGAACAATTCGTCGTTGTCTTCATTGGTGATATTGGTAAAATCTAAATCCATATTTACAGGTAAGTGTTCACCAAAATTTTGAAATTCAACTACTACTGAGTTGTTTTCAATCCCGTTTTCAATCTCGTTTTCAACCCCATTTTCAATCTCGTTTTCAACCCCGTTTTCAATCTCGTTTTCAACCCCGTTTTCAAGCGATGTCGAATCGTATTCCTCCCACAATCTATGCAAAACCCAAAATTCTTGAGATTTTTGTTCGGTTGTTGGATTTGGCAGTTTTAGCTTGTTCATTAAATTAACGCCAACTATTTCTTCAAATCGTGACCGAGGTATCATAACCTGGTCTTCTTTTTTGGTGTCTTGGTCAGTATTATTTTTACCTAGACATTTTGAATAGTCAATGGCATTTGGATCCCATGGACACAAGCCAGTACAAACAAAACCGTGTTGTATAATATCAGGTCGCATGTAAGTTTCAATTACTTTTTGTAAAATAGGAGCAAATTTTTCTTGGGTTAATGCCTCCGAAATATGATGCCTTCTCCATTCTAATACGCCTTTTTTCCAATACGTTTTGAGCGGTTTAAATGCGGATACATCGGCCGGTTGTAAAATTCGTGTAGAGTTTGCATACAAGCAAATTAGAATAATTTTCAGTTGGGAGCAGAGGTCACTCAGCTGATACGAATTGTGTGTGCTGTGGCCATCCACAAATAAAACAACAGGAAATTGAGTTCCCTTTTTAACTAAAAATGGATAAAAAATATTTGCTATATACTCAAAAAACAGTTCTGCTTTCATCCACCCATTGGAACTCGTGCCAATTCCCCACGTATCTGGCACTGAACTGGCTATTCCAGAAGGTAGACGTTTGTAAGGATAAATGACAAACGGAGGAGTTATGTCTCCTTTAGCAGACAAAGTAAATAAAACCGTTAAATTAGATTTTGCTGGGGCATTCTCAACCTCGTAAACATTCCTGGCACCTTTAGGTGCCAAGACAGTCTTGTTCTTTGGACATAACATGAAGCATGTCTCGTCTGCGTTAAAAACTCTGTCAGGATATTTAAGAATATCAAAGTAATTTTCTTGTTTTAAGTATGTTTCAATATTCAGAAACCATTTACGAATATCTGCTTCACTAACTCTCGCACTGGCAGCAGTAACGGCTTCAGGCACTCTTTCAGACAGTGTAGGATGTCGCCTCAGAAATGCTTTGTACCACCCATCACCAGGCATATTGTCTTTAAATGGATTGTCTCGTGGTTTCTCGTCTAGAAAACACTTGACACTGATTTGCAGATCCTCTTTTCTTCGTGGAAACCCTTTTTTAGCACTATGGAAAACCCAATCAACCAAAATTTGTTCCTCGTCGTTTGAAAGTATTGGACTTGGTCCAAATGTCGATTTACTGAATTTTTGACTCAAGCGAAATTGCAGCGTGGAACGTGGAATTCCATATTTCCGAGAGGCAGCTTTCTTGCTTAGGCCTTTATTTAATATATCTTCCAGGGCTCTTGATATCGTTCCTTCGTTATAGGTTTTCCTATATCTTGAGCCTTCAATGACGTTCGGCATGACGGCGACGATCACCTAGGCAAATTATACTCATTGGCACCCAACCAGACAGTTAATATCACTGGTGCCAACAACTGTCTACCTACATTTCTGACATGACAATTTAACAAAATCCTAATAGAATATAAAATTGTAGGTATTTTAAGATGAGTTTTGACATAAAATACTTTCCCGCCCAAAGTATAGTCATTGCCACCTGATGCCAATGATTAAAAAGTTGACATTTTTTCATACAGTTATTGGCACTACTGAAATTACGGTTAAATGGGTGAATAACGCCCCAAGTAACCTCAAATTATCATTTATAAAGTTCAATTAAAAGGTAACTCACCTGTGATTATGTTTTATTTCAGATAACACTCGAATACAGCGCAACGAAGAATAAGGTGGAGCTTACACAATTTGTGAAAACTTGTCACTCATAAGGAACAACAGGTACCGCGTCCGATACATTCACTCACTGCGAATACCATATTGGATTAATGATGACGCAACTAATAACACATATTTTACATAGATGGCGCTAAATTTTGAGATTTATCCTATATTAAAAGCTTTAGTAGTTTTCTTATTAAATCGACCTTTATCGTCGCAGTGCCAATCACTATACGAGTGCCAACGACTATACCGTTTACCCTATATGTACCTACGTGTGTGTACGTATGAGTTATATAATAGTATATTATGACACTAGTGCATAATCAAGCTTTTAAAGCACGAGTTACGAGTAATTAAAAGCTAATTATGCACGAGTGTCATACGATATTTTTTAGTATAAATGCAACAATAATTTTAATTAGAAGAAATCAAATCAATAATTTCAATACATGACATGTACTTATATGTCATTTGACATTTCCTGACATTTCACTGGACTATTAAACGCTTGGGATTGGCTGTTACCAAGCAACCTTTATACGCACGCCGTGCGATAAAGGCCCGATTATGCACGCTTATGAGTGTGTTTTAATTCGTTTTTGTACTCGCCAATCAAAACCTGTCATTTCACGATTCGATTTGCGTGCGTAAAAAGTCACTTTAAGCACGAGTGCATAAAAGTAAAGTTGGTACTTACTGGAACTTGATTAATTCAGTGACATTTTAAAATCATAAATCCCTAACCTGAATAATATATGGTCATAAACGATAACGTATTTAACAATATGTATTATTATTATAGTTCTCATACAAAAAATATTGTACAAACTTCGTGCGTGAAACATTTCGCGAATTCGTGTCCATAAAAATGAAAAACTGGTCACTCATTCGCGAAATATGATTTCACGCACTTGGTTCGTAAATAACTATTATGATGCATGCATACTAAAATAGTATATAATATATAATATATATAATATACATATAGTATATAACGTTAAAGCCACTCCGCTTTGCGTCATGGCTTTAAACTCGTTACTCGTGCTTTAAAAGCTTGATTATGCACGAGTGTCATACGATATTTTTTAGTATAAATGCAACAATAATTTTAATTTATAGAAATCAAATCAATAATTTCAATACATGACATGTACCTATATGTCATTTGACCAGGGGGTAGATACTTGACTGTGGGCGCAACCACAGAATAGACCAGAAACGACACTAGTCGTCGGCGCCTTTGATCTTTCAAGTACGATTTCAATGACCTTCATGCCATTTTGAGAAGGGTAACTTGTCAAATAAAAGGCGGCAAAATATGCGAGTTTAAATTCAATTTAAACATCGTCGATAATTTTATCATAAAATTATATTTACTTACGAATACATTATATGCACATAATGGAAAAGGATTAATGTACTATTTAAAATTATAACATTTATTTAAATCAGTATTTACTGTATAAATACATATTTGAATGCTTGTGGTGTTAAAAAACTGCTTCACTGTCTTAGTTTAAAATATAAATAAAAGTACAAGGAGATATACTTATTAGATGTATTCTGTCATACTGATCGAAGTGAATGTATTCAGTTTGATTGGATTCTTCTGAAAACCATTCACCGTCAAATGCAAATCTCCATTTGATGGATCTGAGATTTCTGTCAACTGTCATAGGTTGCGCATCTTTATGTATTCCTTCAATAAACGCATTCTACCTCTACTTTTTCCAAAATAAGGATTTCATTCACTTTGTGTGGACCAGCAATTTACCACTTCAATCACATAGGGGACTGTCTACATGCCATTTTAACTAAAATTGATAGAAGCCGTTCTTCTAACCACACGTAAACACCAACAAACGTAAGCACCACGTGATACCACTCACTGATTAGAAACCCTTTTCAAAATGGCCGCTGACCACGTGACTACATTCGTTTCCCCACCATCAGTGTCGCTTCTGGTCTATTCTGTGGCGCAACCTATAGTTGACGCATACAAATAAGCCGTAAGTTTCAGAGTAGATTTCTACATTTTCAACTGATGTGGAAACATGTCCTTTCTACTTTCTTTTTGTAATTTGATAGATAACCTCAACGATGGACGCCTTTTCTGAATAGATTTTTTATTTGATCAAATTTCTTTAATATTTCTCTGTTTCTTTTGTGTTTTGGTAAGAATTTGTACGATTTAATTTCCGTGTAAATATTTATATATAATTTTGTTTTAGGTGAAATTTCGTGTATGTATATAATTTTGATATTGGACACTTTTGTGCATTACTTATAAGCAGTGATTATACAGTTGTTTTAAGCTTATTTGTACACTATATTTCATTTTAAAAAATGAGACGTTGTGTTCCAAAATGTGATGATAAATCTTCTCCGAGGTAAATGTTGCCACCAATAATATCTATATATGGTTTGAAAGGTAAAATTTTTAACGTAATGAAAGGAACAGATATGTCTCTTGATATTGTATGTAACGAGTATAGAGAGCACATTCATGTTTTGCTCAGAATTATAATAAATATTGTGGTTTTTAGTTATTTAAAAAAGATTAATAGCTCATTGAGAGGTCGGGACACAAGAAATATTAATTTCGATTCGATTGTAAAATCCGCGCACGAGTTGCATTTAAAAACACACAAAAGATAATAATAATTTTTGAACATCTGTCTTCTTATATTTCAATGACAATTTGTAGTAAAATGACTAACATTATCTTTTAGTTATATATTTAGTATATTTTGGAATATGTATAAAGTTTAGTTTGAATTTATAATTAATAAAAGATTTTTTTAAAAGATTTTTACTTAAAAAAGTTATTCAAACCTAATTATCCCACACTTGAATTTCCCGCCTTGACAGAGGATTTAATTCTAGTTTGATGCGGCAAAAGTAGATGATGCTGTTTACGTTATGCCGGCGTTCCAAGTTTCCTATCTTTACTAGGGTTAATCATTGCATTTGACATTTCCTGACATTTCACTGGACTATTAAACGCTTGGGATTGGCTGTTACCAAGCAACCTTTATACGCACGCCGTGCGATAAAGGCCCGATTATGCACGCTTATGAGTGTGTTTTAATTGGTTTATGATGCATGCATACTAAAATAGTATATTATGACCAGGCCGGTTTCACTAGATTACCATGACTACTACCAATATTTTTAATGCGAACGTCCCCATGAGAGGCGCTGCAATGCAATAATGCTGTTCAAATGTTAATTTGTTTAATTTTGATTTAATTGACATTTGTCAAATTATTGTCAATGTATAATTGGTTTAAGCGTTGTGTTCAATATTATTGATTATTTCGAGTTCTTTTCTTTCCTCAAACACAATATTTAATTACTTTGGTTTTATTGTTTCATTTTGTATTTAGTTGCATGTTAATAATTATTTTAGTGTTCTAGCATATTATCATAATTTAATAATTAACTAATATGGAAGGTCCACGCTGCGTTATAAAAATGGTTTTGCAGTAAAATATGGTAGCAGACACTGTTTTCCTAATCCAGCGAAAAATATGGATATGTTTAAAAAATGGATCAAGTACTGTAATGATGAAATTCGTAATTTGCCACAAGAAAATGTATATTAAAATCGACGAGTTTGTAGAAATCATTTTACTAATGATCAATTTGGGTCTAATAATAGATTGCTGTCTACTGCATATTCAGTTTTAAATATTCCAAGTAAGCTTTCGGCCTAATTCTCATTATGCGTTTTGTTGTTGCGGCAAAAATTTTAACATTTCAGCGATCGTGCGCTTTTCACCTATTTTTATCAGTGGACTAAGGTAGTTTTGAATTGAGTTATTAATATTATGTCGTTTTAGTATGATTTGAATATTTTTTATATTATTTCTATGGGCGTCCTATTTTGGTAGACATCTACGATATTGCTTCATACTAATGAAAAAGGTTTCACTTACATTCATCATTTTTCGGAGAATTTTTGAAGAAGTTCCAGCTGAGAATTTGCCAAATTATAACATAACAATATATGTAGTGAAAATGTATGGTCTCAACCTATAGCCATGAAAATCTTCTTATGGAACCGGATCTAAAATACTTACCATAAAATTTTCATATTTCTCTGTATTTAAATCGGCCACAGCAGTAAAAGCATCAACTCCGACTTTTTGTTCATATTATAAACAAATTGCAGCAGGGGGCTAAATGGCTTATAAATAATATAATTACTCATCATTAACTTAAATTTCTGTTTCTTTTTTCTATTGTATAGAAAAATTCTATTGTATACAGAAATCTTATGTACTTACGGTCCGATTTCATAATAATGTCGTTCATTCGGTTTATTCTCGGTTAAGTAATGAGTATGGTAGTTTAACGGTACATCAAAAAGGACTTTAGGAATATATCAATTAATGATCGCATAACACTATTTTTTTATGAAAGTCAATTTGTATTTAATAGTGACTTTAAATAACAATACGACATTAGGTTTTATTACGACATCGGCCCTTATTTCTATCAAATATGTTATCCTTTTGTAATTTACTTTGTTCATAAAAATACAATATACCTTATATATACATATTTGTTATTTATGTTTTGTATTAATTCATTAAATATAAATTGAAATAAAATGCATCGTACGCTTTGGTATATTTAAGCGTCGCGCTTTCGCATAATAATGCGAACGTACTCAGTAGATGGCGAAAAACATGGTTATGATTGACATACGTTATCTGACGCATCTATATTATATTTCATCTATGATTATGACACTAGTGCATAATCAATATTAAATATAAATATATTAAATTATGCACGAGTGTCATACGATATTTTTTAGTATAAATGCAACAATAATTTTAATTAGAAGAAATCAAATCAATAATTTCAATACATGACATGTACCTATATGTCATTTGACATTTCCTGACATTTCACTGGACTATTAAACGCTTGGGATTGGCTGTTACCAAGCAACCTTTATACGCACGCCGTGCGATAAAGGCCCGATTATGCACGCTTATAAGTGTGTTTTAATTGGTTTATGATGCATGCATACTAAAATATTATATTATGACACTAGTGCATAATCAAGCTTTTAAAGCACGAGTAACGAGTTTAAAGCCACGACGCGAAGCGGAGTGGCTTTAACGTTACGAGTGCTTTAAAAGCTAATTATGCACGAGTGTCATACGATATTTTTTAGTATAAATGCAACAATAATTTTAATTAGAAGAAATCAAATCAATAATTTCAATACATGACATGTATGTACCTATATGTCATTTGACATTTCCTGACATTTCACTGGACTATTAAACGCTTGGGATTGGCTGTTACCAAGCAACCTTTTTACGCACGCCGTGCGATAAAGGCCCGATTATGCACGCTTATGGGTGTGTTTTAATTGGTTTATGATGCATGCATACTAAAAAAGCAGTTGAGTAGACTATTTGAAAATCCGTGTAGTAATCAATAAATTTTAGAATCAAACACATAACATTAACGAAGAAAACAATGGTAAAAAAGAAAACAAAGCTCGGAAATAAAACAAATGTGTCGCTCACTACTTCAAAGAAAAATTCTTTATTGTAGGGATACTGTGCTCGTTTACGATAACGATAATTGAAAATGACATATCTAGTTTTAAGTTTAATGCAACAAGCGTTCATATATTTCTACATGAACGATTCTTTAATTTTTTAAATTGAAACAAACAATATTTTGAATATTTAGAAATTTCATACTAGTTGCTTTATAATGAGTATACATTTTTTCATTTCATTTGACACACTTTAGGAGGTATTCGAGGTGAAATATTTTAGGACGTTATTTTTAACATGGTCGTAATATTCAAAATTTTAAGTAAATATTTTGCGCGCTTTCGTGTCTGCTCGCGTGCATGTCACCTTAGTTTTATTAACACGCTTTAAAGGAATCTTTTTTTAATCTTCGTGTCTCGTTGTCACTTATTTTGCCATTTTACATATCTGACAACCAAGTTCGTTTTTTCTGGTTGTAATGCATAAGAAATTATTTCATTTAACAAAATTAGAAGAAAAACTTCAACTCAAACATTTTTGATTAAATACAAAAATAAAAATTGCAAGAAAAGTAAATTAATTATAGGATAGAAAGCAATGTCACACAATCTTAATTATGTGATCTTGAAACATTTCCCAATCCGGCTCTGCATCTCAAATATAAAACAGTGATTGTAAAGGAAACTCAACTTTTCAGGAATCTTGGTTCGCACATATTTTGTAATCTTTTCTTATTGTTTTCAACACTTATGTATTGATCTTATTTATCAGAGATGTAATCTGAGAGCTCCTTGTCTTCCGACTAGATGAAAATTTAGTATCTATGTAATGTACGATATTCCTTTGTTAGGAAGGCGGGAATCAGTTAATTATGTGCATAGTTATCGCTAAAGTTGGGCAATTCGCTACACATACCAGTGGCTTACGCATGCAATTTTCATTTAATTTACATTATAAGAAAAATTTACGCACTGTATTAACCATTGGACGGCTAAGTGAGCTCACCGATCGTGGCATATTAATATACGGCACGACTGCATACTAATTTGTAATTCAAGGTGTTATTCTCCGGCCGTATACAAACCCGATAACGCTCGAACTATCTCCTGCATTGGATGTGCTAAGTGTAGGCCACACTGAAAAAAATTTCTATGCGAATTTACAACGATAATCGCGGGCAACTTTGTTACCCACGATTATCATAGTAAAATTATTATCTGATGTAATTTTTCTATTCCATTAGTAAATAACCAAGCGGAATATGCGATTTTACAAATCATGACTTTAGTTACACAGTTTGTATTTGTAACATTACAAATCATGCTAGTATATTAATTAAATAGTGGTGTAATGTTACAAATACTCACTCAATTAAGCAGTATATATGTATACATATATTTATGCAAAAATGCTAGTTACTATTGCAGTATAAATAATAAATTACATGTACATATATGCATGTGTCTATAGTTGGATATTCTGTGATGCTAATAAATCTAAAAGTAACAGCATTTTCATTAATTATATCAATATATTATTATAAAATCAAAAACTTTCTAAGATGACGATACATCCATTTATGCCTCCTTCTAATTCATATAACACAACTGCACACATGGACGCTAGTATCTAGAGTGCATCTGTATTGCAGTGTACCCAATATCCACCTCGCAGCTGATGCCTTGCATGTTTCTGCTTGACTTGCATTTTTTTACAACCGCGGGCAAAAATAAAATAATAAATTTACAATTACTGTTTGGAGATTTACAATGTATATCAGGGCGATAAAGCAAACTAAACAGTAAGATTCACTACACCTTTGTAATGCACAAAGTAATACTGTGTTGTTACATATAACGTTATCGTAATACTACATATTTTACGTTTTTTTGTCAACCCATTGTAATTTAACAGTGAATATATATGTATATCTTCATGTTATTATTTTGTACGACTATTTTCACTGTAATTGTTAGGATGTTTATCTATGTAATTTTACTGCTATTTTTTACAGTGCATGTTTAGTTATCGTATTGTAAGATATGTTGTTATAATGGCATCATGTGTTAGTGATACCACTTCAACAATAATTTATTATCAACTCTATTTAGTTTAAAGTTAACTATTATATTATGATTTATAATGTGCTTAGAAACATAAGGATTAAGCCATATAAAGTTCTACAGTATAAAGGTGAATGCTTAGCGCTAAATACGAAAATCGCAGTGCTGTAGATGGAATTTAAGTAATAATAAAGTAAACAAAAAGAAACGTGTAGATAAAAGTAGTATATAAAATGGGCCGAACAACATGTTATTCGAAACGAAAAACGCATAAGAAAAACATAACTGATACAAGATAAGGCTAAACTTAGAAATATAGACAAACACTATATTAATAACTATTTAACAACAGAAAAAGAAAGGGATAACGAGAAGACGATAGAAGGACCAAGAGCCTCATAAAGGAAATAGTATGAAGAGTAAGAATAAACTATAAAAAATCAAATATCAAACCAACTACGAACTATACGAGATGGAGAGGAGGAACGCTATAGATATAATATACAAAAAAAACAAGGAATATAAAAGAGAGAGGAAACGTATTGTTATGAGGGGTATATGAAATGTAAAAAGCATAATCGGAAGGGAAGATGAGATAGTAGAGGAAATGAAAATGTGGAATGGAATACCTGGGAATAATTGAAACAAAAGCGAGTGGCCTAGGAATGATAGAATTAAAGGAAGGCTACTAGATATATTGGTCTGTGGTAGATGTGAGAAGCAAAGGAGCGGATAGAGTGGGGTTAATAGTCAAATCAAACAGTAAATTAATCATTGAAGAAAGGCGTGTAAGCGAGAGATTACTCATGATTAAGACCAAAATAGATAGAAACCACGCATGGTCTATAATAGTGGTATATACATCGCACGATCAAGGAAATAACAAATACATGAGTCTTACGAAGGTTTACAGGCAGAAATAGACAGAGAAGAAAACAAAATAATAATGGGTGATATGAATGAAAGAGTAGGAAATGGTAACATAGTATTAGAGAGACATATGGATAAGAACGTAGAAGAAGTGAGAAATGATAATGCGAACAAGTTAATAGAGTTGTGTATTGAAAATGACTACGTTATTGCAAATATAAAATTCTTGCACAAAGATATCCGTAAGTACTTTTGAGAGATGCATTCGAGAAAACAGAAATTTATTATCAATGACTTTGTTATCCACGGAGCTAATTGGAAAATGGTAAACAACGACCACTATCTAGCAAAATTAGAACTGATTAACATACTAGGCGACGAGGAAGAAAACAAGAAATGTATAAAAAATAAGACAAAACAAAATGTTATAAACTAAAACAAAATGACTAGAGCAGACCAATTTCCGTGCTCGCCGTGAGCGCCGGTATGGGAGTGTAATTCGTAATATATTAGAATATGCGATAGAGTAGGGAGGCAACATGAGCTTGTTACCGATATAAGTATAGAAGTAGAGACATTTATTCTATCAGAAATAATTAAATATACATTTGATTTTCTGCTATTAAAGTAGTACGCATAAACACACGAAAAATAAGAATAGTACATAATATTATAGCAGCGTTGTATGTACCTATAAATAAAATGGAAAATGTGTGAAATCAGTGATCGTGTTCACGACAGAGGAATTAATTTACACTTACATAAGTGTAAGCATACGTAATAAAATGTCGTCGACACATAAATCGAGAAAACAACCGTTGTCAGACGAAGTGAATAAGTTTATTAAAAATTTCCCGGACTTAATTTACGATGGCTCAAAAATTAAATGTTTAGTGTACAATACATATGTAATGTGTTGGTCAAAAACACATTGTAAAGAACACGTAAGCAGTTCGAAGCACAATAATAACAAAATTAATCGTCAACAGTTTATATTATCAATCCTTGGAAGACGCTTAAAACGGTAAGTGTTTTTTTAAATTCCTCTGATTTAATTCCTCTGATACAGATAACTAAAGGTGGAGATAAATCAAATGGTTAAGCGCGCGAAAAGGCACTTATGGGAAGAATTTTGTCACAAGATAGAGCTGTGTTCTCAGCCCGTTACTATTTACGATATTAATGGATGAGGGCATAAGAAGCTACAAACAGACATGTAAAAAAATGCTAGCTGACAGCTGGAGTTGACATACAAGAATTACTGTTTGCAGACGACATGACTGTGGTAGCAGATTCAGAAGAAAAGTTACATTTAAATATATACCAATCAAAACTCGGGAAGATACGGAAATTAACATTGTGAAAACATACACTATGATAATAACTAAATGAAACGAAACAAATTGTTATGTTTGGAAAATCCTACTAGAAGAAGTCAAAAATTTAAACTGCTTGGGAACAATAATAGAAGAAAATTGAAAAGCAGATAAATGGAAAAGTAATCTATATTATGGAATCAATTAGGAATCAATCGCTAATGCACAGAAGAATCCTGAAACCTGTTGAGAGAGTCATAGAAGAGAGGCAGCTGGGTTGGCTAGGACATTTGTATCGGATGTACGATATTTATACTACATAATATGCTTACAACTAGTAAAGTGTCCAGACTGTATTCTTCATTTGGATAGCTTTACAACGACTAGCCATGAGTGCTACCGGATTCTCACCGTATCCTGTTGGCAGCAATCGCCATTGTCTGTCTAATTTGATTTCAAATTAAATACAGGTTTTCCGTTTTGCTGGTTTCTCATAAGCACTCACATTTTCGATGGAATTCGCACCAGACGAATGTGAAGGTCAGTTTAACACTTGGATCCCATTTTCTTGTTTCCATGATTCACGAAGACGGCTGTGGTGTTATATTAATATTACATTAATCATTATCCTCTCAGGTATCCGTAGTAATGTGTCATCACTAAACCCTTTCTTTGCCGACGGTAAGAGACTTTTTATAAATTTTGATAATTCCTTGAGGGTTTAAATTTCATGTGATATTCAATGCACCAAAAAAAAACCAAATGTGCACTTTCATGTAATGGTCAACACTCTATTGCAACATTGGTTTTCTATGAATTGTTGAATGCTTTTAGTCCAAGACTCAATTTCCAAAGCAAATATTCATTTCAGGGTGTGAGCAGTCAAGTTGTATTAACTAATGATAAATAGCTAATTCTGAGAAAGAACGCTACCTGCACGTATCCCTGCAGTTTATTACAGATCAATACGGTCAGTCTATTGTAATTTGTTAATGCAAGTGGTTGTAGTACTGAATGTATAAAAGCGTTTTTGATGAATTCTACTTTGTAAATTTGTGAAATTTTGAATTTTATTCCGTAAAGTTGTTTCTTCGAACAGAATTATTGTAAATAGTGTATATAGAGTAAATATTAATTAATAAACTGTTACTTTATTATAAAAATGCGCATAGTATCGATAGAAAATAAGCATAAGATTTTATTTTTGAGTGAACAAGTACATAGTCAACGGCAAATTGCTGCAGAAGTGGGTTGTTCGCAGAGCGATGTCCACAGTGTTCTAAGGAAAAAACCAGAAACAGGCGATATAACAAGCAAATCAAAATTTGGACGACCAAAAAAGGTAACTGAAAGATCTGACCACTTCCTACAATTAACTGCCTTAAGCTATCGAGCACGAGGATCGACACGGTTAGCGCAAGATCTACACAAAGCAACTGGTGTAGCAGTACATTCGTCCACAGTACGGCGCCATCTAATAAAACAAGGCTTGCATGGTCGACTTCCTCGTCGAAAATCATTGCTTAGGCATGGAAATAGACAAAAAAGATTGACATACGCCAGAAACCATATAAACTGGACAATTGAAGATTGAAATCGTGTGCTGTGGATTGATGAATTAAAGTTCCGAATATTTGGCAGTAGCAGGCGCCTGTATGTTAGAAGACACCTCGGCGCAGATTACAATCCAGCATGTACTATACAGACTAGGATCAAACACAGTGGAGGCTCTATTCAAGTTTGGGGGTGTATAATTTATACGAATTAATAATTAATGCACAAGTGATCGATAACTTATGCACACTACTGTATATGTATGTACATATGTACATACATATTATATTTAAACATACTGAAATTACAGTAAAATTCTTTCATTTGATGATGCAAAATACGGGGTGTTATGATGTATTTGAGTTTGGCGTCTCCGGCACACAGTTATTAAATGTTTGCAAGAATATTTATATAACATTAACTGGCCCAGCAGACTTCGTTCTGCCTAGAAAAGTATTGGTTTAAATATTTAATGTTTTATTGTTACGGGTACCACCCCCCGTGTCCCGCCCGCCCGGTACCACCCCCGTGTCCCGCCCGTCTCGTACCACCCCCTTGTGTTTTAATGATCAGTTATCCACGAATACTTTATATTATTTTTTATAGGTGTATTTTAAAAGCATGTTTTATTGGTTTCAATACTAAAAATACAAATACGAATTAATCATGTAAAATTTTTGTGATCAGATGTGACATTAGTAGACCGTTGGTTGCCATGGAATTGGGTAAATTAAACCTAATTTGTAGACAGTCTGTCACAACAGTCATTAAGTTATTGGTGTATGTATCTGATTTAAAAAACCGAGGATATAATCTTTCAAATAATATCAATTGCACATTTCACATTTATTTAATAGTATATTATGCAACAAGTTTTATAAACGACACTTTAGTCACGAGTTTTTAATACGAGTGTCTAGAAGAGTTTATAAAACGAGTTGTATACTATACTTTTTCTACGACCATCACAACAATGAAAATTGAAACGTTTAGGTGTGTTTTATTAAATTCACAACATTAAATAGGTATCATACAATTGTGTCAAAAGTGAGTGAAGTTTAAGTCGTGTCAATAGCTCCCTCATTCGCTAGTCAGTTAATTTTTATTGTGTTTTCTTGTGTTTTTGTCGCTCTTAATCAATTTTATTTGCAATATGGCTGATTTTTTTTGAATTTGTGGATTACGTAGAGGATAAAGTGTACACACGCATACCCAGGTAAACAGTACACACTTCAAAATGCTTATGATTTTGAAGTCATTTATGAGTTATTACAGCAATATTATGAGAGATAGTAGACAATCCTTTGATATATGATAATACCGAGCTGTTACAACGGTAACGTTCTTCAAGGACTATCATTGTTACCAGTACCGGGAAGAGAAGGAAATTTAGAAGAACTATTTATCGAGAGAGTAGTGGATGTCCTACAAATAGGCGATGTATGTACAAGAGCGGAAAAATACCAACCGAGCAGCATTTATTCAGACATTTTAATATTTGAAACATGTTAATAGTAAGGGGTGAAATTGCCGTTAATTGTCAAAGCTAAAAACAAAATATATCTGATTTTTTATCAACTTATTTTCATATTTATATTTTTTCGTATTAATTTGTAATTCATTTAGCACATTATCTATGAGCCGTCTCCTGTTGCCATACCTTTCTTCTTTTCTTCGGCTAATTCATTTCTTCTTCTACTTTACATATTTTCCCAGCATTTTTTTAATTGCATAGCAGTTTTCGATTATACATAAAAAATGAATACGTCTCATACATACCCTGCGGTATTTAAACTAAGCAATTTAACAAATGATGCTTCTCATTTTTGTACTAACAATATTTCCTCGTAGTTCGTTACAATTGGTTCAACAAATAATATGTCACGCACACGTCATTACAACGATGACGTAGTAGCTCAACGATCCCTTATCCGTTACTCAACTTAGCAAGACGCTTACTCATGTTTATGAATCATAAAATTGAGATGAGAATAAGGTTTCCTCCAATGAGTGAGAGATGAGTGTGAGATGAGATAAGAATGAGTGCTACTTAAGTGACAACTATGAGTTTGACCCTTATACTTGACTTATTTTTGAATTGTTGACGTTGCCCCTAGTGCAAAAGTGTATTCAGGCTGGTGGCCGCCAATTTAAACATTTAATTGGATAGCCGTCTGCTTTCTTCAACTGTTTACCTTATGTAAACAATTTGTAGCTACTATTAACATTTATTTTCTACTTTTACATTTAAGAAACGAAGGAAAAACATTGCTACACTGACTTTTATTATGTCCTCATTTTTTCGAAATATCTCGATTAATATTAATTTGAATATGTGGTTTACCATTTTTCTATACAGAACTTATTGCTCTTTTAGAATTAGATTAAAAAAAATACCATATGCTGTTCGAAAAAAAGAGTTGACCTTGCTGTGACTTTTGTGTCTTTCTTTATACTGACAACAGCAGCGCCATCGGATGAGTCCCTTCATATAGTTAAACTTTTGTCTAACACTTTTCTTCAACACTAATTGTTTCGAAGATATTACAGTGTTACACTTTGGTAGTGTTTTTTTTATTAGACGTGCTTACTTCATAAAGAAATATAAAGTATCTACTATTTGGTGCTATTATAGTTTGTCACTGCAACTAAGCACCCACCACACATGAAAAAAAAATATTAAGTTTGGTGATATCAATAGTCTCTTTGACGAATGCGTTTGCGGGTGTTGCGGGATATGCTTTTGAAAGGTTCATTTACACTCATTTAGGTTTGTGTTCGACTTAACTTAGAGCAATCTTTAACGAAATTGTTGAATATTGTTTTGTTTACTTCTAATCTGTCGTAACAAAACACGTTACATCAGGAACAACAATATCTGCATCTGTTTTGAAGGTATCACTTTTAGAAATATGTATCTATTTTTCTCTGACTTTGTTTTAATCGGACTAACGGGGATATGGCAAATCTATACAATATACGTCATAAGCAGCAGGAAACTTAAGCATGAATATTCAACAACTAAATTTAAACAAAAAATTCTCGAATAGGTACCCGAGTAGCTATAATTAAATAAAATTATATAGACAAACATTATTTTTCCCGAAAATCAAAATTAGTAAATATTAAAAAATAGTGTATGACCCCATTCTAAAATATAATATTAAAGCGTGCCTATAATTTTCTCTTAAAAGATTATTTGATTTTGCTAAAAACAAACGATATATTATATATTGGCTTTATCGCAGTAACGAATCACTGTGTGTACACATGCAGCGGTATACCATAATTTTACTTTTCTGTGGAAATATATGGTAAGCATATAATAATATAGTACGCATGCATCATCATCAGTTATTTATCGAACTGAGGTGGATATCACGAAGTAGTTTAATTTAGTTGTATTAAACACCCGGAAAGTTCAGATCGCTTTGTTAAATAATAAGTAGCCTTGCTCGTTTAGCGAGGTACGACTGACATGAGATATCTCCTTTAAAGACATCTGTGTCCAGGCGCTTAAATAAGAGCAGAATACGGGAATCCTATCGTTTACTAGCATCTTCCCATTTTCTCGCGTACACCGAACCAGAATGAAATCTAAGGACAGAATGTATATTTTCATTCATATAAGATACGTAATATACCTACTCTGCGTTTCAGTAAAAGTGAAAGACACCTATTATTTCTAACAGAGATTCTTCACTAACTAGTAAGAACTATACGTATATCCGACAAAATGGATAAATGCTCTAATTCATTTGGAGTACTAAAGTACATATTCTATAATATATGTACAGCCTGTTCCAAAATTAATGTCGCTTCCAAGGCTAAACAAACCCATAAAAATGATATTTCCCATAACCCAATACGATTTTTCGTTAGTGAATACTAATCTTGTAAATGCGGTGCAAACCAAATATCGATTAAACTTCATGCATCTAATTTGCATTAGCAGTTATAACGTGATTTTCGGCACAAGAGGTGACATTAATTTTGGAACAAACTGTACATATATGGGGCATCCTAAAATGAACTCTTCGCTAAAGTTACACATTTAAGATCGGTGATTTAACGCTGACCACTTAATTTTAGCTTTATTAAGTACTATACAGGGTGATTGGTGAGAATGGCCTATTAAAAGTATTATACAAACGGAACGGAATTTTAAAACGAAATTTTATGGCTGGATATGGTTGAATATGAACTATTACGTGAAAATATTCTTGAATAAATATCACTTCCGATTAACCGGAAGTGGGCATCAACTTCGATTTTTTAAATAGCATGCTATAAAATAAATTACACATTCGGCTTCTACGACGAATTTTCATGTACCATACCCTATACCTAAATACCATTCCTCCTGCGTTATTCGCAATTAAAGAAAAAAAGTGACAGATACCGATCTTACTTTATAGTGATATTACGTCACGTAGGAGTAAGAGAGACGAATGAAATTTTGCATACGCGCAGCTGATATTGTGTAGTTATACAACATTTGAAGTTCTTCACTGTAACATTAGACAGGGTGTTTCAAAACTTAGTTAGTTATAAATAAGTTTAATCCGCGAAAAAGTTGATTCTTTTAAATGGAAAGGTATATATTTTCTTAGATATTCTTATTCTATAAAAGATTCTCTTTTAATCCGTATTAAGTGTTCCTATATCTAAAATGGAAGGTGAATAAGTTATAAGTTAGTTCATTTGTTTTACATACTTACTTGCCACTTATTTTGACGTTTGTCATTTTGTTAATCGTATTTGACTAAACTGTTGCAACTAAATTATGTAAAATAGACCGTATACAAATGAAGAAATCATGAGTTTATTTATTATACATGGTGAATGTAAGAAAGTAATAGAACGAAGATGCCGAACGTTTAACAATATTTAAATCCAATGACTAGCAAGAAGTTTAATAGAATTGGCATATCTTAATGTATATCTAGAGGCGTCTATTAGAAGTGCGTCTAATGACCTATTTTACAATACAAAAAATTCTGAAAAAGCACAAAATGTACCTACGATTATGCCATTATGCCAGTACAAGAGATTAAAGTGTGTGATCATGTGATCATAATATGGCAAGAATGGAATTTTTCAACTCATGTTGATGCATATGCAACAGAATCCTACGTTTTGGGATAATATTATTTGTACTGACGAGGTAAAATTTAGTAGGTACGTCGTCGAATTATAGAATGCCTCAACAGAAACGGTGGCCATATCGAACCATTTAGATAATTTATTTATTTATCTTATTATTATTGTTGTTCTTGTGCTTTTTCTGTACCTTTTACTACTGTTACTAATTATGTATAGCTTTGATGTAAATTTACTTTATGTTGGTTGTTAAAATGGCATTTGTTGAGAGTATTTGGAAAATTCTTAAGTAATCTAAATTTTTTACTGATGTTGTTCTCTACCATTGCTCTGCGAACATATCGGTTGTTAAAACCTTTTTTATATCCCTGAAAATTCTCAGAAATCGTTTTTAAACTTCTCGCTGATCATTGGTTGTAAATGATATCTTTCTCTAAATGTTTGATACGTTTTTTTCTACTATTTCACTATATTCACATTTCATAATAAATAAATTCATGATTACTTAATTTAGTGTATTTTCAATGCTAATTAATTACACTAAGGTAAATGTATTGTACAGAAGCGACACAATCTGTATATATGTTATTATAGGTAATGTAAAAATTATTAATTGCATTGTTATAAAGCACGAAAAAATAGTAAAATTACAATATGTATACAATAATAAGTAAAATAATTTCTTGTTGTTGTAAAATACATTCTAAAATTTGCCGTAGAAGCCGATTCTGTAATTTATTTTATAGCATGCTATTTAATAAATCGAAGTTGATGTCCACTTCCGGTTAACCGGAAGCGATATTAATTCAAGAATATTTTCACGTGACAGTTCAGATTCAACCATATCCCACTGCAAAATTTTGTTTTAAAATTCCGTTCCGTTTGTATAATACTTTTAATAGGCCATTCTCACCAATCACCCTGTTACTAGCGCACTGAGCACGTTTTTGTGTCATTGTCATTACATTGTTTTAATGCTGTCTTATTTGAACCGATACGATACGCTACATATAAATTATATCTACGTGCTAAGAAATAATTGTCAAAAACGCAATGTAGTACTTGGTACGTATAATATTTATTATTATTATATATAATCTGTTTCAACGAATGAAAAATTAATTCGAAACTCCCATCACTAGCCATCACTAATGACATCGAACTTTGATTACATCTGCTTTATAAGTATGCTCATGAAATATATCTTATACATCGCCTATTATACAAAACAGTGATTGAAAGGCTTGTTGTCCGATGTACTTTTTGGTACTGCCGATGCGACGCCGGTGCCAGGGTAAACACTTGCAAACAATATACACAGGATAAAGCTATCTTTGCTTTAGCTTTACGCATTATACACGTTTTGATATATTATGGAGTAGGTTTCTTTAGTCCAACATTTGTAGAAACTTTAAGCATGTTTGCAACAATAAATTAGTATTTATTAGTACATTTTAGAGTGTGCCATGGAACTTTGTGGTCTTATAACGAAATTATAATAATTATAAACAAATAGCTCTGATATATACATACATTTCTACATTTATCTATTATTGTTCTTATTGATCTTCAATTCGCTTTCTTGTTCATTACATTCAACAACACTTATTTAAATTATCACTAGGTTTAGGAGAATGTAATTTTTGCGATTTGGCATCACTAATGCAAAAGCATTATTCTTATATGTGAGAACCGATGTTGAGAGATTTTTCACAGTACTTGCTCGATGTAGAATGCCGCTGTACGTTGTCTACGATCTCCAGCTATAGGTCATATACCAAAATTTTAGCAATTTACAGACTTGGGTTCGGTTAACATGAGTCCAAAATTTAGTAGTCGAATGGAATTTTGAAAACCTATCTTTAATGTGAAATAGTCAGTCTGTTTACTGATAACTCTTCTTCATAATATTAAATTTCCTTCGTATATTAAATTTACAAAGTTTTAGTTCGTTTGGTTTATCTTCGTCTTTCTTTCTTTGGCACCACGTTACGGGCAAACATAAAATTTTGCATAACGTCTTTTCTCTAGTAAAATTTAAATAAAATATATTATACATTTCTTAGCGGCAACTTAATCAGACATTACAATTATTGGTCCCATAGTAAATAACACATCTAATTTTAGAATTTTACTTTATCTACAATTCAGTAGATCGTTTACAAGAAGCGGTAGCATTAAAAGAACTTCTATTTTATAATCACTCGTTTCATAAGAAAAACTGGTGTTTAACAATTCAATGTAAGCACTAGGCTAAAGTACTTTATCGTATACAAATATTTTATCGAACTAAAAACATGTACGTCACGGATATCTACGCTAAAATGTGTGCTGGCATAGATTTTATCTTACTTCTAGAGATTTTCCAAGTAAATGCTAACGTAGCACGGATCTTATTTACGTGATTGTCCCGACTCAATGACGTTAAGAATCTTTGCATGCACAATTGTCTGCATTTCTTTTTTCTGTTAAGTAAAGACTAGGTACACTACGTAGTCTTACGTGCGCGTTGACCGCAACAATCACTGCCGCAGCTCTCGATGTTTTGTACTTCGTCGTAGTTCATGTGACAGCTTCGACAGACTATGGACAGGTAACCAGCCCATTAATAACGGCAAGTTGATTTTTTCACAAAACATAGACAGCGATCGTTTGCCGTAAATGCGAACGTGCATGTGTTACGCACGTCCAACGTAGTGAAGTGCATTGCAGAGTCGATGTTTATGGCGGAATTATATTAGCCACTGCTCTATGAATTCCGAAGAAAAACAGACGTCATCTTTCAACAGGAACAAAGGAGCGCTCTACTAAAAGGAAAAGCACAAAGATTTACGATATATACTTCAACGAGTTCATTTAATTAGGAGGTATAAGCTCAGCAGCGTGTCAATGAATTGTGTAACATTGACGCAACACTGATGAATGATCATTTAAATCAATTGCAGAAGAATGCAATTTGCACTTAAGTGCTCGCGATGAGTTAACACAATAATTTACAACATCGAGTAAATGATCGCATAATGTCCTAGTCAACTTTTTCTAAAAAGGTTTTAGAACATTTTACATGTATGATTAGTGTAATATACATTGTCGGGGAATTATTTATTTATTGTTTTTAGTAGAAATTAAGAATAAATAGAATAAATAATAATAATATATTTCCTTAAAAATTATATTGATTATAAAACACCTATAGTATCGAACGTCGTTAGTTATTTATAAAGTACGTCCTATCATAGCCACTCAACATTTGAAAATATGTATATCTTCAATTCTCCAGCGTATCGACGAAGGTATATAATTATTGGAGTACATGTAAAGGGCGGTAAGTATTTAATTGAAATAATGAGATAGCTTCTATTAAATTTCGTACCATATACTTGGTTCGGTTTGTTGACAGGATATAGAATATTACCAAGAAAATTCAAATATTCAATAAACCTATAAACTTAATTTAAGCAACAAAATCTAATTCTTTAAGCAAAATGTATTTAATTCTAATAATGATAAGCTGTTATACTATTAATACAAAACTTGAAATGTACAGTAACAACAAGAATCCAAAGGATGGTGCAAAAGTTTATTGAGAAGCAGAGGAGCAATGTCCTCTGTCGGAAAACGAACCTCACGTATAGGTAACGCGAGATCTCATTTATATCCGCGTGTAAGTCGTGTTTTCATACATACCTTCCTTAATACAACAACCTGTTACATAGAATGATTGAGCCTCCTTTTTGCAAAGTTGCAGATGCGTATAGTGTAATTAAGCCTTTTAATGTTATTAAGATGGCGGCACTTCCAAAAATGCCAGAAATTGACTTTTACTACTATTCCCTATACCTAGCCCTAATCATTTTTGAAATTTCTTTCGAAAATTTTTTAATTTGCGGCATGATGTACGATGGTTCGGATTCGTATGATTCGTACAATTTATACGACTCTCATGTGTGATTCGTACGGTACAAATCTTTACTATTTATACGGATTCGTATAATCCTATACAAATCATTTACTTTATACGAATCCGTATCATTTTGGAGTCCCACCGCCGCTTGATATGAATCGGAATCGGAGTCAACTGGTAGCAATTGATCGTAGTCCTATGATTCGTACCATTTTACGAATCTGTATAATTATACGTAACTTATATGAATCATTTTACTTCATACGAATTCATATATCTTAGAGTTAGTCAATTGATACGAAACTAAATCGAAGTCAAACAGTATATTTGTTTCATACTGGTAAATTGTAGGTAGGATGTTACGAACAGTCGTATACGTATGACTGAAATAGTTTGTACTCTACTCAGTAGTATGAATATGAATCGTTACTATTTATACTACAGTGGTGTATTATGATTTCGCATAAACATATTCGTTCGCTAGCTTTTATAATTAGTAATTCGTATCCCTAATCCCTACATATAAAAGCGCCAATAAGAAATAATTCTTATCGTATTTTTAGCAAGGTAGACTATTTTCATAAATGTATCTGTGTATTTAGGTTTGTTTATTTTGAAATATTATTTATTTTAATATGAAGAAGAGGATAAAGTCAAAATGCTTGAATGCTAACTTAATATTATATAAATTTCCGTTCATTACCCGGGAATATGTTGTAAATTGATATTTAGCATCGACACATTTCCTTGCGTAATTATTGTCCATCATCAATCTTACAAAGCTACATTAAACTGCATTAGATAGCACTAATAATTTCGAAAGTATAACTCCATAGCAGTTTTACTGAAATATAAATTTTAATTAATACTATATATTACACAAGGTGATTAGAATAAAGTCAAAAAAATAGTGCAATAATGAATAATTTCAGCCGAACTCGAATCTCTGATACGACGAGTTATGAACGAACCGGTCTGAATCTGTTACGATATTTCGGTACGAATCATACGAAACGTTTATAGTAGATATAAATAAATAGAAATATCAAGATTTCCTCTTTCCTTAACGTAAATTTCAGAAATTTCGCACAAAAAATCATGACGTAAATTCAAAAAATTTTAAGTCGAAAAATGTCAAAAATGACTACACAGGTATCGAGAACGCTAGTACAAGTTGGAAGTGTTGGCATCTTAACAATATCTGTAATGAATAGGTTTAATTATCTTATACGCTTGTGCAACTTTGAAAAAATTTATTATCATCAGAAGGCTTAACTTTTCTAATGGCCGGTCTTAATCAATGACTCTGTAATATTTACAATTTACTTCCCGGATATCCGAAACCGCAATTTATAGTGGAATTAAAGGGAGACATTGCTTCAGAAACATACAATTTCAAGTCTCTTTAAGGATTTGCAAATCCACATTTCTTCACACTCTATATTGTTGATCTAATTATTATCTTAGTAATGCGTGTCACATCAGCAATTATCAGCTGTTGTGACTTGCTTGACTGACATGAGAAAGAAGATATAGATTCGTTTTACTGGTGGAAAAAACCAAGTGTAAAAATTGGTCAGCGCCACGGATATACATACATATGTATGTGTATATGTATGTAGCAAGGAAATCAACTTTTTATTCTGAACCTTCTTTGTATCCACATATAACGTATTGTTAATACTATCACACCCTCATCTATAATTACTTAGATCAGCCTCTATGGTATAGTAGTGCTTCGCTTTTAGACCCAAAATATTAAAAAATCGATAAGCAAAAGTTCTCGTTGATAATCTGATATGAATTTCATAATTATCTCTATAACTATCTCTGCCTGTCTGTTGCACTAGAGAAGTATGTGTACTTCTTGAGTTTCAAAATATTACTACATTTTCGGTTATAAAAGCAAAGAATTTTGAAATAAATTCTACACATTTTCTTTAATGTGAGGTGGGTGCTTAGTTGCAGCAAATATAACACTAGTATTAATATGGTCAAAGATGTGTTAGTTCCATTACTGAAACAGAGAACGTGCCACAGTATATTCAGAACGATGAGAGTTTTAAAGTAGAGGGGCAAGGCACGTTCGTAAACAAGCAGCGGACCAGACAAATTATTGCTTCTATGACACCTGTCAGATGACCGCCACAATCGACAGCCAATATTTGTCTGGTCATATGCATCCTTAACGTTCTACTATCGGCGACATCTATACTTTACTTAAAAAAGTATTCTTTGAACGTATGTATATTTACATAGTATTTGGTTGCAATGACTTGACTCCGTAAGCTGTATCGCTTGTATGGCCATCATGTAACTCTGGCGGTGTAGTAACAAAGTTATTATTTTGTAGCAAACATAATATTTCACTGTTGCCACTATACGTGTCAGTTTACTGAAAGCTCAATGTGTTGCTACTTCAATAGCTCTCAAAGGAACATTTCACAAAAAGAAAACTTCTTAATACCGTTCTGTTACTTTTTTAATGTTTGTGGAGCTCAACTTCTTACTAATAACTTTCGAAAAAATGTATTTGTAATGATGTTTATGATGATATGATAATTTTTTCAATGATCACACTCCACAACAGCTTTTAGGTCTTACAATATACTCGTCCTGCTAATTTTACATGAAGTAACCCGTTTATTAAGTTATACTGTTAGTTCATTACCGATTTATTAACAAAGCACTTGTTTGTTATAGTCGACATTCAGCATCCATATGTGTATCGTAAATACAAGTAGCTAGTATAGAGCACTAATAATTTAACTCAGGCTATGATTTGTTTTTGTACAAATATGTTCAATGAAGTATTTATTTCGTACTATATACAGTAAATATCATGAAATACATACCAGGATGGTTTTCTATTTCTCAAATCAAATCAAGTTTATATTCCCATATTGTTTCAATAAAAAGAAACACAAAGCACAATGAAATGTAATATTTTATGTGGCACCACGACTTTTAATAACTTGTTATTAATCCAAGGCAACTTCTCACTATTTTTTCAAGAAATTCTGTTGCTCTTCTGCCAATAAAACAGTCCACAGTTCCTTAAGGAAGATAATTAAACTTTTTCTGATTTAGCAAACCTGAGATTTCTATTCTGGTTTTTAAAATGGCCCCTCTAAGATTGAATTAAGTATCGTATTTCGATAAACTCTTAAATTACTTAATAAATCTAAATGACTTTTTGTCCATTTATTGGAGACCGTATGTTAGCAAAACAGTGTTCTTTGTCAAATAGCTTTCTAGGTCGTCGGAATGATGTATGTATGTAGTATGTAACTAATTATGTTTTCTTATCCTGCTTATTTTAGTTCTACATTTTATAATTATATATTTTATCTTCACTTCAATGATGTATGTACACTCGGTACGACTTAGTCTTCGAACGATTTTAATAAGGTAACTCACTAAAATCGTTCAAAGACTAAGTCGTACCGAGTGTACGTATATACCAAAACCGAATCATTCTAGAATTACAATTATGTTCCATATAATTTAGTGACAACTTCTATTTGAAGTATGAGGGTAGTCAGCTTAATCAAGTTTGCAATAATGTAAGATGTAGTTAGAAAAATGTATTTTATAATTTAACACGATTGTGGTAAAACTAACACATTTCGTCGTTAATTAACAGTGGGTGTTAGATTTTTGAAATTTTCTTGTTGTAAAGTTGTTCCAGTAAATTACATAGGCAAATAAAAATATAGTATCTAGAATAAAGGCAAACATGTAATGAGGTATTGACAGGAAGCTACGAATAAGGGCATTTTATTGGTGCAAAGCTCTACGAACATGAATTTAATTCTGTAGGTACCTTTTCGATTCAATTCATGTGTCTCTTATAGTACATACATACATGCTGCAATTTGTAATAGTTTACTGGCCCTGGAAAACATGAATTAACTTTATTAATTCTAAATTGACTTTAATGCTCGTTGTGTATGCTATTGTAGGTAAAGAAACGCCAAACTGAGCAAGATTATAAGTTTTATTTAATTGTAAATAGCTTTTATGCGACGTTTCGGTCGAACTCCGACCTTTTTCTAGCTAAAAAATATATAACAAAAATTAGAGTTTGTTTTATACAAAATTCAAACATTACACATATTAAAAATTTATGAGTTAAAATACTCTAATACATACCAATCAGCAAACTACAATTTCACCCATGTCGTTATCTTAAAAATTAACATAATGGCAAGCTTAGTTCACCTTAATCGTATAATTGTAAAGTAATTAAACATATATACCCAGAACACGTAACATCTGTATGTGACAAGGTACGGAGGTAATATGGAATAGTATAAGAAAGGAATCAACTTGAAAAGTTGTGTAGGTACAGAGTAAACAATTTTTCTTATCTTTTTTTATAATATATAAACGGTTATAGGTGAAGATCTTAGTATAATATTTAGATATGTATACATATATATACGCAACCCAACAAATAACTAAACTAAATTATTTTTATTTTGAAAACAAGCACGAAAGTTCCAAAACATGACAACGATTTTATCGTTGTCGTTTTTAACGTTGCATATAGATGCCCACTGTGTGATCGAATTATTTTTTTTAATGGTACATTCGGGACATACAGTAATATAATACAACATATAAAAATTAAGACGGAAAACCATAATTCTAAATAATAATGTCCAGAATCCAAAATAAGTATTTTCTGGGTGACGTGAAGTATTTTTCAATTTACCTTATAAGTTCTAACGTAGGCCGACTTCTCGTTTCTAATGACTAAAGATGAGTAAAGTCTAAGTACATATAACTAATACTCTGCATCAAATATTAGATAACTTTCAAGTCGAAAGCTGTCCACACAACACAGACTGTACGTATAAGCAGGATAAGCCTTTCTGATTCCCTTTATTTATTACGTTGAAAACTAAATTTCGAATTATATCGGATTTACCTAATAGATATAGTATAGTATATATATACCTAGTACATTTTACGCAATTATTGTAATAAACCGAAATATTTATTTTAATAAGGTACATACGGACGCAGGTTCGCATAAACAAATCCTAAGTCAAGTGTAAAATTTATCCCAAAGGACAAGAAATACTAAGCTCACAATTGCAATAACAATAAACGTTTATACACTGAACCATTGAAATAGCTGAAGCTATTACATTTTAGCCAACTTGCCGGTCTTACAATACAAAGAATTAAAGCAATATACGTTTGGGGCGTGTGATTTATGTAGCGGCTATAATGGGTACATTGTTACGGAATTGGCAACACTTTTGCAAATGACAGCTTTATTAATGCTGGTTTATTATCCATTGCATTTTTAATAAACCAGAAGTGTACTTTATAACTTCAATAATTGCTGTTATTTAAACTTTAAACGTTTGCAGAACATCTTATACGAGTTTTTTAATTTTATTTATTTTCTGTGCATTGTTTCAAGTTATGTTTTTTTTTTGGAGTACTAGACATACTTACTAATATTATTTTATGCAGATGAGTTATGTTAAGGACGGTATCGCAATAGGAGAATTTTCTTCTATATAGTAACCGAATCATAGTATAGCTAAAGAACGAATTTTACTTCAATATACTCGTACCATAGCAGACAAAAGAACTGAATCTCCTATTTTGCGGGGTTCTGCTAGCGATTTAATCTCTGATTTACTACTTGTTTGGTAAACTGTATGTCTCAGGTATACGCTCAGGTCTCGCTTTACATATTTATGTATAAAATACGCTACAGTTTATATCTGCATATATATGTATATTGAAATATATATACTTTTAAGTCTTAACGTAAAGTATCACTTGCATTTGCACAATTAGTATACATATTTAAAACTAATTATTATTATTAATAATTAAATTAATTTTTATTTAATAAGTCAATCAATATTTCCTGATATACATACAATACGTAGGTATATAGTATCATTATATCATATAAAGTAATTCGCTATAGTGCGTGAAAGGGGACGAAGTCAGATAAAATACTATGAAAAAACAATAGAAACAATTTAATCTGAAAAATGATTATTTATCTACGACAACAAAATATATGATGAAGTAGTTTGCAATACTTAAGAGAGTCGTCTACCAGCTGATTATTTTATAGCGGTGCCATATCTACATAATTCTATAAATCGTTTGCTCGATTTTATTTCAATATAATTTGAAAATTGGGTTTCATACGCATATTTCTACAAACATTTTATATTATTTTATATATATTTTATATATACATATTTTATATTATTATATACAATTTTGTCCATTCATATTCGATATTAACTTCACAATCTCTATTCCCGTTTACCTTGATAGGAAAATAGAGATTATTGAATTAATTTTTAGATTTAATTATTGGAATTTGCTATTAGCATGCAAAATACGTGTACACATGTGTGTATGAAGCCCGATTCTAAAATACGGTTTAAATAAATTATAAAAACATTATATTATGAAAAAATTTAATTGTGACAACATCGCCAATTGTCAAACGGTAGTCGGGTCTTGTAATAATTCAAAAATATATTTTCTATCTATTGTTTTTTGAATGTTGTAGTTAAACTTAGAACAGTAATAAACGGATAAGATTTACTGCAAATAAGTATACGGGGTGACTGGTAATGAAATCGTCATACTTTACTGCGTGTTAGTAAAGATCATTTGCAATAGATATAGCCCAATTTCCCCTCTTGAAAAGTCGCCCGTTTTCGACATATTGAGTTTTTTTCGAAGTTCTGTAATTACGCTCACTCAAACTTAAAATTTAAGAAAATAATGGAGCTTTTTCTCAATTTTTCAGTTTGTCTGACTGGACGACATTTCAACACACATTATTTATCGGTGACAATTACGTTAAATACCTACTTGGAAAATTTAAACTTCCGCTTTCGATAAAACTGTAGACACAACCGCTACCTTCGTGACTATTCATTTAGCGATTGTGTCTATAGTTTCATCAAAAGCGGAAGTTTTATTTTTTTTAAATTTTCCAACAATTAACAATAAAGGTTAACTAACACAACAAAAATCTACTTAACATAACATTTCACGAAAATGTTGAAGACGATAATGCGATAAGACATTAATACTTCGAAAGGATCATAATTTTCTATAGCCACATCTATAATCATTTGTAATCACCCTTGTAATCTATCAATCATTGTAAAATAAAAGTATTTAATTTGTATTAGCAAATCCGTAACTACATTAGAAACTCTTTCTAAGAAGTAAATATCCATCTATTAGTATAGTTAAGGATGGAGCGCAGTGCTCTAATTCTGTATAATTTTTTTTTTCTTAAAGTAGTATTTTATATATGACAAATTATGTGTATACGACGACTAACACATATATTGATAAATATTACAGCGGACACTGTGATAATGCTATTTGTTGGTATATTTACAGTGCATGCTATTGCGGAAGATATTACTACCTAATGTCTTTATACTTATGTCTAAAATATTTTACAGCATACAGCCGCTGGCATTTTACAGTTGACCAAGTTGTTTGTCTATTTATATTTTGCTACCTCATTTAGTCCCGAAGAAATGTTATGGCTTTCGATTCAATTCATGTGTCTTTTATAGTACATACCTTCTATCTTGTTATTCAGCTCGAAGAAGTGGTCCAGTGTGCGGTAAAAATGTTTTTACACCCATGGTGCACATTGCTTCATTTGACGATAATTACCGACATAATTATTCAGCTTTTGCTGCTAATACATAGAAAATATTTAGTGATTCATTCATTTTTGTCACAAATATACAAAATTTTTAACCAAATTTTAATTATCGTGCAGATATTGACCAAGAATCTACAGGGCGAGTTTTTTTGAATGTTTAGCATTGGGATCTCAGAAACTACTGGAGATAGAAAAACACTTAAATGGGGAAAGATGCGCAGTTTTACGAGTTTGATTTAAAACTGCTTTCGTTTCTCCGATAACTTTCATGGCTTATTAGATATTCAAATAATATAATTAAATTTTACGATTTTCTTTAAACATGCTTAGCATCGTTAATAGTAATTTTAGAGAAAAAGTGTTCAGACAAAAGTTTTAGATAGTTTTACGCCAAATAAAACTATAACTAAAACTAACTTTTGTCTGAACACTTTTTCTCTAAAATTACTATTAACGATGCTAAGCATGTTTAAAGAAAATCGTAAAATTTAATTATATTATTTGAATATCCAATAAGCCATCCATAAGCAATCTACGACTGTATTATTTAATTGACAGCTTTCCATTGTTTCTCTCATGGCCGCATTGTCGCATTTTTAATATCATGTAGATACTGTGCTACCTATTGCCTAAATGTTTTCATCTAATTTTGATTTCAAATTTTGTATTTTGTGTTATTTTTTAAGTATAAACAACTTTTTGTTATAATGTTTTTCTGTTACATCAAGCATGAATGTACTTCACTCTTGAACCGTTTTCTTATATTCTTAATTTATGAACACCCTGTAGATCATAGCTCAAATTTATTTGCTGCAAAGTGGCTATTTCGACAAGCAAAACTTTTTATTAAGAATAACTTTTCTACGTAAAATAAAAAATAAAACAAATTTTCCTCTCCAGGCAGTAATCGGGGGACACACTGTATATTATCATGATTATATATTATGATCCAAAACTGTTCTGAATATATATACGTTGTTTCATCTTCATAGAAAAACAGGACCCTTCTGTAACAAACATTAATGTTACCATTTAGAACATAAGAATTTATATACATATGTATGTACACTATATAACATTTAAATGCGAATCGAACTGGCATAGGACGTAGGCAACCAATATAACAAGCCGTAATAAGGTCGTATAAGTATAAGTGATGCGTAATGTTGAAATTTTTTTACGTTATTTTTCGATTTTAATTACATGATGCACTGTTTTTTTTTTGTTACTATAACAATATTTTTTTATTCTCAATAAAATATGGGTAATTATCACATTCAACGTAGTTACTTGAAAGAATTACTTAAATTTGAGGAATTAATAAAGCAAACCATAATAACAGTCCGTCTGACAGAAATAAACAACAAATCGCAAATTTCCATTTGATGGGATATGAAATTTCTGTCAAATGTCATAGACTGCGCATCTTTATGTAAAGTACCCTGCTAGAGAGGAACGTACCAATTGCCGTGATTTTCTAAATTAAATTTTGTAAATATCTTACATTATAAAAATATAATTCTTCTGTTTAAGTGTATTGTAAATAACTCTTGCTTCTAGAACATGCATAAATGTTTTTTATATTTACAATTACCGTTTTTCTTTACCTTTAATACGTCATTGCTTACCAAGTTAAATATGTTTGTTTCTGTCAAACGCACTGTTATTATGGTTCACTTTGTATTAATTCCTCAAATGTTAAGTGATTCTTTCAAGTAACTACGTTGAATGTGATAATTACCCATATTTTATTGAAAGTAAAAAAAATATTGTTATTGTAAAAAAACAGTGCATTATGTAACTAAAATCGAAAAATAGTGTAAGAAAATTTCAACATTACGCCTCACTTCTATACGACCTCATTACGGGTTGTTATATTGATTGCCTACATCCTATGCCACTCCGATTCGCATTTAAAAAGTTGTATAGTGTAACTACACTTTCTTGCATACAGGTAACTGACATCGGAATATACCGAATAACCAGTATGAAGAGGTATAAATCAATAATAGTTATTTCAATTTTCTGCCAAACATTTATAAATTTGAAATGCCAGACAAGATGAAAGAACAAAATCGATTGGAAATATATTTTTCTGCCAGAAATATAAACAGCCACTACAATTACTCGCCAGTCGAAGCAAAGTTAAGGAATAGGTATTGACTCTCTTTGACAATAGCAAATTACGAAAGTGGTAAGAAAAATGTATTTTCTGAAAGCAACATCAATCACTTTGAATAAACAAATGGACATTTTGTAGCCTCTATGTGTATATTGAAGACAAAAAAACAGGGGAAATTCGAAAACCTTCGTGCTTTTCCTTAAATATTCCCAATTTACTACTCGAAAACGAACGAAAATAAAAGTAGAATGGAACTAATATTTGTCGATGTTATTATAGTCGTTATTTACTCACACTAGAGGACTGTAGTAACATTCTGAGAGTATTATTTTAGTCTAATTTATCACCAAAATGTCAATAAATATTCTATAAGTAGTAAGACAATGTAAATATATGGACTTCCTCAAATATTAAGAATGGATATGAATGGGACAACTGGGAGAACATTCTAAAACTATACAAATGTCACAGCTGCATTTTTACTCTAGCGACTCCGACAGATGCAACATCCCGTCATCGTCATGGAAACTGAAGCGGGTGGAAAAATCTGTCCGTTCTTACTGCGTTGCGAAAGGGTATACTATGCAATCGTGCTTTGTGCGTAATGGAAGGTCGTTCGCGTTACTTGAGCGAGTTTGAGCGAAGAATGGTTATAAGTATGCACATGGCCTTGCGTGAAATCCCGCGCCGTCTCGAGCGGTCATTGTTGGCAGTGCAACGGACACGGCGACAATGGAATGAGCAAGACCGTAGGCACTTTCAGCTGCGAGCGGAACGGCTCGGCGTAACCACAACATGCGCCCTTGTGTTCAGCGCTATAGTGCCGCGTATGTCCACCTCAAGGGAAGTTGGAGCTTTTGAACTAGCAAGAAGGAAAGGCATACTTATTATTATTATTATTATTATTATTATTATTATTATTATTATTATTATTATTATTATTGACTCGCGAACACGAGTGGCTCCTGGCAGGACATCGATCGGTTGTCGACTGCAGGCACATTTTGTTTTCCGACGACTCCAGATTTGGACAGTAACTTGCCTTTATTTCGTCTACGTCATCGAAATGTGCAATAATATACCGGGTGTTTCTGGGAGGTGGCTCGTCTCTATGATTTCTAAAATATTTGAGATAGAGAAACAAAATTTGGGAAATATGTACGGGGCTTTAATTTACATTTCTTGACATAGTCGATATATTCTTATCGCTTCCGCTTTTACGCTTTAAATGACTTTGATTTTCGATTTTTAAATGGGACTACCTGAATATTTTTCGATATTTTAATTCGGGATAACATTTTGAGTACAACTGCAGCAAAAGTTATTTTTTGATATAAAATTTTTCTTTTCAATTTTCTTGCGTTTTCACAAAAAATACTTAATAAACGTTCGTTCGGCATATTAATGTAGGGTATCAAAATGAAGGTACTTCAATGCTCTTTCGTGATGATTTAGTGAGCCACCCTGTTCACATTTGGAAAAATTATATCTATTAAAACATAAAAACTAAATTTTGGACCTACAAATGCGCTTAAAAAACTGGGCATACAGTAAAAATGACAAAAATTGTTCGAATCATGTTTGTATAGTAACACCTGAGCATATTAAGAACTTCAAAGCACTTTCGATGAAAAAAAAATTGTATAAAAATTTTTTTATCAAAAAATAACTTTTGCTGCAGTAGTACTCAAAATGTTATCCCGAATTAAAATATAGAAAAATATTCAGGTAGTCCCATTTAAAAATCGAAAATCAAAGTCATTTCCGGTAAAAGCGGAAGCGATAAGAATGTATCGACTATGTCAAGAAATGTAAATTAAAGTCCCGTACATAATTTCCAAATTTAGTTTCTCTATCTCAAATATTGTAGAAATTATAGGGGCGAGCCACCTCCCAGAAACACCCGGTATATTGGGCTCCATTTAAATTTTGATAACTTGATTGTAATTTTCTTTTGGCACACCCTGTATATTTCAAAATAATTTTAGAACGTGTCCCAATGGACTTACACATGCTCCAACAAAAAGATTTTAAATGTGTTACCGGTTTTTGTATATCAACCGAGGCGAATGCGGCGCCACACCCTGTATACACACAATGTTATAAACTGAAACCACCATGCAAACAAGAATAATTTTTTTCCGGTATAAAACAATCTATCAATATTGTAAAAACCGAAAATTACTTTTGTTTCTAACCGAATTGCATTTCAATATTTTTATCAATAAGGTATTTTCAAAATAGGGTAAACTTATAAATCTGTAATACGGGCGAATCATGTTATTTAGCGATATTACAGCCTTTATTAATAAATTTTCATATAGGATTTTCATTCATGATACAACAGATACAAAACGTTTCAGTTTGAATTATGAACAGTATAGTTCAAAATAATTTTAGGACGTGCTTCCAATGGACTTACACATACTCCAACAGAAAGATTTTAAATACACGTCACCGTTTTTTGTATATCAACCGAAGCTAATGTGGTGCTCCATACTGTACACTGTATATACAATACAAACACCAACTAAATACAAAATAAAGTACTCCTAGAATAAAAGCAAAAGAAATACAAAATTTACTAACTCGACCTGTTAAGCCACAAGTTACTACTTTCCGAACTATTTTTGGTTCAAAATTCCAGAATATTAACTCGATTTTACCCTGAAATATTCAAAAAATATATTTTACCCTCTTAGTCATCAAGTACCAGCGCTAAAAAAAACTAACTTATTTATTTTATTTAGTTGCATATTGTACAATACAGACATTCCAATAACAGAACAAAGTTACAATAATACATGTTGGAACATATTACATCTTATAACATACTATGATAATTATACATGAATTCTAACCTAATACATAATACATAGTATTATCTTTTTTAAATTAAATGCAAATTTTTTAACGAAAAAATTCCACTCAGTAAATGAAGGATTTTCCTTAAATCGAATTTCATTTTACTAAAGCAGATTTCTGCTTCGATGAACTTCAGAGTGATTAAATTTGTTTTAATACAAAGTTTTTATTTACTAGGTATACATTCTTGGGTCAAAAATTCGCATTTAATTTCAAAACGATGCAACATACATATGCATATGTAAGTATGTATGTACTATATATACATAGGTGTCACTAATAGAAAGAGAACTGACAGCAAATAAAGACAAATTACTGAAAGTACAAAGCTGCAATTGTTGGTAGGAAACTTGGAATCTGCTTATGATAAGTTTATCAGGAAAGAATACTATATACATACACTATTCATTACTGGACGAATAGTGAACGATTGAAGTAACGTGTTTAATAAAAGTAGTACTCCTATATTAAAACACAGGTTTCCTAACACAATATTTTATCGCACGTTCGCGAGTTTTCTAATAAATTATTAGTACAAAGAGCCTTATGAGACAAGTTTTTTATACTATTTGTTTTTCTATTTTGTAATAATAAATTAATAATAAATAATAAAAATATCATTGAAATGTTTAATTTTAATTTTACGTAGGAGTCGGTCACATTGACATTTGAAGGCTAATTAAAGTCATCCACTAATCAAACTAATCAGATATAAATATTAACTTCCTTAACAACTATAAAAATCCGTGATACAGTAACAAATATGTACAGTGAAATCCGTTTAACACGAACCCGTTTAAGAAAAAATATCGGTTAACACGAAACAATAAAGCGGTCCCGAAAAAGTACTATGTATTTGCATACATAGTACTTTTCTCTTAACACGAACAAAAATCGCTTAACACGAAAAGATATCGCTTTTCGGCATGAACAAAATACACTGGAACCTCGTCTATATCAGCGCTTACGAAACGTAAACATTCACACATATCCTCTCAAGAGGGATCCCCACTCTTATCCCGTTAGCGGAGAGGAAACGCCGTGTTACGCGCTGATTGGCTCATGTGAATACGTGCACTATCGGGTGGTGGATGCCGAGCGGATATAAGTGAGTGCTATAGTGCGAAGATAAGTGAGGGTGGACATAAGTGAGCGCGGATATAGACGAGGTTCCAGTGTACTGAAAACAGCTGCCGTGTCGGCGAGAATAAAAAGGTGTTTGAAATCAAAGCGAATGAGACAGTGTTGTTTATCTAAAAAGGACAATACAATAAACATATCAGATTATTTTTCAAAAAAGTTATAAACGTTTTATTGTTTTTTTTTTAATTGCAAATTTTGTACTGAATTTCATTAAGTTGTTGTTAATATTTTTGTTTTATTGACTTTTGTTAATGGCATGTATACATATCTATCTAAATAAAATGTACTAAACGTAATGTTGTTGACTAGGGAAATGTGTCTGAGATGGCATACTTTTTAAAATTGTGCTATAAAAAGTAATATAAATAAATTTTGAAAAATTTGGAATACTATTATTTTTGTAGTTGAAGTAAGTATACAAAGTTTCACAAATACATAATTTAAAAATTTTACCGTTAAAATTGTAGCCAAAAAAAATTTCATCCATCTAAGCAGTATATGCCATCTCATCTTGATACATCATGATAAGATGGCACACCTACTCCAGGGTACTTCGGACACTAAAGAGATACAGAAACAAATTTATTTCGTATGTCTACTTACAATAAATAAAATGCAATAATGGCTATATTTAAATGTATGTATTTCAAATATAGGTAATTTACGTAAGTAACTTGTTATTTCTTGCAAATTTCACAGATGAACGTTTTGGCTTTTCTGCTCAAGCCTGCACATTCATTGTGACACCACTTTTTACACTTTTGGCATCTTATCCACATTTCGCCTCTTCGGGATAAACTGTATAACTCATTGCAAAAAGTGCATGCAGCGTCATCTTCGTCGTCGGTTTCTACATATTGCAGATTTTCTTTGGGTTTTTTGTTTCTTTAGATTTTCAACTTCTTTTGCTTCCAATCGGGAAATACTTCATTGTTAAAGGGGTGTATTCGAGCCGCAGCAAATTCTTTTGCAGCATTTTCAATTGTAGCTGCTTTACTGTAAGCTGCCTTAAATATGATTGCGATTTGATAATCTGAAATGATTCTGTAGTCAATGGACCATAAAAACTCACGTCAAGGGGCTGTATCCTATGTGTACAGTGAGGACGGAAACAGGACATTATAATTCCATGTTATTTTGCAAATGTCAGAACAGCCAAATCTTTGTGACTACTGTGGTCGTCTAAAAGTAGTAGAATTTTCATCTTTTGTGGTTTTTATATACTTTACAAATTGTTTTAACCGCTTAAGAAAAACATCAGCAGTCACCCATCCCCCTTCATAATTTTGCCTTATTAGTGAAAGAGTTTCCCTCCTTCAAACAAAGATTGACGTATCTCGGCGTTTTTTCATATTCTTGACGTTTTCGACTTATTTAAGGTGGATCGTTTTCACTGGAATGCTATGTATATTGAATTGTGATGATTGTGGTGTGACAGTGATGACAAAACAGAGAATGCCTAAACTTTTCAGAAAGTAGTGTATGGAAGTAGTTAAAGTACATATATTATATACACTCTGAAAACAATGCCAGAGTACCTAGCAAACACTAGTATGATGGCCGGCTGTTGGTTTTGTTCCGACGCTGATGATTATTATTTTATGTAACTACACAATATCCGTTTCCTTTCTATAATCCTTCTAATAAGCCATTCCGACCAATCACCCTAGTTGTAAATTGTTTCTTTATAATAAAGAATTATTTTTCAAATATTGTTTATTTTCGTACGCAGCAATCGGCAGTGCAATAAAACTGCGAGAGTATAATGGCCTATTGACGGCAAAAGTAGTGCAGCTGACACGCTGCTCGTAGTGATGGTCAAACATCGGCCGGCCGGCAGCAGGCTGATGGAACACTGTAGCACTACGTCGGTCCAATAATGTGTCTTACGGCACGGTTACGTGTGGCCAGCAGCTGGCCGTAATTATTTTGTTTGCTGGGTAACTCTGCATTGAAAATAAGTAGCTGTGTGTACCGTCTTCCTTTTGTTTATTTTTACATATTAAAAATCGAATATCTAAATGCTGATTTTACTATTAGGTAAATAGGCAATTTTACATTAAAAATAGGAGACATTTTTCTAACATATGTAAAAATAAACAAAAAACGTAGTAGCAAAGTTGCCTCCTATTTTTGATGTAAAATTAGTACGAGTTGTTCTCAATGTAGGAAAGAATTAGGGATTATTTTTTAGAGTAATAAACATTGCTTTATGCGAAAGATGTTTTGGATTTTTATGAGAAAATCAAATTTGCTACAAAATTAGTATTTCTAACATATTCAGAAACGAGTTCAATAATAGATGAAATTAGAATTATAAGAAAAGTTTCACCCTTCCGAACTATTATAATAATAATAATAATAATAATAATAATCCATGCCTTAGCATCCCCCAACAGCTTGCGCCAATTACAGGAGGCATCGGCTGGCCATATGTTGGGTATTAAGAAATCACTCATGTGTTAGTGGAATGTATGAACAAGAAAGCTGTTACGAGAAAATCTTCAGTATAAGAAGTTGTAAAATAAATCAAGAAAAAGAAAAAAAAAGAACGATTAATACCTACTAGAGACAAAAATCTAATATACATATATTATTTATACCAATTATATGGAGCTAATGGAATCTCAAATATGTGAACACAGAACAATAAAGATAACATAAATAGAAGAGGTCCAATAAAACTTATAGAAAGTATATTTACATTCGCAAGGATTCTATATCCACTAAAATTAGTATATTTTTTTCCAAGAATAATTAAACAAATCGCTAAAATGCACGGCAACATGCTAGTTAAGTTACAATACGTGAAGTGGTGCTAAGTTCATTGAATATACATATGATCTAAATCACATTTTCAAATCGAAAGTAACAAGTAAAATGTATAAGGCGTATACTTTCTAGTTTTATATTCTGATGATGCTCTGAATAACGGGTCAAAGTGCCGGAATGCCTGTGGCAAATGAGTTTTGCTAAACTGTTTTCCTTGGGGATAACGGAAAACAAAAGATAATGAATTCTAACCGTAATCAGTATTCAATCTTTCAGAAATAATTAATTGCAACCGTAATTTTACTCTAAAAACTACACCCTTCTTTTAGATCTCGAAAATCTCTTCCTGTATATTTAATTAAATAAGTTAACTATCCTTTTGGCTTCACTTTTACCAAAAAGTTTTATCGAAATATACGTTAGCTCACTCGCCTTAATCAATTGAAACCGTAATTCGTTTCTCTGAAGACGCCCACACACTTTTCTAAGATTTTAGCTGTGAATTAAATCTGGTCCAAATTGTATATAAATGATGTACAACTGTCTTTACACTTCTTGAAATAAGGCCTCACGGCAACAACTGCACAGCAGCGAGAGTTATTAAGGAGAAACATAATACGCCATACATTATGTATCTGTTAATGAGTACGATAATTTTTTTAACAGATTTAACCGTGCATCATTTCTAGAAAATAAACAGATAAAACATCGGTACCACCAACACCACAACTTTTGATTGGTTGTAATCAATCGAAAGTTGGTGTGTTGGTGATATCTACCGATGTTTGACCTGTACATTACGAGCCCGCAGTCTTTGAAATCACACTCTGGAAAATAAAATAAGAAACTAAAATGAATAATTTTACTTTGAAGTGTCAGCAAATGCCATCTCATCTAAGCAATATAAGAACAAACTTACAAAAGGTAATGACATACGTATAGGCATTGAAAAAACTGAAACTTGCAGCTTCAAATTTTAGTTTATACTTACTGCAATTATGTATGTAGTTAACGTGTTTACACTACAGAAAGGTTCGGGTATCATAGTATTTTACGCAGTGTAGTAATTTTGTTAATATGATTTGGTAGTTGAGTTACAGTTTTAACTCTTAGACCATTCCACAATTTTCAGTTCAATTGTTAGTTAATCACTTGCTACATGAGATATTTTGAAAATACCTAGAACGAATTAAATAGCTGCTCACACACACTAATTAATATTCAATAATACACAAGTAACTTTTGTCGAAGCCTTTGGTAGCAGGATAAGTCAACGTTGTGCAACTACCACACTACAATCGCCAAGTTTTCGATTTGCTCCCTTCTTTCTACATTGTTTAATTTTTATCTCATCTTTGTTCAATCTTTCTTACTGTAAAATAATATATTTCTTCTATACCTTTCTATAAATTATACAATTCTTTTATTACCATGATGCACTCTATTCCCGGATAAAGTCCTTAAATTATTAATTATGGTTATCGCAACCTATTGCAATACAAATTTGACTAAAAATGCCCAAGCAATGTATAAACATGAAAAAGAGGGAGAAGAAAATAGCCAAACAATATATAAACATGAAGAATCTTAAATTAGTTCCAGTAGATTACATAGAGCTTCGCCCAATTTGTTCAGAAATTCTTTATTAAGAATGTGTAAAGATGAATTTCAGAAATTGGTAACATTCTTTCTTAACTTTAAATTCCAAAGTGATTCAGAGACATAGGGTAGTTGATGAAGGTTTGAGGTGTTTGTAAGGGTGAGGGTAGTTATTGTGTCCATAGACGCTACGAAAATTGATTAATATTTTTCCGAATAGGAAGTCTTTTGCACCTGTTATTTTTGAAGTTTTGTTTTCATTTACTTATGTATATCTTTTCGCACAAAATATAAGCCGCATGTAATTAGTTGTCCACTTAAAATTATACTTCATTTTCTAGAACTAAATGTACTTTATTACTCATTTACAGCTTGTTTGCTTGAAAATAAATTATTTTTATTAAACATTCATTACTGTTCGTCTTAATGTGAGGTTAATGAGGTTCTGTGGTCGACTGTATTCCAGAAATAATTACAGAAGTAATAACAAGCTATTTCCATTTTAGTATGAACTGAAATATTCAATTCAACGAAAATTGTAACCTACTTTTCTTAGTAAAGTATCGGAATGCGTTTATATCTCCTCAACATTCGATGCTTTTACAATTCTTCCTCTGTAGTTGAATGTGCTTCCGTTTACGGTTTCTGAGATCTTTTAATAGTCGTAACGTTTATTTCCTAAAGAAACACTTTTGTATTGAATACTACAAACATTAGGAATATCCTAACGCTCTTTATCAAGTATTTGTATTAGTTTATAAAGTGTATATTTGCTAGAACTAACAGACATTATTAGCACTAACGCACATTATTAGAATTGGAAGACAGTAACGGAGTACTGGTATCTAGTATAGTATTAACGCTTGATACTCCATGTGTTAGGCAACATGAAAAGGCCTAGTTTTTTTTGATCAAGTTCTTTATTGAATCTGTCGAATTTTCGTTCGGGACAGTCAAGGAAACTAGTACATTAAATCATTAAAAATATTCGATGTTGTAATTTGATATATAAGAATTATTGGTTTATTATTATTAGAACTAACGGACATTATTAGAACTAACAAACATTATATATTAAATGCTTTCGTTTTACATGCGCTTCTGAAGTTTTGCTGCACTTCAGTTACCAACCGCGTTCTTTTTAAAAATCAAGTGATATGGAAATGCACTTTTACGATGCATTTTTCTGAAGTGCTTCAGATGAATGTGAAGCAGACTAATAGCGCGTCACTTGTTGATACGCTTCACCTAATCTATAAGAAGCGTTCGTTTTTGTTTCATTCAATTCAGAGTTCCTCAAGACAAAAAAAAACAGTATTATGTTGTGATAATTCTTCTAAATTCGATAGTGATTATCATGTATCCTGTCTTTCTTTTTACTTAATATGAAATTTTTTAAATCATCCAGGATATTTGGTCAAGATTAAAATATGAAACTTTAATTGTAATTGATTTTCTTATAAAAACACAAAACACCTTTCATATAAAACGATATTCATTACTCTGAATCGAAAGAAATAAGTACTTATATTCACCAGTACAACAAGCTCATGTACTATAAGAGACAAATGAATTGAATCGAAAAGCCATAAAATTTCCTCGGGACTAAAACAGGTAACGAAATATAAATAGACGAACAACTTGTTCAACTGTAAAGTGCCAGCGGCTGTATACTGTAAAATATTTTAGACATAGACGACCCTCTTAAGTATTGCAAACTACTTCATCATGTATTTTGTCGTCGTAGATAAATAATCATTTTTCAGATTAAATTGCTTCTATTGTTTTTTCATAGTATTATATTAAACTTCGTTCCTTTTCACGCACTATAGCGAATTAGTTTATATGATATACCGCTGGGCTTGCCGTGTAAATTGTGTGTGTTAATTATATTTATGAAATAGCTCTCTTACAACATTATCTCGCCGTTTATAATGCTACGTTGTTAATCACTCCTGGCAAGATGGCAGATAGATCGGGATATAATTCTCCCAGAAAAATGTCACTGTCTTCTCTGAGAATTGATCCTCAGCGATCTCACGTTCGCTCACTAAGACTAAGGAGCCGTCTAACTACTGTGACTATGCTTCTGTCAGAAATATTTTGTAATTTCTGACAAATATGCGATGGCTGTAAAGTAAATTACGCCTTGTGGCAAATAACTGATATATTTTATAGAGAATTACAAGAAAGTATGATTACTGTTCACTATGTTTCTAATAAAAGTGGCTTTTTCAGATTAAAGAAAAAAGTTAAAGAAGTAATTTATTTAGTGAGAAGAAACTGATTTTAAATCCACCATATTAGACAGCAATATGCCTTCTGTATTTGTAAGGAATAACACTCAAATAAATGAAGTATTATCATAACGAAATTGTTCTCTCGGTATAAACTAAAAAGTAAGGTCTACAAAACCCTTTTATTAATGATCGGCAATAACGTCAACAACGCTACAAGAGTTTCACCAGTTCCGATTTTCGTATATTTTTTTATACTTTGTGTTCAGAAAAGTGCTAAAAGCAGAGTAGAAAAATAGAACATATAAATACGAGGAAGTATCAAGAGGAGTAAAGATGTTTACGACATACAATAACAACTAGAACTTCTCAATTGTCTTTGATGTGCGAAAGCTTTTCGGAAACTAAATAAATATCACTTTTTTATAAATACTACATTTTCTTGTCCCATTCATTATTTCAGCGCTTTTCCATTAACTAAATATAAACTAGTTAAGAGCTCCGACTTTCATTTATAATTTGTATACTAAACTTTTAAGTTGCCTAGGCGATATAATGTAACCTATGTTTTTTAACAGTTGATTATGAATAACTCATTATAAGGTGGTATATTTCTATAGCTTTGTTACACACTCTTCTACATCAGCTCTTTTTTTGAAATATTCTTCAATAACTGCATCACAAATTAATTTATTTCCAAATACGTTAAACGTTTATTCTTTGTAGGTTTGTAGGTCGACAAAATGTTATTCGCGAAATCATTTAGTACATAGACTTAAAACATACACAGCTACATTAATTAAATAAAAACATAAACATTTGCATCCAACTATTCATCTTAACCTTCTTCATTTAAGCCTGATATATTTTAACTATGTACGACGCTATATGATCTATATTTTGATGTCATATGGAAGACATCTAAGTTTATTTTATTTAATAAATTTTAATAAGCGTCAATATTTCGATATTTAAGGGAAAAACGACGAAGCAAATTAAATTTGATATCATAGGTAGGTGTGCTTTACCTTAGTTGTAAAATATTTCTACAATCGAAACATAGAAGATTTAATTTATTGCAAATGTTATATTTTTTAGCTCTTGCATTTTGATATTCCTTTATATACTGTATACATATGTCCTTATATATGGAACATCAGTTACATATAGAACTATGAGTGGCCAATTGTAAGTTTAGCTATACAAAAAAATTATTTGAACATTCCGTTTCAACTAGTAGTAGCCAAGATTGCTTTGAAAGTGTTGGTTATATTTTTTGACAAATTAGGAAAAAACTTTTTGATTATAAACAAATTTAATAGACTATTTTGGTTTTCCCAAAAATGTCTAAAATAATGGCAAAAAGTACCAGTATTTTGGCTGCAAAAAAATGTTGTTTCCACACTTTTCATTGATTATTTGCAAATATTGTACCCATCATTGCTAATATATCTTCAAACTGAAATGAAAGCAATTTTTTGTTATAATAAATACCTGACGGCTTTTTAACATCTATGTATCATTCAAATCAGGATGTTGTGCACGACAACCAGATGTATGATGAAGAGTGTGGAGCAGCAATGTCAGCCTATATAAAGCTATAACTACGCCTATGTACGGTGAACGGTATTTTACAAATTTTATTCAAAAGTACATGAACATCCGTCTATGTAACCAAATACACCATTTAGATGGGAAATCAATTAATTAAATGTATTACTTTGCATTACTTACTTAACATTGTCATCATATATTAAGACTACAGCATGCAGAATTTTTCTTCTTTGATAATATTGACTGAATAAAATTTTATGATCTTCTTAGGAGAACCAATTACGTCGTTAAATTGTCGTTTATTATTTATAATATTTCTTGGTAAATTGATAGTAAAGATCTCCAACAACAATTCTTTAAAGGTGGTAAGCTTAAGAAACCTTAACATTTACTATTTATAATATTTCGAAAGATTAAGATTTAATAGATATAGATTACGATCAGCTTTTCCAGCTGCTGGTTAATTTGACAAAACTCAATGTTATTATGTTAGTTTGTTTTCTAGAATTGCCAACTGGAATCTTTAAAACGCGCTATCTATAGAGTAGATTTATTTTTATCGCATTTTTTACAGTTTTCACGGTCTAATTTATAAACGACATTACTTTCATTATCTTTTTTAATGGATTGTTTTTAAATTAGTGAACAAAACACGAATTTAAAAAATCCGACATTCACATAACTTTTACACCTACCAACAACACTTAGTTATTTAGTAATTTAAAAATGTCAATTAAAAGAGATAATCGAAGTGACGTCGTTTATAAATTAGACTGTAGAGACTGCAATAACTGCTATATCGGTCAAACTAAACAACGTCTTTATATATCACCAGTATACTGTTACACATAACATTAACTGCTTTGTCTAAGCACTCTAAAGATACACCACATAATTTTGTTTATCAAAACACTAGGATTTTGAAAATGAAATGAAAACATAATTATAAAAAAAGATTAATTTCCGAAATAATGTACATCAAGAAAAGAAGAAAACGCGGTCAATCTTTGAACTGATATTGAATTATTAATTATTAATTTACTCGTAAGTGTCATTTATACTAATTTAATTCACCCCTGAATTTTATTGATTTAAGCTCTTGACTAGGTTTTTTGCCATGTCTTTTCCCAGTCTTTGAACGGAATTGTTATAACTTGACAAAACATACATTTCTATTTTTATAGTGAAATTAAATTTACATTAGTACCTATGTCGTTTAATATTAATATAATCGTATTATTTTTATTATTATAGGTATATTAAATTTACATTAATAAATGCTTTAATCTTGTTTGAGGACATAATAATAATTATTTTTAGATATTTTTGTTGATAAGCATGGCTATGTTTTAATATTATTTGACTCACATTAAATATCAGTTGTATTCACTAAAGAAGTATTTTTAACTAAAACAGAATAATTTGTGTTCTGGAAGAAATTACTTTTTAATTAACTCTTGTTTTATTGGACCTATAAGTGGAAAACTATCTGGGATTAAAACGTAAGTACATACAGGTCATAACGTAGATATATTAATCAAACTTTCAAGAACACTAAACACTTTACCCACTAAACACCAAACAAGTTTTAATTAAAACACCGACGTGTTTCAACAGCAATGCTGTCATTATCAAGGCGATAATAAAACTAAATTAAAATAAAACCTACAAATAACAGGTAACCTAAATGTCACGGTCAATCCGATACGATCATTAATTTCCGATTAACGAAAACAACGACGAATGCGGGATAGGGCCGTTGTCACAGTTCATTACACATGACTTACATATTTTTATATATTTCTAAACTTTCGAAAACATTTAAAAACTTACAATTGTTTATTTGTCTAATTAATTTAACATTCGTATGATCGATGTTGTAATCTGTTTCAAAAATGTGTTGGGCAACGCTCGATTTCTCAATTCTATTAAATCTAAGATTAGCTATATGCTCTTTAAATCTAGTTGAGACTGCTCTCCTGGTTTGCCCAATATATTTTTGATTACAATCTTTACATTTGATTTCGTAAATACCTGACTTTTCTAAAGGTTGTATTTTATCTTTAGGGTTACCGATGAGACTTCCGTAAACTAATCCCAGAACTGTAAACTATTCTAGCTCTTTGAAGATTTTACTCAAACCTTTAGTGATAAAGGGAGCGTAAGGGAGGGTCTCAACGGGTGAAGCTTTAACATCCTTTCGAAAAGTCGTAGATTCTTTCACAGTTTTCATATAATTAAACTTCCTAATTAACTTGTAGATATACTGAGGTTGGAAACCATTACACTTGGCCACACTTGGCCTACACTTGAGCTTAAAATTATAAAAGATGGAGCACCTCATGGTACTTTGGGATTGGTTTCCGATTCTAGATGGATGATTCGCGAATTATTTCCAAGCGTTGTAAAGCACTACATTAAACATACGTCCAGTACAAAAGATAATCCTGCACTCCTAATATTAGACAACCATGAGAATCATTTAACGATAGAAAGAATATCTCTGGCTAAGGAAAACGGGGTGATCATTTTAACCTTACCACCGCACACGTCCAACAAACTGCAACCATTAGATGTCGTCCGTGTTCTTTTCATTTAAAGCATTTTACAATACTGCCTTACAAATATGGCTTTTAGATCACCCTGGAATACCAGTTACTATTTTTGACTTTCATGAATGAGGATAGGCGATACGGCGCATGAATGTTTACATATAAAACAACGACAAATATATACCGTACTGAAACATTTACTGTTATAAGAAGCTTCCATGAAATCACAAACTGGGTGTACACAGAGAAAAATGTTCTTGAATTAAGAAAATATACTGTTTTACCCAAATATTTTTAATGCTAGAATATTTCTGTTTTGATTCAAACACATTTTCTTGGAATAAGTAAATGCGTTTAATACAATCTACATAGACTATATTTGTTGTAAAATACGTATTTGATCTGAATAACTTCCCTATTTGTGAAATAGCTGAATTGCAAATTTCAAGCAGTTGCGTTTGAGATTATATGTGTATACGAAGCGTTTATACATACGTGCATTTGCATGCATTCGACTTCAATCTTTTTATCTGCGTGCACCAGTTTGCAAGAATTAGATACATACAAGTTTTTTATAGTTAAGGCGTGGAAATTTGCAGTAATAAAAGTACATATTTAATAATGGATTATGTGAAGTGTATTTTAGGTTCATGGAAATTGGAGGAATAATTTCAACCAAACGTTGTACTTGAAGTAAATAATCCATTGGCTAAACTGTGAATGTCGACCACTGAATTGGCAATTTATAAGCAATTTAACGGAAAGTACACTTTTTACTGAGTCCAAAACGGACCCCCGTTTCTTGCGTTTACTTAGAAAATAATATTCTTGTGATAACACTATATAGTTTTGCGGATATACAAATACGGGATTGTTTTGAACTGAAACAGTCTGTTTTAACTCAAGATAATATTTCTCTGCGTGTGGCATCTATTAGATATTTGAATCATTAAATATGTTTCCACACTTGTTTCAGTCAAATGAGTACGGTGCGCGGAATAAACAGTTTTTAACAATGAAAAAGACGCTCGATGTGTTAATTATGCATTTGAAAATTCGATGACCCCCGTAAATATAAAATCCGGACTTCGAAAAACTGGGATTTACTCATTTGATAAATTCATATTTACCGATGATGACTTTGCAATTAGTAGCGTTACTGATAGAAAAGTTAATCAAAATAATGTACAATCCACACTAGTTACAGATCCAAACGAACCATTAACGTCCAAGTGCACTGAAGGAAATGTTAACTCGGATAAAAATTCTTTCAAAGGAACTTTTATAAGTCCACAAGCATTCAAAGGATATCCAAAAGCTGAAGAACGAATAAACAAGCGAAAGAAGAGGGAAAAAGCTAAAAGTATTATCGCTACAGACACCCCAGAAAAGATTGCCCTAGAAGCTAAACAGAAGGAGAGAGAAAGAAAGAAAACTGTTCAGAGGAAAAATGTAAAAAGAAAAGTAGTGGAAGATTCAACAAACGAAGAAAATGAAAACGCGACGATGCTACTAACTGAAATTTCAGATGATGGTATTGATTTTGCAGAAGAAATCAATCCACCGCCTCTTCTAGATAAACTGAATAAAGAGCCAGATTCGGTCGATTTTGTTCTGAGACTTAATTTATGGACAATAGGAAAAAAGATTACTACATAGGCCAAGTGTTACTAAAAAAGGATAAGGAATATGAAGTTAAATTTCTCAGAAAGTCGATTAAGTATGATAACAGCTTCATTCATCCCGACATAGAAGACATTTCTTTGGTATGCTTGGAAACAATTAAGATGCTGTTACCAACACCATCACATGTGGGAACAACAAAACGGCAACGATCATATTTTAAGTTTGAAGTAAATTTTTCAGGTTTAGAAGTCCGTTAAGACATTCCTAAAACTGTTGCCTTATTGTGGAACATGCAGTGTCTGAATGTGGAACATGTATGTTCTACAATCAGACAGCTTTGTCCACTTTTTTAAACACATTTTTTCTATTATCTTTTAGTTGTTTCGTTTGTGTTTTGCAATAAAAAGTTTTGTTTAACCTTAGTTTGCATTGGAAAAAATACGTTCAGTTTGTTCAATAAATTAACAAATATATTTACCAAAATACATTTTTTGTCTGATTGTGGAACACTTTCCCTATTTATATTCATATACATATATTCGCTAAATATTGCATGTTGCAATTATCTTAAATATATATATATATATATGTTTATATAAATACCTACATTACTGAAGTTACATACACTTTGACCATTGTATAGTAATTTATTCTTAATATTACGTTAATAATTTCATTTTCATTAATTATTCTTATTAAACATTAACTGTTTCAAATTCTCATCAGCAATTAACATCTGGCAGTAGGCCCGGAAAAACAATAATTTTGTTACCGTGGCTCATACGGAACTAAGATAAATATACGCGAAGCCGTTATACCTATGTATATTTTTAATAATGGAGAATATATGTATGTAGGCGGATTTAAATTTAGCGTAATTTATAAGCATTTATTGCCTTACTTTGTCTATACTTACATTTTCAGGTAACTAATTTAAATGATTTTTCGGGCAATGTAAACACATAACATACATATGTTTTAATATTTGCTCTCGAGATGTATGAACGTAGGACCAGGATTAAATATATTCTCTGGTAATACAAAAATTATATAACCTAGAAATTCATAAAAGTTTTTAGAATTAATTAATGAAATAATAATATATAAACAGCTATCAAATTTTGGCAGCTCACTAATAATCCATTCTCTTGCGTGTTCAGCATAAAATCGATTAGGACATATTGACAAATCGATTATATATTTAAATGTGGCTCTTTAAAGTAAGATCACGTAGCTTCCTCTATCGACGATATACCGGTTGGGTCTCATAAACATACATGTCAATCGCATGCCAAGCGTACGTCATATACGGTAAGCACAACTTTTTCATTCCAACATAGGTAAAACAAATGAATTCTCGTAGCTTTAAACAAATATGGAAATAGAAATTTGTTCTGGATAGCATTAGTTTCGCACTACATACTGGTGTAAATATTACAATGCTATTATGCAGAGTTTAAAATTTAAATGATAAAATGTAGCTTTAAATTTAATTGTAAATGTGTGTAATATATAATAACGTATTACATATTCCACACATAGAAAAATCGACTTAGTTAACGTAACCAAATATATTTGATTGACAGCGTATAATGCAAAATTGCAATAAAATATTTAGCTAATATATTTAATGATATTAGGTGATATATGATACTTGCAGCACTGGCACTGTAGAGCAGATTAGAATCAGTTGGAATGCATAAACTTTAGAAAAGCTGTCACACGTCAGCAAGGTCATTGATCGCTTTGGTGCCGCCAGGTCAATTGTCTATCAACTTCTCTGCGCTAAAAGACTGCTTCCCTTGGGGCTGGAACTTCTTATATACTGTATCTTCCTGCGTCCCGTTCTCACTTATGGTGCGCTAACTTGGTCGTGTGTGGCCAAGACACATTTAAAAAGATTGGAGGCGAAACGAAATAAGGTTTTGAGGATGATTGTGAGTGCCCTGTGGTTCGTCAGAAACACAGACCTGCGAAGGACCTGCAGATGCCATCGCTCCAACATGCAATAAGGCTGGCGACCAGCACCCTAAGTAGAATGGGCAAGTCCTCCAATCCTATCGTCGCTGAAGTCGCCGGCCTGGACCCAGACAGACCCCCTCCTCATACAACTGTCAGAAGAGCGCAAGATGTTCTCATCCTACATAACCAGGACTAATTTCTAGCTCGCTACCATAATGAAGATACGCTATACCTGCACCTAAAAAACTCGCAGCCAGCATGGGCTGCCTCAATTGTAGATGAAAGGGCTTAGGAGCTTTGCTCAGCCCTAGAAAGAGTATGTAGGACCGATGATGAGGAGCTGTCATGAAGTGAAACTTATCTATCTGAGAATTATATGGTATGGAATGGTATATATTCAGGTGACCACACATCTAGGAGCGGCTATCATTGTGTTTTTGCATTACTATCAGGCAGTATGTATCAACCTGTTTGCAAGCAGATACATAAAATTTTCTGTGTTCTCTTCTGATACTACGCTTTCAAAACTCCAACGCATTTCATATTTACCAAGTGCTCCCACGAGAAAGGAAACGGTGCGAATTACATTAGGTCCGAGAATCAATTAAAATGAATAGCTACATATGAGAAATTCTCGATTCTATGCGACACAAAAGACACATGTGAGAAAATATTGCTGGAGATCGCTAGAAATTTAATTTTTCAACGGATCAATACAGCGAAAGTTATACAATTTGACGGACCAGGCAATAATCAAACCGACAGAACGATATCTTTCCTTTTCGAAAAGAAATTCTATTAGCATCAAAGGAATATCGCCTTAAAATAGTGTCTAAGAAATATCGTCCTAAACAAAAATTTGTATTATGTTAATGTGACAATTCTTTTAGTAACATAAGTTCAATAGTGATTTGTATACATCCTTTCTTTCTTTCTAGTGAATATGCGATTTCTTACATCCTTTAAGATATTTCTTCCTGGTTACAAAATGAAACTTGATTGTATGTAGTTGTAATTTGCTCTATTATTGAACTTGGTTCTTAATACCTTATGTAAGAAATAATTGAAGTTGAAAAGAAGTACTTAGCTGTACAACGTATCTAAGCTTTCGCTAATTCTTTATTACCTTCTTCAGAGAACAAAATGGTTATAATGAAAGTACGGCAACATCACAAGACTCATGTGCAGTTAATATTCGGAAACAGGAGGACTAACAGTAAGTAAGGTTACTTACTGTTAGTCCTCGTGAAACGTCAAGGCTCAGTACTGCAACCGTCGCTGTACTTATATATTAACGATATCGATATAATATGCAGTAGCAGCAGGATGAAATTATTTGTGAACGACTTTTTCATAAGTGTTACAGTGTTTGGGCAGCGGTTAAAAGTAAACAAACTGACGCTAAACGCATGAAGACATCAAATGATAATTATAGTAACAGATATATAACTTCTTCTATCATTGACATTGTAATTGACAATATAGTAATTGAAGTTGTTTCGGAAACATACATAATACCTTACTGTAGGTATTAACTATAAACTCTCGCTTAAATATTGTTAAGGTAGTAATAAAATTAGTAATACATAAGTTTTTGAGTCAAAATTATTACATTTTTTTTACGTCTATACATCGAAACACACTTTATCATTCACAATTATTAATATTACAAAAATTTATCTGACGAGTGAGTTGCTTTACTGTATTATCATTCTGACGCAAACGAGTTAATATTAAATATACTATTCATAATTGAAACTGAAACGTTTTGCATCTGTTGTATCATGAATGAAAATCCTATACGATAATTTATTAATAAAGGCCGCAATGTGGCTAAAAGACATGATTCCCGTATTACAGATTTATAAGTTTACCCTATTTTGAAAATACCGTATTGATAAATATTGAAATGCAATTCGGTTAAAAACAAAGGTAATTTTCGGTTTTTACAATATTGATAGATTGTTTTATACCGGAAAAGAATTGTACTTGTTTGCATGGTGGTTTCAGTTTATAAAATTGTGTGTATACAGGGTGGGGCACCGCATTCGCCTCGGTTCATATACAAAAACCGGTAACACATATTTAAAATCTTTTTGTTGGAGCATGTGTAAGTCCATTGGGACACGTTCTAAAATTATTTTGAAATATACAGGGTGTGCCAAAAGAAAATTACAATCAAAGTTATCAAAATTTTAATGGAGCACACTGTATATTATTGCACATTTTGATGACGTACATATATACAGGTATAATCATGTGTATATATAGTCAGTTCGATGATTGTCATCGAGCGAACTATTAGAGTAGCGGTATGTAGGGGTATCGATGTCTATTTATATGTATGTATGTATCTTGTCACTGCATCTCATTATAATCAGCGAATATACTATTCAACGATAATTGTGGGTGAATATATACGCATAATTATATTGGTATTGTACACATTTTTTAAATAACAAATTGCATTCTTCGAAACATGGCAAGCAGATTACTAAGGCACATTTTGGATTTTTGTCAACTGACGACGCAATATAAAAAAATTCGAGGTTCTTACAAGGCAAGCATCCACATATAGGAGTAACTACGAAAAACACCATAGTAAGTATAAGAGAAGTGGAAACAAAATGCCAGAACAATAATATGTTTTTAGGAAAGAGTGCTTTCTTGGTAAAGGTTTTGAAAATCAAATCCAAAAAGAAGATTGCAATAACCTACAAGTACACAGGTACAGATTTACTGTTTGTGTGTGAGTTATTACGTAATAATATAAATTCATCTACTTTGCTCAGCAAATAAAATTTTGTTGTGCCACATTTTTCAGCACATTCTGCTGTTACCTTTCATATTAACTTAGGTACTAACTAGCAAAATATTTATTAATTCAGTCCTCGTTGTCACAATTTTTCTTATAATTTGAAGAAATTAATCAGATTTTCCTAGATAATTTCAACGTTTTTTCATTCACTTAGAATTATCTTTAGTTCGGTTTTATATAGGCGTTAATCTCATTAATTTTTCAGTGTAAACACTTCACTTCGTGGCACTAATGGAACGTACTTTGATTAAAATGCTGTTAATATAAAACAGAGCGAACAGTACCGCATTTGCATTATAGGATTACTGCGTTCTAACGTACTTTGAAATTTGTACTGCTGTTACAATGGCCACTTCTTTACATAGAAATTTATCTGAGAAACGTTATTATTTTCATTTAAATAAATTTTATTAACATAAATTTTCGATTAAATAAATGATTTCAATAAAGTACGGTCTCTACTATGAGAGCTATCAAGTTATTCGAAGTAGCGAAATAAATTAGAAGCCCTATTAGATTTACATTAATATGTAATTCATTTGTAGATACTATTAACGTTTTCGTACTGTAGTACTGTCGTGTGGTTCAGAAGGTTTTCTATGTATTTAGTTTTTGAGTAGAGTAGAATGCCCCAAAAATCACGTGAATTATATTTAACATCTCCGAAGTGTATGTCCAGAAAAGGATTATTACTTCGTGTAAAGAAAGACGAAGGAAATCTTGAAAACTGAAGCTTCGATTCTGTATACGACTTATACAATAAATAAACCTGGAGGCACAAGATTTATATATTTCACGAAATCGAAATTCTGGTAACGGAGATCGTAATAACTGAGGAAGTAAAAACATTTGTGCCAAAAACGTCTGGTATAGAGCAAGGTCAAACGTATATACAGTAGCTCGTCGCTTCAGAAGTTTCTTTCTGGTTACTTAAAAAACGTGACATAAAAGTATTAATATTGCTCTCTATTTTATAGCGGCGTAAAACTCCTACCATTATCATGCGAATTTATCCGGCGACATCGAAGTGCTGACCTATCGTTGTACTTCCTAAAAATTTCACATTTATGGCACAATTTCAGTAACGTCAGTTGTGTTCTGTGGCTCCAATTCGAATATGTACGAGACCTCTGGCCTCAATTTTTACATTAAAGAATCCCATTCAAATGTATATTACATTTCTGCCGTCAAGAAACGACCCGAAAAATGAATATGATTTAGTGTATCGTTGCTGTATTAATTAAGTTTTATGACAATAAATAAACATCTTATAACTTTTTGTTTTTATAATTCAGTTTGGTTTGATATTGACTTTTATTAAAAAGTGTATCCAGAAAAAATAAATTTATGACAAATACGTTTATGTATGCATATACAGGCTGCTTCATTAATTATGAGAAATATTTTAACTGGAGATACTACGTGTCAAGTAATGAACGTTGATCAAAAATAGCCTTATTCAAAATCGCACCGTTTTCAAGATGAAGGTTTTCAAAGTTCCAGAAAAAATCGTTAATCATTAATTACTGTTGATTGATTGAAACATGTTAAATGGAAAACTATTATTTTGCATATTCAACTAGCTGTGAATGAAATTTTAATTATTCAATTTGGAATATTAGTTGACTAATGTTATTACTTATTACTAGTGATATGGACAACAGTTCACAGTTGACTACTTCGGTCACGATTTTTTTTTTTTCATTCTTGTGTGTAACATTTAGGTACACGTTTTTTTTTTAGTAACATAGTCACCGAATTTGGATGGGAGCCTTCTCACTCGTTCTCCCCGCTTTGGAAGGTCTTTGCTCGGAGTGGAGTCTGCTTCAGTAATTGCCTTGATTGTTATCAGTTTTAGGTGTAACCATATCTTCCACGGTGTTGGTGTCTTGGATTGGGTGTAATTTCTTTTCCGACCTTGCCTGCATAAGGACGTCTCTGTCCTTGTCTTCATTGCTTAGGCTAAGTCTGAGCTTAAGGTGTATTCTGCGCGCCTCGCGATTTTATTTCGCCTCTCAGGCAATAATAGTCATCTTCTCAACCTTATCTACTCAACAATATCTAAAAAATCATACAACATTATTGTTATAGTGTTCTGCGATCAACTTTGCAAATTTAAATACTAGTCTATAGATGGTGCCCCAAGATAAATATTAAATTTTTCAATTTTTATAAAAAATTTCTGAATATTATATAATTATAAACAATAAAACTAATTAACTAAATTAATTTGCCTTATTTTGATGTATGCGTGAATGTGAGTGTACTTACCTATAGCACTAATTACTGGCTTCGCGGGATGTCCTCCCCGGAAGGTTTTTCTTTTGCTTATTCTTCTCTAAATGTTTCTAAGCATCTGCTACGATGTTCTTTGGTTGTTACATACTTCAACGCGCGAGGCTGCAACGCTCTATTTGGAAGTTAAAAAGTTTACTTACAAGGTATCATATAGACTGGACGAATGGCAGTTTAAGAAGATCGTTTTGTCTTACTCGCATGGTTTCTATATTTGGTGATAGTTAATTGTCTGCTAATCCTCCGAAATACATTGGAGACATTCTTTTGTTAATATCCATCTTTATTAATTTACACAGGTTCTTCCAAACTTCACTACAAGCAGTGATTTCCCAAAATTTATGTCCATAGAAATATATATATTTTTTGATTTAAAACTCTAACTGCTTTTGTATTTTCGTAGTAGAAGTTTATATAAGCCTGTAAATTTACAAAACAGTATAAATGTAAAGTTTGTGTAATATTGTTAAAATCAATTAAATACCTTAAATATATACATTTACAATAAGACTAGTATTGTTGTATTCTTTTTGAATTTGTTTTTGGCTGGAGATAGTTTTAAAACACAGACGACCTACTTCTACATCTCACAAGCTACTGGCACAAAGGCAGACTTATCCTACGATTATATATGTGACTACTACCAACCTTAATCAAATAGCATTTTACTGTTCAAATTGAATTTTCCACAGTATGAAATTAATGAAATTTTATTTAGAATCAATCACATATGTGTGACATTACTCCCCTCTTAAACATACATTTTTATTTATTTATCAATCAGTCGTCGTTAGAGTCGTTAGCAAGTACCAAATTTATAGCATCTTATTAACTTAGAGCTATTTATCATTTACAGTTTGCAATTATTGTAACCACGGAAATGGACGTTGTACATACATCACATAAAGATAAATTTAACGTATTCTAAGAGGTAGAAAAAGGTAGAATAACAACAATATATAGCTCATATCCTTCCTACTAAAGGTAACTAGATTCTCCGTCTTGTTATTTGTAAACACTCTGAATGACGCCTTTCAAAAACCAATGCTGTATATATAGTATATTGTTTTATAACATCTATATGTTGACAGAGTTTATTGCTCAATCTAATTGTATTTAACTTACTTAAAAAATTTCCGCGCGAGTTTTAAATTACGAGGGAGCGTTTTTATATTCGCGGAATGGGGGATAAGGGGTGGAAATAAAAAAACCAAATTATTTTTCTTTTTCAATATATTCACCTGCAAGACGGATACATTTTTCACATCTTTCAATTAATTTATTTATACCCTCATAAAAAAATGATTTCTCTTTATCTGCAAAATACGCCGAAACTGCCTCCTTGACTTCATCATCGGCAGAAAAATTTTTAACCCCGCAGGTCTTTTTTCATTTTCGGAAACAGGTAATAATCACTCGGGGCCAGGTCTGGGCTGTAGGGTGGGTGATTCACAATGTCGAAGCCCACCTTATGCAGGGCAGCTAACGCAACGCGGCTCTTGTGGACGGGTGCGTTGTCGTGCAAAAGCAGCACACCTTTCGTCAATTTTCCCCGTTTTTTCTCTTTAATGGCTTCTTTTAGTCGCTCTAATATTGAAGCGTAATATTCTCCGGTTATAGAAACACCTTTATCTTTATAATCAATCAACAATATTCCTTTCGAGTCCCAAAATACCGTTGCCATGAGTTTCCCAGCTGATTGTGACACTTTAAATTTCTTGAGAGGTGCTGTGCCCTTTTTATGCCACTGCATGGAGTCTTGTTTGGACTCAGGTTCATAATGATGAACCCAAGTTTCGTCTGCAGTAACAATTCGACTCAATACACCATCCTTGTCTTCATTACAGAAGTCCAAAAATGCACGCGAACACTCTTTTTTTTCCATATTTCACTTTTCACTCCTGATTATGTTACTTGGTTGACGATAGCTCAAAGACTAACTGTCTAATAACAATGAAACTTCGTATTTATACTAATTATGAGTCGCTGCACATGTCACGCCCCCAATGTCACCCCCTTACAACCCGCTCATTCCGCGAATATAAAAACGCTCCCTCGTAGATGTATTGTAACGCTGTTCATAATTTACTAATCTAGATCTATATCTAGAATATCAAACACTTGTGCATATAATATGTACCTAAGACGGTCTCTGAAACTAACAAAATTTCCAAATTGGTTATAAATTTACATTTGCTATATTTGGTATTTTATTTTAAAATTTGTGTTTATTTGAGTGTATCATTTTTATGGATACCTATCAGAATAAAAAAATTATAACTTCATAAGCAAGCGCCTATTAGAAAAATGGTATTTTTATAATTTATTTAACTTATAATTGTCTAAAGGTAATACTCACATGCATAACAGTAGCTGTTGGCTGTGTGGTTTCGAGGACAATGTTGCGTTTTTGTATTTGTAACTGTCCAACCAAGCATAATAACAAAGGGTTATCAAGCTCACCAACCCACCATATAAACTAGACTATTTATCCATCAAATTAAAAGCGAACCAACCGGTACAAAATGCATTTAGGGGAATTTATCCAAGAAGGAGCTTATAAACATTCTCGACGAACGTGTAGTAATAGGAAAAGTCGTTATAAGCAAATAATTATAGAAAATGAACTTTTTAGGACTAACAACAATTAATAACCAAACGATAGAATGCACACCGGAACAATCGTTCTTTTTGAATACAAGCGAGCATATAAAACAAAAATTCTTTAAACCAGTTGTATCATCTAAAGCCACATATTAGAGAACAATAAGCCGCTAATTGGAGCAAAATAATCACCGAGAAATACGGATTCAGCCATTCCTTGCTTGAACAACGAAATGAAACAAATTATTGTGCCAAAACGAAAAAAGTAAACAATGATATTCAATAATACTATTCAGTTTTTATATTATTTATAGGGTGTCCCACCCAACTGGCTCATTAGAATTTTTCGAAGTTCCAGTTGGAATTTGATTTTGAAACTTGCAAAGAAGTCATGGTTGACAACGATCTATTTAAGGAAAATATGTTCAACTTTATAGCTCATCCAGTGGGAGGGGGCTCCGGCACATTCTAGCCACATTGTAGGTAATATAATTACGGAAATTTTCGAAGATAGCTGGATCGGGCGCAATGGACCTTGGCTTTGGCCGCCAAGATCTCCGGATCTAACGCCGTTAGATTTTTATTTGTGGGGCCATATTAAATCTATTGTGTATTCAACCCCCGTAAATAGTGAGGAAGAGTTGCGTCAAAAAGTAAGAAGCGCGTTCCAGCAAATTACTCAAGACCAGCCGGGTAACTTCGGGAGAAGTTCATAAACGTTTATTAACGTGTCTTGAGAGAAACGGCGCTCATATTGAACATTTTTTAACAGTGTTGTAAATAAATAATAATAAATTTAGGTACTAAAACTTCAACTTGTATTTTTTTAGTTTATGAATATCAGAAGATTTTAACAGCACACATATAATGTCATATGTTTGTCATATAACGTAAACAAGTAATCGTTTATTACCTGTAATAATAGCCACAGCTTGCTAATATCTAATTATTAATCACTATGCCGCCCGACTAAATGAATTAAATGAACTAATAATGGAGAAACTACTCATAATAAGTACTTTTTATTACAAATAAATACAACAAAAAGTGGTACATCACTTTGAAACACGATATACAGAGTATTGTGAATGGAAAAAATAATTTTACTCGCTTAAAACTACTAGTTTTTGCATATTTCTGGCGATTTTACGAAATAAGTGTTAATATTTCAAAAACTAGCAGGAATAGGTATACCAAACCTTAATACCGATCGATTTATAATTTTTCACTGCATTCATTTATGCAATGAAAAATACCACATTCCATTTGAAAAAAAAAAAGTTTTTTCAATTTAAATATATCCATATTGGACATGAGTTTCTGAACACCCTGTGTACGATTTTGTCGTTACTGGTGTTGCTATGCATACCTATGAGCTTGTGCTAGAATCCACATCAGTATGATATATTAATGTCTAATATCTTATGAAAATTTTAATTTTATTGAAAAGAGTGCAAATGTAGACATTTGGACAAAAATGCAAATATCTCAAAAAGTATTAGGTTTAGGAATAGGGAACATTAACACAAATGGATCACAAATAATTCAGGAAATACAATAAATTCATAAAAATTGCACCTTTCCATTTAAAATAAGAAAGCTGATATCAACACCCTGTATACCAGATGAGCTATAAAGTTGAAATTATTATCCTTAAATAGATCGTTGTCAACCATGACTTCTCTGCGAGTTTCAAAATCAAATTCCAACTGGAACTTCAAAAAATTCTAATGAGCCAGTTCGGTGGGACACCCTGTATATCGGGTGGCCAATTAAGGGGACGTTTCCGCGCCTAAATTTTCATCATATCGTTCAAACTGTATTTTATGTCGCAACTGAAACATAGATGGCTCGGAGAGTACTATATTTCTATACACATCACAAATTTCCGTTTCAATTTAATAACCTTGTTTTAATTCCGTACTATAAGTTTATTTGCTTTGTATTTGGATTTACCTGAATAATCAGACTCTCGGTTTATCTTTGTCAGTTGTATTGGATTAAGAAAGGGTAGAGCGAGCAATGAATACGTTGGGGTAAAAATTACATATTCGTTTTCTCGAAAGTTTCTTTACTCCACAACTACATCTGATGTAGTATCAATGTGGTATCAATCCGTATTGTACCTAATTGTGTTTCTACTGTTCGCTAGTTGGTTTTTCTAGTCCTGCAAGAATTCGCAAGAGATTTATTTGTTAGCATTTTTATCATTTTTTACTATTATTGTTATTAGTGTAAATAAAAATACCGTATATACAGTAGTAATTCCAGGTTTGTGTATATGGCGGTGTTATATACTTATATAAATATTTTATGCTGCGATAGCTTATCGATTTACTAACGGTTTTGCTAGCATAAGAATTAGGTACATGCATAGAGTAGTGTAGAGTAATTTTTTCAGGATTTGCAGAATGGGTAGAAGAGCAAGAAATACATCATTTCGCCAATGTATTCTTTATAAAAACCTAGACTTTTGAAAATGCAGGAACGACGGGCAAAAAGTAAAATATGATATTCAGTCCTATATATAATTTTTTTGAAATTTCGGTCTAATATATTTAACTTTTTCTAGATCATATAGCTAATAATGGATTAATTCAAATTTAAAAAAGTACCTACCTGTACCAGTTTACATATCAATAAAACGTTTGTAGAACAAACAATTCAATTTATTATTATATCAATAATGAAGTAGTTCCTAAATTAGAAACATTTTATCAGACTTTTATATTTCCAGAAATAATTAATAAAAAAGCAATCTGTGTTATTTCTTACCCGTAACTATCCTTTTATGTAAAAATTAAGGTATTTTTATTTAACTTCTTAGGTTTTTAAGTATCCTTATTAACTTATTACTTTCTGTAGTAATCTGTTGCATACTGGTGAAACATATTAAAAATATAATTTAATAACAAAAATACTTTTTTGTTTCCTCTAATTTGTTAAACTGTTTAAATTGCAAATATAGTATAAAACGATAATTTGGTAAAAATAATTTCAATTTGACATAAAACAAAATTGTTTTCAAAAAAAATACGTAAATAGGCCTTAGATTAATAGTAAACCGCAATATTTAGAAATTTAAAATATTTAGAAAATAATTAATAATTTCTCATAAGGTTTTAAATTTTGTTATGGCAATTGAAAATTTTATTATCTTTGTTCGATTTGGTCTCTTGCTTTATATAGTAAAAGGCACTATCATGCGCCATAAAAATACCCTATTCCATTTGCATTGTCGTAAGAGCGAGTTTCGAATATCACTGCATGCGTCGTGTTGTAAACGTCTAAAAGGAACAAACCTATTGACATTTAATGAGCGTCATCTGTTGCACAATCGCTGAACTTTATGCATGTACATTTGCCTTCGGCATCACATTATTGAGCTTTTATTAAAAAAATACCATACATTTTTTAATTACACTATATTTCTAGCTACTGTGTCTTTTTTATGGAACTACATGTATATATCTAGGTTATGATTAAGAGATATCGTTAAAAAAGCCTTACTTCGTCAAGTAATTTTCACTAATTGTTTTATTACAGGTCTTCCAATTTTCTTTTGTTAATCAGCAACTGCCTGATGCAGTTATAGTTTTATGGAAATTATAATAATTTCGATATTCTTACACGTTTAGAAATCTACGGTACTCTAAGAATGAGGAAAATTTAAACTTCCCGCATAACTGTGTAACGTCACCTTAAGAATGGCGCTCGGCCGTATCTCAGGAACGGTTTATAGCACAGCTTCGGGAAAAAATATCACTGACTAAAGTGGTCCCGAAAAACATCTGGAAATTATTTAGAGAAGTGTAGGATGACCGCTAGATAGTGTAGCTGAACACCAAATTTCTTTAACGACCTCTATAGTGGTTATGAACAAAATAATATTACACAGTTCACTAAACGTAGACCAAAGAAAATCCTTTCTAGTAAGACGGAATTTGCTAAATTTCGTTCAGAGAAAGAAGAATAATTCAAATTTATTGAAGAAATTCTGATCATTCACACGTTTCTCAAGATATCTTCGGATAGGTAGAAGCTAGAGATACGTGGATTCGCTGATTGAAATATATGTGTCTGATATTTTCGATAAAAAACAAAACTTCCGAAAAAAATTAAACAGCGCCCTCTAGCACCCACGATATTTATTAGATTGGCTTGACTTTGTAAGCATTAGATTGGAGGAGTAATGCTGTTTCCAACGAGACGAGTTTGCAAAATTCGGTTCAACAGAACTGTTTCTTCAAATCAACGTTTTCCCTCCTCCTCTCCCCTTATTTGGCGAAATACAAAAACTTGGTTCAATGTAAAGCATGTGGAATTTCTAGAACATTCTGATTTTGATGTTTGTGATAGAGTGTAAGTTAGTAAATTTGGTATAAAATAAGAACTTAAATTGTTGGTGTACAGTTACGCCATAGCAGTAAGGCTATGGGGTTTCTGACGCTACTACACGGCACTACGGCACTATATGCGGCCTCCCGATGACTCATCACTCGCCCGTGGAGATGCTGTATAATGCACGTGTGTCCATTGTCCGCGAGATGGCGCTGGTGGCCTCCTTTAGATACTAGATAGCACTGGTGGCCTCCTTTAGATACTAGATGGCGCTGGTGCCCCCCTTTAGCGGCTAGATCTCCCCTAGGCCCTCCTTAAGCTCCCGTAGGTCCCCGAGGAGTACGCTCCCTGGGGAGAAGGCCTTCTCTACGCCACATGGGGAGAAGGCCTTCCCTACGCCACCTGGGAAGAAGGCCTCCGTATGTTCTCTTGGGAGAAGACTCCCGAGGAGAAGGCCCCCCTGATGACGTAATCACCAGAGCAGGTGTTAATTTTTAGAATTTCAATAAATGTAAGCACTCTTAATAGGTACCTCATTCAACAACAGTTAACAGCCACGGATGGACTTACTGGAGCTGATTGAAAAACACATAATCCGTTTGAAAGATCTTAGGAGAGCTATAGACATCTATGAAGTAACCAAAAAATTGCAAAGAATAAGAATCGACAATGGAAAAAGAGATTCAAGAAATACTTGTGTGACTGTGTCAGAAACCCCATAGCCTTACTACTCGCCTTCTAGCGGTCATCCTACACTTCCCAAAATAATTTCCAGATGCTTCTTCGGGTCGCATTATTGCGTGATATTTCTTTCCCGCTATAAAGCGTTCCTGAGATATAGCCGAGCGCCATTATTAGTTGGCCACCCGGTATATACGTTCGTATACAAGAGGTACAACTTACTGCAATATTATTAGTACTTATATAATAAGCCAAAAAACATCATACCTAACATGTATTTCTGAAATACATGTTACTTTCTTCCACTTATTAACGAAAACATAATACTCTTATTATACAGGCTGATTGGTGAGAATGGCCTATTAAATGTATTATACAAACAGAAGAGAATTTTAAAACAAAATTTTGCAATTCCATATGGTTGGATATGAACTATCACGTGAAAATATTTTCGAATAAATATCGCTTCCGGTTAACCGAAAGTGGGCATCAACTTCGATTTTTTAAACAGTATGCTATAAAATAAATTACAAATTGACCTTCTATGATAAATTTTACACATATTTCATGCATCATACCCTATACCTAAATACCATTCCTTCCCAGTTATTTGCAATTAAAGAAAAATTTGACAGATACCGATCTTACTTTATAGTGATATTACGTCACGTAGGAGTAAAAGAGACGACTGAAATTTTGCATACGCACAGCTGATATTGTGTAGTTGCAAAACATTTGAAGTTCTTCTCTGTTTCACTATACAGGGTGTTTAAAAACTTAGTAGCTTATAAAGAAGTTCTATCTTCGGAAAGTAATTTTTTTTAATGGAAGGGTATATATTTTAGTAGATATTCTAATTCTACAAAATATTCTCTTTTAATCTGTATTAGATATTCCTACACCTAAAATGAAAGGTGAATAATTTATAACGTTATAATGACATTATATTTTGGCACACCTTGCAGTCTTTGCATCGCAATATAACATTAAAAGAAATCAAAACGTTTGAGATTTATATCCAGCAAATTTTAGTAGGTACCGGAGCAAATCGGTATATCATGATATTCATACAATTATTGTGTCGCCTCCGTTATATGGCACGGTATTCTGTTCTATATAAACTTGTCGTTTTTAGCGAGTTCAGAAAGGCAAATACACAGCTTCTACAACATTCCACATTGAATTAAGACAATGATAACAAAGTCAGCCTAACTGAAAATTGCAACTGAAATTGCAACACGAAAGATTTCTTACAATAAATAAAGAAGAATTAGTGGTCACTAATTCAGATAAGAAATTAGGAAACATAAAATGACAAGTATAATATTAATTTGCAAAAATATCAATATAACCTGTATAACTTGAGAAAGTTTATTTCTACTGCATCGATCAGTGGTTAAAACACAAAGATAAATAATAATGTGCTTTATTGGATCCATTTTTGGAAGCCATAGTACCAATACCTTCTGTGAGTTGCTGAATAAGTATCCTTTTAACTCCTTTTCTAAGTAAATTCATTATGATTTGTAAAAGAGAAAAAGTAAAAGAAAACCTTCATTTTTATTAAGATCGCTGTTTACTACTTTCACAGAAACAACATCGACGAAAATTTCTCTGTAGTACCTATAACATTCTGTTACACTGTTTATACAAGGATATATTCATTTAGAAAGTAACTGGCAAAATTATATGATAGCGTCTAAAGATGTGAATAGAACTACATTATAAAGGCAAAAAAATATTCCTTGATTTCAACAAATATTTCTCACTTTAGAGTATTAAATAAACGACATATTGTTTCGTCATTAACCGTTTCATTAAAAACACTAGGCATAAACATTTCAAAAGTTACAGTTTCTATACTGTACTAGATTCTATGTTTAGTATTAAATATTTATTTCTGTTAATTAATTTTATTACTTTAACAATTATCTTCACCGTGCACTGTACCTTTCCTGATAAAGTACTAGTCGTTCAAATTGATGTTAACATTTTTTATGAAACAAAATAAAACCTACGAACTACTGAACTTTACTTTTTAAATACACCCTTTTGAGTGTTTCATTTTAAACAAGAAACTTGAGGAAATTTTCTGCGACACCATAATAAAAGTGACTGTTAATCCATGTTTTCTTTCTCGTAGCACTAGCATATGCTTTTTTAAAGTTAGTACGGTATCATTAAATTACAATAAATTCAATAATATGAAAAGTGCGCGACTCACGAATACGACATTTTTTCTGAACATTCTCAGATTACATTTTTCTGGATTTAACTATTGATTTGGAGCAGTTATTTTTAATAAAAGTGTTTGTATATTTTTCTCTTATAGAATTCCTCTCATTTTACATTAATGTCGTTGAGTATATCTCAGCTAAATTTTCAAAAATTTAAAATTTTTTCCATTCTCCCACGAATTAGATATTTTTTTTTTTTTTTTTAATATGTACGTCTATAGAAAATTTATATTTTCCTTGTTGAAAGAACATATACATAGGCCTAAATATGATGTTCTTTCAACAAGAAAAATATCAAAGAATATCTGATTTTTAATCAACTGAAGACGCTGTATATTTCTAACTCGATTTTCTAAGATTACTTGGTGCTTAATATGCACCGTTTTTAAGCAAACTAATATTTTTTATTTTTCAAAATATGTGAGAATACAAAATGTTACAGAGTGGGTTTGTTTTATACATCCCGATGGCTTACGAACGCGGTAACTAACAGTGTAATTGTTGATATATGGATACGTTGTTTAAATGGGTTTGTTTATAATACATCCCGATAATAACTAACGGATACGTTTTTCAATACTATAATGAACATATAAATAAATAAGAGTTGAGCTTAATCAAACACCGATATATGTATTTATATGTCATAACCAAATAATTTAACGCTCGATGTATATAAACTAGGAGAAGAAAACGCCAAAAAATTGAGCAGGATAGGTTGCTTTAATACATTTTGTTTTTTATTGCGACGTTTCGGTGCAAACCCGCACCTTTTTCTAGCTACAAAGATATTAAAACCTAAATTAATGAACATTAATGACGAGATACAACAAAGAGAAACAATGTAAGTTTATAAAAAAATTTTTTAAAATATTTTAGAAAAAATTTAGGTTAAAAAGTGGGTACATACCAATCAACAAATTTAATCAGAAACCATGTCAAATAACTTAAGCAGTCCAATTGTTTGATAATATATTAATGACATCTCTTCAAAAAATACCAAATGACGAGATTATTAAACAATTATAAAATTATTCCAACAAATGTCTTGTTCTAGGAGAGTCGTAACTGGACCAGTGCTATCACACTTTTGAAAATATGTGCACGTGTGACAGAAATGTGAGGTGCTTAAGCAGGGTTAACATAGTGATGGTAAACGAACAAACGCGAAAAATTCCTAAACACAGAACGTCAACGACCTTGTAGAAGTAAATTGTATATATAACTAATATTATTGACATCATGTTTAAAATTACATGTGTTATTCATTTTTATATGTAGCATTTCAGAAATTAAACGTTTCCTCATATTGTGTTCAACATCTAGTATTTGAGTTTCATTAAATTTAAACTTGTGTCCAGTGTCAATGCTATGATGGGACAAGCCCGTAGTGTTCTTATTTATAGCAATGTCATATTGATGCTGTTTTATACGTTTTTCGAGATTTTGAGACGTTTGTCCCACATAACACTTATCACAATTGTTGCAATTAATTTTATAGACAACATCAACCAATGTAGTAGTATCTGTTTTATCTTTTAAATTGTGAAAAATGTGAAGACGTTTCAAAGAACTAACATTATAAAGAACCATTTTGTGATTGTTGTTATTTTTTCCGTTTAAGATGGATACCAGTTTTTTGCTCAATGGGTCAACATTAATAATTCTACTAAAAGTAGGGAGTTCATTGATACATTTATTATTGGGTCTATGATTGTTTCTAATTAAAAGCCTATTTATTAATTTTATGGGGTAGTTATTGTGTATTAATCTATTTTTTAAGGATTCGACATTTTGGTTATGGAAATCTGTATGTGATATGTTTAAGATTTTATCTTTAAAATTTTTTATTAAATTTAGTTTTTGATGTAAAGGGTGGTTGGAATGATAATTAAGTAGTCTATCAGAACTAGAAGACTTGGAATATAGGTCAGTGACTATGCGATTACCTGTATTAATGGTTAAAACGTCCAAAAACGGTAATTTACTGTTGGTTTCTACTTCTAACGTAAAAGCAAGTCTATCATTGAAGGAATTGAATTTATCAAGGATGCAAGCAAGCTTATCTCTAGGTAGTACAAGAAAGGAGTCATCGACATATGTGGCTGGTCCAGTTACGACTCTCCTACAACAAGACATTTGTTGCAATAATTTTATAATTGTTTAATAATCTCGTCATTTGGTATTTTTTGAAGAGATGTCATTAATATATTATCAAACAATTGGACTGCTTAAGTTATTTGACATGGTTTCTGATTAAATTTGTTGATTGGTATGTACCCACTTTTTAACCTAAATTTTTTCTAAAATATTTTTAAAAAATTTTTTAAAAATTTTTTATACACTTACATTGTTTCTCTTTGTTGTATCTCGTCATTAATGTTCATTAATTTAGGTTTTAATATCTTTGTAGCTAGAAAAAGATGCGGGTTTGCACCGAAACGTCGCAATAAAAAACAAAATGTATTAAAGCAACCTATCCTGCTCAATTTTTTGGCGTTTTCTTCTCCTAGTTTATATGTCATATTGACGTGTTTTGGAAGAATTTTCAACGTTTAGGGTTTTTTCCTTATCTTTTTCCGTTCAAGATAACTGAAAATTTGTCAATTTTCGAAAGTGCTTACCTCTTCAGAGGGAATGTCAATTCAAATGTTCAGGTGTCAACCTGCTCCAAGTATTTACCTACCTTTCACCTGCGAACCTTTCTTTACTACAGTATTCACTAAACATAACAGTGTACGTACTTGACTCCTCTATATTTGCATTAATTTTGTCCAACTTTCATTCCTAATATTAATTTGAAAGTAGCGACAATAGTGTTACTGGTTATACTCACTAGAATAATAACAATTGATTTGGTTTTTCTCGTCACAATCTACAGCGATCATCCCTCATTAATAATTTTCTCCTATCGAGTAATGACCCTTTGCAAGTTGTAATTATTCAGAATTCGCTTAGAACTAGGGCCAATGAAGCAATGATATGAACTACATGTTATTTGGAACAATACGACCTCTTGAAAACAATTCAAGATTTTTTGAAGCAATCTTAATAATTTGTTACATATTTGTAAAAATTATATATCAAGCCAGATGATTTTTAAAACTATGTAGTCATAATCAGTATATCCCACATATAATATTAAAAATGTCCACCTTATATCATATGCACACTTCCATTTCATCACCTTTAGGTTAATCGTATAATTATTATGTATTTAACCTTTTTCAACATAAAAAGCTAAATCATTGTCAACGTTTTGTAACCTATATTATGAAATATTGTACAATAATATTGCACAGATATTGTACCATTAGTGGCATATGTACATATACAGAAAAACCAAACAATGCCTGTAATAGGGGCTGATGGTATATTGTTGGAAATAACCACGTGAACCTGACCAAGCATTAGAACTAGACCAGGGAGTTTCGAGCTATCCGATCTCGTCAGCGATCCTCCAAATGCTAGAACTAATTTCATCATAACTCATCGCTCAACCTTATTCGTGTAACACCTTCAACAATGGACTAATCGTAATACCATGCCCTCTAGTGGGCAAAGCCGGAAGTAGCACCTCCAGACAGACGACGGATGACACTATCTCTAACTACAAGCTTTTAGAATTATGTATGATTTCGAGAACATGGTGATTGTTATCTTATACATGAATCAATAAATTATAATAAATAAGGGCGAAGAAAGCATGATTGCAATTTAGAACCAACTAGCATTGTTCATGTATACGTATTTGGCGTTTAATGTGCTCGTTAGAAATAAAACTGTGTAGCTGGCCTAAAAGGCGAGAAAGGCGAGAAATAATACATAAGTATGTATGTACATATATATGTATGTGTTTGCATTTAAGCAAATTTGTAATTATCAATCAAACAACTATACATAAAATTTTATAACGATAGGAGTTTTGATTAGAAGTTTTTATAGATGTAATTAGACGCGAAATGTAAAATATTACCAGATTAGATCGTGAATTTATGTTTATTTATGATTTTAAATGTAATATTTTCATGAATGATCTACTTACTATTTTACGTAGAACATGGTATTTGTCCTATATATCCTACACCACAAATTTTCCAAATAAATAAAAACGCGACTGACAAAAAGCCGTAGCCGGTTAAAATACAAGAAAATACCCTTGCCTATATCAGCTGATATTTTGTCGGTAAGTTGTATGAGATGGATAATAAATATGTGTAAAACATTAGCTTCCAAGGAGTGGTCATACTAGAAGAAAAAATAAATAAGATTATATGAAGAGCAATTATCTTATTGACTTCATTTCTAAATCGGCATGGCAAGAAACTTTTAGAAGAATATGGCGTTTCAGCTGCAATTATTGAAAGAATACTAAATCCTAATCCCAAACCAAAGGAAGGTAATAATTTAGCTATTGAAGTCAATCAAATAGTGGTACAGATGAAAAGCCCGTAACACCCTCTGCACCAGATCTTTTGTTGAAACAGGTTTGGAAAATACTTGATTTTTAATGTAACCCGAAATACCAAAATCTAGAGCAAACTAGCCAATGAAGAGGACCCTGATTGTCAATCAAACGTATCATAAACATGTTGAGTAACAATATTAAAATTGTAGGGAAGCGTTCCATTTGATAGCCGCCGCCTCTTTATTTCTAAGAGTATGTTACGCCTGTTGTATAACTTCTTCTAAAATGTTACAATGTCTTTTTCTTAATGCGATGAATTGTACTTGTAGATACAATCAAGTCTCTCGCACAATATCTAATGTAGGCAGTTGGATAGACCGTAAAATATCCCCAAACAGTAACTTCATTTATTTCAATGTCAACTAGTGGTTTATGTTTATTAATTTTGCCTTAAATTGACCAAATTGAGAACAATTTCTAAGGAAGATTAAAAAATCGTCATTTGTAATCTTAAATTTGCCACTACTTGCTATAAAACGCACTTTTAAAGAGAACTGTCACAAGATACCTAACGCATACATAAACAACTTATCTTTTAATTCCTGAACTATTTCCGCTTGTAGGTCAATGAAACAGCAAATTAATTAAATACCGATTTATTTTAGAACATATAAAATTATCTTATCGTTAATAAGACTTCTTCAGCGGAAGAAATTGAGCTACAAGTGAAAATACTTCAGGCATTGAAAGATAAGTACATAAAGGTCATAACATAGATATATTAATAAACAACTTACTACAAAATTGTCTCATCTTCGACTGCCTACCCTTTATTAATATCTAAAATAGTGAAATATCTCAAAATTGGTTAGATTTAAGTATAGGGAATGGTGGCACGAATTGAATGAAAATAAAAATAGAAATGGAAAACATAAAATACAGGGAAATATAATTGTTTCAAATTGTTGGAATTGGGTGGTATGTATGGACCAAACTTTAAGTCAGTAGCGTTTTTGTTTGCAACCATATCGTGATTTATTTAGAACTGCCTTTTTCTCGATAAATTAAAAATATATATATATATATTAAAAACTCTTAATTTTTGGTGTAAAACATGGCGCATGAAATTTACTCAAAATTTTATATAGAATTTAAAAATAAAAAAATACCATGTTCTACTTAAAATAAGCTAGTTGGTATATTAGGTGTGACGGAAGTAGATCATTCGTGAAAATATAACATTTAATAGCAGCATTACCAACAATCTAATATGATAAAATTTTACATTTCGCCTGTAATTGATCCGTAAAAAGTGCTAATCAAAACTTTTCGTGCGAATCTCTGTATAAATTCACCAAGAAGGTGCTACGAATAAATGAAAACTAATATTGTGACAACAATTCTTCTTTCTTTTGCGAGTAAATGTTGTCGAAAAATCAGATAAATCAGATAAGGAGCAAATTTGTAAGGTACTTCATTTAATTACATTGTTAACTTGATATTAATTTTACTAATTTGCTGTACCTGTCTATACATTGAGACATAAATAAAAATATATTAATCTATTCTTTTAAAGCACGGTCATAGGGTCATAGCATTATGTACATTCAAAAAGTATACTACAATTATGGAAGCACTTGGAGTTACAGGCACTGCCATTTTACCATGCGTTTTGTCTATATTTGAAAAAATATACATATTTACATAACATTTATTGGAGAAGCAATAGACTACCTATTCTGTTTTACTAATCTCAAAGTCACGAGACTCTGCTGCGAGAGAATTTGGTTTCCGTAATAGAAAAACATAAAGGAGAGAACGTGTTAATCTTTAGTACAGAACCTAATGTAGCCAATGCTATTAAACCGTGTTGTATTAAATGTAGCACTATAAACTTTACAAAAAAATACAGACTTTTTGTCCAGAAAATATCTTATTGTGTGTAGCAGCTTATATTTTTAAGTTCAACTTCAATAGTCTAGAATTATGTATGCATTTACTTCACAATAGCTAAATGTGATAACTTTAGAGTTAGTTTGTAAAATATAATAAATTTTAGTAGGTACCTAATAAAAACTTCTAAAATACATCAAAATGGTGATAATTGTGTAATAGTGAATTATTCCAATTTACTACATGCGTAACACAATAAGCACTACCGAAAACGCGACAAACATATATGTATACATGCAGTAATATAACCTTTATTTATTTATAAGCTGAATTTGTGTATTATCATTAAATAACTCTCATTACAATTCATAAGTAAGTTAACAATATTTATACTGATTTATAAATCTTTTGGCAGGAAAACCATTGCATCCGTGATAAGTCTGTATAATTTTTTAAATGATGTCAGCTAACTTTCTGAAATGCTACTTCCACAACGTATATAACTATAACACACTGTATTAATAAAGTAATGTATTATAATCCTTTCGCTTAAATTTAGTCTGACGGCTCATCTCCTACTAATTAAACAATCTACATTGATAAGACTGAACCTTTCTTAGTAGCGTATATGTATGTATGTACATTCAGACTCTCTCCTACGATGTGGATTGTTCTCTGAATAATACTCTTTCAGCACTAAATTTCTGCCCATGTCACTTTACAATAGTAATTAATCTGTGGTATATATAAGGGAACATTTTATGAGGGTTGTTCAAGCTACGCTAACGCATTGAATAAATATGTCATACACACATGTAAATTCTCTTCAAGTAATATGATTAAAATCACTTTCCTACATCATGAAATAATAATAGCTTACGTGAGGAGTAACCAGCAATAAAATGATAACACCTTTTTGCTTGTTACTATCTAGAAATCTATAAACTAACAATAAACGATTGTATAACTCTAATATAGTAGTTTTCCAGCTCTCATTCTTATCCTATTAATAGAGATGTGTGAAATTGAAATGCTACACATATCTCACTAGAGCGTTAACGTTATTAACGCAATGATAGCTTCCCTAAATTCGTCTTTAGTCTTTCAAAAATAAATTTATTGGTTTAACATTATAAAACCAAAATTAGTCCTACCACACGAAAGTTTCATATGTACTTTCACATGCATACATGTTTATAAACATCCAATACTTTAGGTTAAATTTTAACGTACTTAACTGTGATTCCAGCAATGGATATTTTGTGTAATAAAAATGACCATTTCTACGATTTCACTTCATCTACGTATTATATTAGCTTACGTGTGTTACCTTTGCCGAATCTGGAGTATATTTCTGTTTAAGATAAAAGCTACCTAATAAATTAAAAAGAAATATGGCGTATTAGTATGAGAACGTATTAGGGATTGACAGAACAGAATTTGGAATGATTTATTTTTTATTTAATTTATACTACCTGGCGCTTCCACCAAAACCACGTAGTAATAATAACAATAATAATAATAAGTGTTGGAGCCCCTATTATGGAATGTGTTGTATGACGGGGTCCTTGACCTGGAGTGGCCACATGGGGTCACGGCCATTGCCTACGCAGACGATATGCTGGACATGGTGGAAGCAGAGGACATGAGGGACCTTATGATCAAGGCAGATGACGCGCTCGAGATGATATCTATCTGATACAAACCAATGAACTATACATAGCCCCGCAAAAGTCGGAGGCAGTAATTTTGAAAGGGCCTCGAACAAACAAAAATATCCGATTCGAACTTCTCGGGAGAGCGATCTGTCGTAATGATGTCTCAAATGTTATATGCAATACCAGTGTGGACTAGCGCACTGCAAATCAGAAAACACAGAATCGCCGTGGAGAGGACACAGCGCAGGACACTACTGAGGGTGATTAGCGGCTACAGGACGATCTCGGCAGCTGCCACACAGGTTATAGCAGGAATTCCACCTATAGCACTGCTAGCAGAGGAACAGAAGAGAACCTTTTCGAACAAAAACAGGAAAAATACGTTAACTAAAGCACAGCAGCGAGATATTACCATAAAGAGATGGCAACGACTATGGCATGAGGAGAAAACAGTAGCGTTATGGATAAGGACCCTGATCCCCGACATCGCACAGTGGGTTCAGTGTAAATTTCGAAGGGCGGATTTCTACCTCACCCAATTTTTGTCAGGGCTTGGCTATTTTGGAGCCTACCTTAAACGATTTGCACTGCCGGAGCAGTATTTATGCCCCTACTGCGGAGATACGGACACGACGGAGCATGCCGTACTAGACTGTAGCCGATGGTACAGAGAGAGGATGGACCTGGAGGGAAGTCTGGACATTAGGGTGTCTGTAGAGAACATAATAGAAGTAATGATAGAAAACGAGTCAAGTTGGTGGCTTGTAAGAAATTTTGTAGCACTGGTAAATAGCACCAGAGAAGCAGAACAAAGAACGAAACAGAGACGCAGTTAACTAAATTACACCCCAACTCCTAATCCTCTTAGAGGGAGGGGAAAGGTAGGGGAAGTACCAGGAACAAACACCCTTTTCACCCCTGATTATATGTCGAAATAGACGGTAGTAAAGTAAATATACAGATTGTCTCAGCGAGACCGTTCATTAGAAGTTTATGGAGTTCTGGCCAAAACATAAATTTGAAAATTCTGAATTATATATAGTCGATTATATTCTCTTCAATGGAAATATAATTAGATTTCTAGCGCTTCCGGTTATAGCGGATGTCGCCATACACTTTGTTGTTTTTAATGAAACACCCTGTATATTTTTACATATATGTATGTACCTATCTTTAAACATTAAAAATACCTTGTGTCATACCTGCAGATCTTATAGGCCAATTCCTAACCGCTTTCCCCACCTGTCTTCGTACGTTAAGGTGTACATATTGTTTTCGTTATTGTTATCCATTTTAACTCTTTATACCTAGCAATTATGTAAGGGATTTATCGTATAATTATTAACTCACAAGCATCAAACGACAAAGTATGATTTTGACGTTCGACTATGACAACAAATCCTTGAGAACACTTATTTTCCATGGTACACTGGATAAGTATCGATGAGTTATGTATAGATTTTTCAAAAAATCTAATTATCTTCTAAACTATCAATTATAGGTGTAGGACATGTCGGATATAAAAAATGTAAAATTGGACGCCGAAGACGACTAAGTAATAAAATATGGGGGGTGCCATTTGAAAAAATTAAGTTATGGTTCTTCAAAATTTAGAAGAGTTAACGTGCCATAGTACAGTAACCATGTAATGTGAACAGCCGTTCTCGGCGCTAAAATATACTCCAACATGTTGTTTAATCATATGATGAATTCTAAATTGATATTCGAAAAATCGGATGTTCTCTGATTTTTTGAATAAATGTACGCTATAGCAAATTTTTTTAGAAAAAGGCGAATAACTACAAAACGCCTGCATCAAATTTAAAAAACTAAGGTATTTATAAAGTTTAAAAATAGCTAAAGTCAAGTATGTAAAACTATGCAGACTGTTCACAGTTCTCATTTGTGGGTGCGGTTGATGAGATTGCACTACTCGCTGATTTTGAGGTAACATCTTTTGGACGTAATTTTATTTTTTACTAACATACCACCAGATGTCATTATCACTATTATATACTCTCATTATCACTTAATATAACCATATTGCATGTTAATCAATTTTTTTAGATTTAATCATATTCACTTTTGACAACCGTTATCTTTCTTTTAATGACACATTTTACCAACAAACTTTTGGAGTAACAATGGAGTTTTCCGCCAGTCCCATATTAGCACTAACATTTCTTAATTTTATTAGATGACACTTTACCCAAATTACCATTTCAACTACCATTCATTTTTAAGTATGATGTATATTGATGTTTTAATCACAGCTGTCCCCAACAATATGACCCAACAAACGCTTGACATTTTCAACACCTTCAATACACATTTACAATTCATAATACAAACAGAATCATCACGAGGTGTTCCTTTCTTGAACACTAGAATTATCCGAACACAACAAAATAAAATCATTATTGTCTGGTACCAGAAACACACAGCTCCTGGTAAATTTATTAATTTTCAATCATTCTATTAATCAAATATAATAACACTAGCATTGCTATAAACAACAGATTTTTTCAAATAAGTCATCATTCTCTTGTTTAAGATAACTTTAAAAATTATTTGACATTTTTTCCTGTAACGGCGATCAAAAAAAGATCCTAAATCGATTAATTTACAATTTCAATATTTTTGATAGTCCGACAGAGACCTATTGCTAATGAAGTCACCATCTACAAGAAACATCGGATATCCCAACGCAGGAGCAATTGTAGGATTAATATGCTTGCAGCACACGGTATAAACCGGAGGACCGCTAGATGGCGTAACTGAACACAAAAAATTTAAATTCTTATTTTATACAAACTTATTTTATCACAAATATGAAAATCGGAATTTTCGGAAAATTCCGCATATTCTACACTGGACAATTTTTTTTTGTATTTTGACAAATAAGGAGGGCGCGAGGGACTTTGTTTTCAAGGAGTTCTTATAACTCCGGTTCTGTTGAACCGAATTTTGCAAACTTAGTCTCATTGACAACAGCATTACTCCTCCAATCTAATGCTTACAAATGCAGACCAATCCTCCAATCTAATGCTTACAAATGCGAACCAATCTAGTAAGTGATATACATGCTAGGGAGCACTGTTTAATTTTTTTTCGGAAATTTTCTTTTTTATCGAAAATATTAAATGGAAACATACATTTTTGACTACAGATTAGAAAAGCAGGTTAAGTTGCCAACAAATCAGCGAAAACCAGATACGCTATCTTTTACCTATCTGAAGATATGTTGAGAAACATGGGAATGATAAGAATTTTTTCCATAAATTCTATAAATACCTATGTTATTCTGCTTGCCGTGAACGGAATTTAGCAAATTTGGTCTTATTAGAAAGGATTTTCCTTGACCTATATTTAGTGATTCAAAGTGTTTAGTGATTTTCACGTGTGTGTAAAACTTTTCAGTTTTAACAGATTACTGTTAAACTGTTAACGCCATAAGATTATGAAAAAAAATATTAGAGTTATCTAATTTTTTTCATAACCTTATGGCGTTAATACTTGTCTGGCTATCTTAATGCTAATCTTAATAACCAAGTTGTAAAAAAATCAATTAATGCAATCAATCACTTAGCACATAAGTGTACAAGTCGTTAAAATCAGTTCATTATGAGGTCTTCAAGAATTAATAAATATACAGGATGTTCAATTTAAAAAAGATTATCTACTTTGTGCTCCACTTACATGAATCACCCTCTATACTTCCAATTTCATTCAGAAGCTGTATCTTTAGAATTAAAAATTGAGGTGTTCGAGCATTTTTCTTAAAATTCTATGATAACATCAAAAATAATTTTATTCTGTAAGTGTACACTGTATATTATTACTATTGTCATGTATCATAGTAATGCAAATATATACAATACAAAATAAACTAAAAATAATTGAAATAAAGTAAAACTACCAAAAATATATATGTACAAAATCTACTGAACTCGACGTTTCATCACTAAGCTCTTCAGGAGCACTTTATTGAATTAAATGATAATTTTCAATATCTTTGTTATTTTTCTTATACGGTTTTGTTTAAACATCGTCATTTCTTTTAAAATATATTTCACTCTGCACATATAAACGTAGATATAGTAAACTTTACAAATATCGAACTAATTTCGTAGACTACCATATACGCTACATAAAGTCACACAGTAATCCTACTGTAAAGTATTTCTTTTTGATTTTCCGTTGTGCGTTTGCATATTGCGCCGTCTGCTATTTTCCCATTCAGTCCTTTGTGCAAAGGGGATTTTACAACTTTCAGTAAACCCTGAAAGAAATGTGGGGTGGGATTTTATTACTATAAATAAAGACATCGTGCTTGAAATATTGCTTCACTTCTCTGCAGTTCTTCGTCAAAAAAGTATTATGTAAGAAGCAGTATTAGATAAGCGGCTCCCGAGCACGGCTAAAAAATAGATGTTATCGAAACGACCAGGCTCTATCGTTGTAAAGTTCCAAGCTTGTAACGAAAGTAATATTGAGATTTCGATGTCAGACCCGACGATGTCAGACGATAAACCTTTTATCAATTGTTTCCTGAAATCAGATGTATCTAATAAATAGTTTCCCAACTGAATAATACATCTGCTGATAGAGCTAGTACATTCAAAACGTTCCTTAGCTATAACCATATAAAAAGTTTTATTTATATTGCCTATAAACAATTTTAGGTTTAATGTGGCCTGGATATTAAAAAATAATTAATGAAAATCGTTACGTTACGTTTACTTTTTATTGCATATACTATTACTCCTAACTATCTTGAATTATATTTGTTTCATTACCAAAATTAAATTTAAATTAATAATGGGTTTAAATTATCAGTATCTTTTTTTCCATATATACTAACTTACAGTTAGTTAAATTTATATACACGGTATGCTGAAGTAACAAGCTATGTAGAACGTTGTAGCACTTTACATAAGTCGTAGGTACGTATAAATTCGTTTGTCAGTAATGAAGTAGTTACAAAGTGATATATTGATAGATAGACGAGATATTTGGTTAAGTAATGAATATAGTAGCATATTATCAAAGAACGATTCTAGTCATTATTCTTCGACAGAATATTTACGCTCTCCTCTCTCATTATAAAAATTATTGCAATAGTAGTAGCTTTCTTTGACTCGAAAAGAAGATATGAGACACAAATACAGTTAACATTGAAATGAATACAAGACCTGGTGTGGCAACACTTCTTCAACTCATTTTTATTGGATATAATCGGACCTTAAGTGCATCCGCATTAGGTTTTATACATGATTTTATTTGAGTGGAGTAATTCAAATATACCGAACATGCATATACATGAACCAAATTTAATTTCAATGTAAATTACTTTTTCGGTATTAGTCATTTGTTCGAGAGTGAAATGACGCGAATTTTGAATTTTTGTCAATTTTGTTTCAATTATAAGTACTTGTAAGGTCGCAGTGATCGGTTTCTTAATTTTATCCTTACTTTTTTTGTTACTAACAATTAATTTTTTTCCGTCTTTTTTGTTTATTGCCATGCTCTTTAAGATTTTTACCAATGCGTTAACTGTAACTTTGAGCTTTTGTTATTAAAGTTAATGTACTCTTTATTTTAAGGATGACTCTGGTATCTTTACGGCAACCAGTCACCCTATTTTCTTCTGTACTACCGCCCTTCAAGCATTTTTACTTTTGTTTTCCGTACTCTCTGTACTTTATAGTATATCGATAGTTGAAGTAGTAAGAGCGATTGGCCATCGTAGTGGTAGGCCTGTAGTTAGTAGTGCGGAAGTCGAATCTTCGATTGAGATATTGTTCACTGTTAGGACATACGTGTCAGAACAACATTACTTACAGCGAGATAATGTTGTAACAACATTTACACATACTAAAAATACATACCCCTCATCAAAAAATACAAATGTAATCATTTTGCCCTTTGCTCGTTTCATCATTAGCTCTGAGATGTTTTAGTCCAGATAAATCAGCGCTAAACCAAAATTATAAAGTTTAAAGGTTAAAGATATTTAAAACCAAAAATTTTCAAATATTACCAAGTAAAGCACATCTTGCTGTCACCTACGAATGCCTGGTTGCTCACAAAAATTGGGAGTGGGTTAAAGATGTCAGACAAATGACGATGCGATGACGAGCGTTATCACGTTTGCGAATTCAGCAGTTAGCCATGTGAATGAAAGAAACTTCGAATTACAAATTTGTATGCAGTCGCGTTGTATATAAATATGCCAAATGCTATAAATTAAATTAAATGCAAATTTGTACGTGTGTGTTGCTGGAATGTGTATCGAATTTGCCATGTGAGTATGTATTACTAGCTTTTCTACAACGGCTTTGCTCGGATAGACTTATATAAATTTTCATTTAAAACAACATTATATGTTGTCATGTCCATTGCTCGTATATAAATCAACAAACTGTACAAAGAATGTACACCGTAAAAATATCATTTCCTATAGGTACTAACTTTGTCACTCTCTCAGTGGTTGAATTAAAAAAAGTCGAAAAACACGTTTCATTATTTGTGTCGAAGAGCGTTAATATTAAGTTTTAAGTACATTTCACAATAAAAATATTATTTCCCATACGGACTTTTCCATTCTCTATCACCCTCTTAAGGACTGATTTTAACAGGGGCCAAAGATCTTGTTTCAAGTTTGTTAAAGAGCATTAATGCCAAGTTTAAAGTAAATAATATTATTTTTCTTTCATTTCCTTATAGGTGCAATTAAAAAAACGCGGAACCACGTATTTCATTAATTGTGTCAAAAGCATTAATACCAAGTTTCAAATTTTCACCATAAAAATATAATATTTAATTTATCCTATGTACATTTTGCCACCCGTCTTTATCTTCTTGGCTCGTGAAATTTCTTAACTAAACATCTGGAAATCAATTAAAAAACAATTCATTTGTAAATGTAATCTACCTTCTGCTTATATTCTGTCTCTTTTACGTTACCGAAATATAAAAAAAACAATTTCGAACGTCCATCTAATGGATTTCGGTCTTATATAAAGTTTACCGATATTCTGCAAATCTAGGATGAAACCTACATCTCATACAGCCAGCTAAATTTAAAGTACTTCGAAGTTTGCCAAGTTACGGTATAATTTTATGTTTACATACATCCTGTTAGTATAATAACAAACTTTTATAAACTACCAATCTTAAAACCTTATTGCAAAACACAAACTTGGGATAGATTGTGAACTGCATATGTAATTTCTTATCGAAAACGTAAACCCTTTGTAATACAGCAGCGTTCAGGTTACGCGCTCTTCGGATCATATTATCATTATTTTCCTTTTATTTAGAAACTTAAACTAGATTGCGATGAAAGTCTTGAATTTCTCATAAGGAAATTCGAAGAAGTTGTACTTTTATCATATGATTTTTTTATAATGTACATACATGTACATATTCATTCGGTTGATCCACTATAATTAATTTCATTATAAAAAAGACGAATCAAACATAATTAACTGGTCAACTACGATTTATCAGTCAATAATTACTAATTATAAGGAAAGCATTGCTAAGATACTCTGTAATGTAGAAATAGTAAGACGCCCTATTTATTAATATACATGTCGTCTCATATTTATTTTCCCACATATTTACTTGAAATCTATAATAATAATAATAATAATAATTCATGCCTTAGCATCCCCCAACAGCTTGCGCCAATTACAGGGGGCATCGGCTTGCCATGAGTTATTATTACGCCTGCAGCTGTAGACCGACTTAAGATGTAACCTTTCCGCATTTGCCGTGGAATTTGGAAAACTACAGAAAACCAAACTCAGAAAGGAAGCACCGGGGTTCGAACCCGGTACTGCCGGACTACGACGCAAGTGTGCAAGCCACTAGGCCACGAGCCCGACATATCCTATTAACTATCTAGTAGCAATAAGAGGTTGCAGTAAAATTCAATAAAATAAAGATGATATGCATGAAACAATCCCCACATAGATGTTCTCTTACGCCTCTTCCCACAATTTATTGTTTTAATTGGCACCTCCGGTATTTTTTGGTAAGTTTTTGGTTGCTAATAGTCTCACGAATACGTAATTATTAGGTTTTTTCAATTATTATATTGCCAATTAACATTACCGTTGACGATGCCAAAATGGCGTCGAATGGAGGTATACCAGTGTTACTTTTGTTCTTCGACCGAATATTTACGCTCTCCCCTATCATTATAGCAATTATTTCAGTAGAAGTAGCTTTCTTTGTCCCGAAAACAAGATATGAGACCCAAATACAATTAATATTGAAATGAATACAAGACCTGGTGTGGCAACACTTCTTCAACTCATTTTTATTGGATATGATAAGACCTTAAGTGCATCCACATTAGGTTTTATACATGATGCGTTTACGGTTGTCACACGAAAAAAGAAATAATTCTCTAAACTTAACCCGCTTTTCAAAAGAAAGAAGTAGTTTAGTATATATAACAAATAAATTGGGAACTCTGGAAAAAGTGGACAGGAAAAAAGTATGTAAATTGAAGTTGATGATGAGAAAACCAGCAACCCAATATATGCGTGTTTGTTCCTTACATTTTCAGAAAAGTGATTACATATTGCCAGGTAAAAATGTATTGCCTTTTTATAGTTATATGCTGTATTTAATACTTTATTATAATCATAACGTGTAACGATATACTTGTCTCATTACTTTGGTATTCTCATAAACATACAAGTCGGTACAGATTGACAATCTGTCAAACTAGCTGATTCGGTGAATTGGTTCTTCGGTCTTTTCAACTAAATATATGTATGTATATCATTGTTGGAGCTTTACTTATACTACATTGAATTTTCATGACATGTGCCAAAATGAGGACAATCGTTGTCCACTAACTTGGATTTCCAGAGGTTCAGATCCCGTAGTGCTGATTCTATCCCAATGTATACTATATTTATTAATTATTGTTATGTTTATTAATGTATTCTATATTTATATAAAATCTATTAAGAATATAATAAATCAGTTTAACTACGAACGTTGTTATGTTATTATATCTATTATACCTTACAAGTAGCTTATATTCACACAAAATTGAAGGTTAGATAAAATGTGTATCATTTCACTTATACATCTTGTATATTGTTTAAAATACTTACTTTACTAAAACTGATATTTGTATTGTTTTTATAAAGATAAATCTGCCATTAAACAGTACCGAAAGTATTAAATACCGACGAAAGGAAAAAGACCACATAATAAAACGCAATAAACAATACAACTATACCTCCAGCGCTAGTTCTAAAAATTACCGCCTAGTGGCGTGTCAGTTAATGTAAATTGCCAATAAAAGAAAAAATATATAAAATTTTTATTTTTATTAGCATATAACGAGCGTCTAAAACCTTTTACTTTGCTCGCTTTAACTTTTAAACGGCGAGATCTAATTTAAAGAAATTTGACAAACATAAAGTATAACCTAATATAGTAGCAAATAACTAGCGATATAGTCGTTACAGATTTTCTTTAATGACTTAAATGCATGACTTAATGAATTCGTAATTGAAAATTAATTAAATCGATAATTATAAAAATAATTATAATGCGACTAAAACCTCTTGATTTTTTGTAATAATAGAGATAAACCTACTCAATGTGACCGTATTTCTGAGACTACTAGCAACCAAAAACTCGCGGAAAAGAGGGTGCATTAAGGCAGATTATATTATAGTAAAAGAATTTTATGCACATTTTTTTTTCTTTTTTAATAGATTAAACTGCAAACTTGTATCGCTATTAGTTTCCAAGTAAAAGCATAGGAAAATAGTAATCGTTTTCTGTGTATTTATATTCGTTTAGGTTAAGACCGGACACGACCACCGCCGAGGACACCGTCCTTTAATAATAATAATAATAATGGCGTCGATGGCGGGTCGATGGCCGCAGTGGTTAGGCGGCTGACTATCGTTGTGAGAGGACGATAGGTGCCGGGGTTCAATTCTCTGGAGGGACGGTGACATTTTTTCAGAGAGTTTAATCCCGGCTCGACTTGCCATTCGCTGTTGGGAGCAAAGTGATTAACAGCGCTGCATCATAAAAGGTGATATGATGCTGTCACAAAGCCATTTAAACACAACTTACACACACCAAACTACACCGCAAAAGTTGCAGTGATAGCCAGACAAGTAATACAGCTTACGGAGTCACTGCAACTAAGCACCAACCACACATTAAAACAAATATATATATATCCATTTAATATCCAACAGAATACAAAAATTCCAATTACAGGATATAATAATAAATGCAAATAAACTAATAATAATCAAGTAGTGCAGACAAAGTACCTCTCTGTCTAAGAGTTTCAAATGAAACAAGTTCAGATAACTTGCGTAATAGTTTGACTCCTGCGTAAATAATAATTTATTAAGAACAAATATTTAAAAACGTGTAGTTACGACATTTCTAACTTACTACAGTAGGTACACACAGTATATTGGTAAAGTACATTAACAACTCTAATTAATATTAACAGACTACATTCAAACCGGCAAATTAACCGTAAATTATATTCCAAGAAAAATCACGTTAGACATATGTAGGTGACATAGGTGGCAGTAGTAAGTAGCATCACAGAGCGGCAAATTTAAAATGATTTAAAATATTTGCTCCACATAGGATTAACTATATACTATAAAAGTAATTTTTATACAGCAACTATGAAGTTAAGCGCACATTGAGCCGCGTCGAACGAATCGCAAGCACCGCACGAATCGATATAAAATATATTTTACACTGCTTAAAATCATCATCCTCTGATTGATCAGAACCGCACGAGTCGCGGTGTTGAAAATGTGGTTGTCCACGTCTTAATATGTGGCGGAAGTGGTTCGTTCGACAAAGCTCAATGTGCGGTTATCTTTATACAACTGCCATATTGAACGCGTAAAGATACATGCAAAATTTTAGCGGTGCGTAAAGGTTTCCCCCAAACGAGTTGATGCAACAAATTTCACATGTTTCTATTGCTACATTTTTTACTAAGCGGCTCCGATAGATGCAACATTCCGTCAGCATGGAAACCGAAGTGGATAGGGGAAACAGGCCGTTCTTACTATAGCGCGAAGGGGTACTGTGTAGTCGTATTTTGTACTTAATGGTATGTCGTTCACATTATCGAAAGTTGCATGCCGTCTCAAGCGATCATTGTCGGCAGTGCAACGAGCATGGCGAGAAGGTAATAAGCAAGGACGTACGCGCCTTCAACCGCAACGGGGACGGCCCCGCGTGACTACAGCACGTGAGGATTACGCACTTGTGTTCAACGCTATAGCGTCGCGTATGTCCTCCTCAAGGCAACTTGAAACTTGAAGGTGTAGTCACTATGCGAATTGTACGAAGGCATTTGCTGGAGAGTGGCCTGCGAACGCGTAGCGTGTTGCAGCGGATTCCACTGACTGGCGAGCATCGCTGTACACGGCACCAGTGGGCTGAGGCAAGACATCAGTGGATTGCCGACATTGTTTTTCGACAAATCCCGACTGGTATTGAGCATCAGTGGAGCACAAATTTTGGTTCATCGGAGACGTGCAACTCGAGCAGTGCATACAATCACGCCATATCCACCGCAAGCTGGGCATATTGCTATGGGGTGCAATTACACATGGTAGACATACATGTCTGTTGCGTGTACAGCTTACGATAACGTGTCGCCGATACGTAGATGAGGTGCTACGATCCATTGTGCTTCCCTATTTTAGGCGGTGGCCACATCTGGTATACCTGCACGGCAATGCCTGACTCCACGTCGCACATGATGTATAGACCTTTGTGGAAGTGCACCATATACGAATGTTTCCATGGCTGACATGTTCTCCGAATCGGATTCAGATCGAACATGTCTGGGATATGATCGGTCGGACACTTCGACGTTGTCGAACTCCTTCGGCTAACATTGAGGAGGTATAGAAGCGAGTCGGATCAGCATGGTTGGCCACCCCTCCCGCAAGCATACAATGACTTATTGACACTATGCTTCGTCGTATAGCGATTGTACGCACTGCTCGTGGGGGATACTCCCGCTATTGATGCAACTCCGCTCAGCAAGGCTAGTAGGTAGTGCGATAAGTAGGCTCAGGTAGTGATAAGTTGTGCTACTTCATTACTACTTCCATACCAAATTTCATTGCTTGAGAATCACACGTTCAGATAATATAGGATATGCTCGTCATATTTTTCCAACAGTGTACATACGATCTATTAATTTATCGTGATTTTTGGCGATTGTTGCGTATACATACCTTATCATTGATGTATCCCCAGAAATAGAAATGTAGGGTAAATGGGATCAGGTGATGCAGCTATTTTGCTGTTCTACATATGATAATAATAATATGTTTCATGTATTTCGTTGTTTACTGTAAGAAAAATCAAGATAACACTGTAACTCGATATCTAACTTAGACATACCTAGCACCTACATGGTTTTTACCCATTAAATTAAATCTAATATACGTTCCCGAAGTTTGGCTTTATTCAAACTTCGAAGAAATACAAAGATTAGACTTTTGTAGACCACTTTCAAAATCAATCTACAATAAAATAACAATCTAAAATAATACGAGGCATATTCGACATTTCCGGATTTGTTTCGTAGCAAACGTTAGTAAATCGAATAAGATATTCTGTACTGTAGAAATGTAAGGGAAACCCAAGATACCACAGATTTAGTTTAGTCGTTATTCCTTTGTCGACAGAATCCGCTCCATTTATTGTTGGTATGTATGTACGTCTGCATCAAATGTGAAAGCAGTTGCAACTGGTCTGAAATGACGTCGTTTGTGGATTTGATCTAATTTACAGAATTGGATAGAAGTTTTACAGTTAGCTTCCTTTTCATAGCAACTATAGTGGGATTTTCTCGTTTGGTAGTAAAAAAAGTTCGGTACTATGTTTCGTTCGTCCCGTATGGAAAATTAAATGTTGTTACTTAAACTAGATAATAAATTTAATGCCCTTTTAGAATATCATACAGTTTCCTGATTTGTGTAGCAAATATATTAATATTTATACAGTCAGTATGCTACAGACCATTTTAATCTGTAGTAGTTTTCTTTGCTAGCAAAGAGTTTAAAAATGGTTACGTTATATACATAACTGTACCGTTGGCTGTTATGTAAATATATGTATGATTTAAGTGAATGAATAAGAAATGAGCACAAGATACATCCAGACTGATAACATAAATAATAAAATACGCTTGAAAAAAAAAACAAATAAATTTCAGAAAGCGATTGGGGAAATAACTTAACTTATTAATATAAGTATAGAGTATGTAAATACGTGATAATTCATAATGACAGATTATGTTTAAATATAACAGAAATCATACAATGTGGTCTAATAAAGAAATTATTAACCTCTGGCGAGAAATACTCTCATTTAAGAAATTCAATCCCTTGTAGGTAGGTATACAGCCTGCTGCAACCAAGATCGGCTAGACTATTATAATTAAACCGTGACAAATTTCGAAAAAACATTTTTGGAATTTGATTGACATGGGCTACGTTTTCTTTATACAGGATGATCGGAGCAGTCGGTGACGAACCGAACTTATGTTTGTTTTTTAATGAGACACTGGGTATTAAAATATTACAATCGATTTTGGTAATTACTATAAAGTATTTGATATAACATTAGTTGAATCTAAAACCCATAGTTACGGAGAGAAAAGCGATTAAATTTGAAAAAACGCTCCAATGTCGTCCATTTATTATAAGAACCGGAAATGAATACTAAAAGACTAAGTGTATCACTAAATGTGTCAAATTGTTGAGTAAAATAATGGCCTATACTCATCTTGAAATTATTCGCCATTATACAGAGTGATCGAGTTTTGTAAATCCATTTTGGACCTGATTGTTGCAAATGGAACACTGTATATTATTTTCGTATGTTAAAGAGAACGTTATCAGCTTTCTAAAAATACCATACACGTTACCTTTTTGACTGTCGGTTTTTTAGCAACTTCATCGCAAATGTAATATTTCGAAATTGAAGAAACAATATTGGTAATCCAACATTGTTAAGTATTACTACAATAGATGTACAAATAATGCTCCGTGTAAACGAAGATACATTTAGAGCCGATTGCTAAATTATAATTTAACTTTTCGTGAAGTACCTACGTGCCGGAATATTATCAAAACAGGGCTTTTTTAAACAAATTTGTCATAAATGCAATTTTCTGGCATTTGGTACGAATAGTTACACTTATCCAGTTAGAGTATTTTAATAAAGATGCTATAACATTTAACAAGTGAATAGTAACTGTCATTCCTGTCAAAACATTTGTATTTTTGAGTTTTTTTATTATAATAATAATAATAACAGGCCTTTATTTTCCAAGAAAAAACAAACGATACAAAGTAATGACGAATAATAATGCATAAAAAAAAGAATCTTGGAAAATCCCAAGGTGGAGTTCAGTTAACTGTTCTTCCACTCAAACCTTGAATACATAAACAAATTATAGGTAAGTATAAATACAAGAGAAAATTAAACTAAAACTAATATTCCGTGAAGTGCCCACACATGTTTCAAAATATCGACAATGACTAGCTGTAGCATCAGCAATGAAGAAATATCTGACCATTACACTGACTAGAGAACAAACTCTGCCTGAGATACCTCTTAAACGCTGGGTAAGATAGGGTTTTGAAATAAATAGATAGTACGATGCAGCGGCGGCGTAATGAGACCCCTACTCCGGACATTCAGATGATGTACATCAGTTCTGAAGGTTATTTTCCTATAAAGGTAGGTAGGGTACTTATTATTGATGATCTTGTAAAACAGACATGCAGTTTGTAAAATATACCGGTTTCTCATGCTCAGCCACCCAGCCTCTTCGAGTTTGTGACTAATGTGATCAAACTTACGCACACCATAAGCAAATCTTAAGCAAGCATTTTGAACACGCTGGATACGTCTACTATCACAAATATCAATAGCAGGTCCAAAGATTGAAGTACAATATGCGAAATGAGACAAGACAAGAGAATTACAGAGCATCAGTTTAATATCAGTAGGTAAGTATGATCTGTGTGGGTACAGAAGTTTTAAATTGGAATAAGCACGTCGGATATAATTGAGCACCTGAGATCGGAACCTGAAGCTGTTATCTATTGTCAAACCGAGGCTTACCGCGCTATCAACAATAGGCAGTTCTTCGGAATTAATAGTTATTCTTACTTTATCCCTATTCCTTTGAAGGTCATTCTGCTTACCGAACAACATAACCATCGACTTTTTACTGTTCAACTTTAATTGATGCTCCAAACATACTCGTGATACTGTAATTAGTTCAGTGTTTATCCTGTTAACTGCTTCACCAACATCAGCAACGTCAAAACAATATTCCAGTAACGAGTCATCAGCATACATATGCACCCTGCCGTAATGTAATGATTTAAATAAATCACATGTATAGATAGAAAATAAGAGAGGGCCAAGAATGTAACCTTGTGGTACTCCCGCTTGCACTTTAACAGGAGGCGATTGCATTCCATTCAGTCGAACAAATTGAGATCTATCACACAAATAACTACAAAGAAAGTTAATAGCACTGGGTTTTAGACCAATGTAGTGCAGAATGGACAGCACTACACGATGGTTTATTGTATCGAATGCTTTGCTAAAATCTAATAAAAGTAATAGAGTTAGTTTATTGCGGTCAGTAGAAGTAATAATATTATCGGTTAGATTTAGTAAAGAGGTCGTGGTGCTATGGCCTGGGCGAAATCCAGACTGGTATTCTGGTAGTATATTATACTGCTCCAGGTGTTCTCTGAGTTGAGAATCCAGAACCTTTTCAAGTATCTTGGAGAGTGTGGGCAATAAGCTAATTTTTAAGTTTAACTATTCGTAGCAAATCCCAGAACATTGCATTTACGAAAGATGTGTGCAAAATTAGAGAGAAATTACGGTCCTACCTTTTGTACGAGTGGAGATATCGCAGAAAACCTAAAATTTGCTAGTTATTAAACCACTACGACCCTTTTGACCAAACAATGAAACTGCAAATTTGGAAGAATTTATGTCCAGCAAATGCTGTGAACAACTATCAGAAACAATATCCAAATCGTTTTGAGTAGTGTTTACTGCCTCAAGCTTCTCGCGAAAATGAACAGTAAAGTTGCATATCAATCGCATACATATGAATTGTGCAGCACTTAACTCAAATAAGGTGCAAGTGGAAAGTGAAAAAAATAGGGTTCAGAATTGAATCCTAAGCAAAGCCAGCTTCCAACTTGAGCTTATCAGAAACTATGTCCTTTACTTTTACTGATTGTGATTTTTTTATGTAAGAAACTATTCAGCAAATCAATAGATAAATCAAAAAGACCAGTATAGCGCAAAATGGCAGCCAATACTTCACAGTGCCAAAGCATTGGGGAAATCTAAAAATACTAAATCCCAAATATATCCTGTATCACACACAAAAACCATTAGCAATGCAAATTCACAACTACGCCCCGACCGGAACTCTAACTGATAAATAGGAAAGATTTTAAAGTTATTGATGTTTTCACTTAGCTGTACACATGCATATCAATTTCTCATATTTATATTTTTGATAGAACTGACTTCTTTTACAATTACTTTGCTTTATAACAAAGGCGATAAACGGTAGGAGTTACAATCCTAGTGAAATTAGGAAAAAGTTTGCAAAATTGAACTATCTGTAACCGATTTCTATATTTTTGCGATATTACTTTTTATTTGTTACGTTATTTGAACAGATATATAAAAAAATACTTTTTATTGTCATTTACGCTGAATGAGATAGCGTTCACAAATTTTCAGTAAGACCAGCTTTACTTAGCACTGAATGCCCGAAAAACATTTTATCCGAGAAAGATGTTCCCTTTAATAACTAAAAAACGCACAAAAATTTCGACAATTTTCTTAACTTATTAATAACAATTACAAAAACGTATTTATCCTAAATAAATGATTAAAGTAATTGTAATTTACAAACTAATTAATAATATTACCTAATATTAGTGTTTGTAGACTTATTTACAAGAAGTGTTCAAACAAATGACTTTTATTTTTTAAGCATAGGTAGCATCGTCTAATTATAGAACCCAAAACATTGTTAAGTATATCTGGCGTAATGTTTTGAAATGCTCTTAATGATATATACCCCCAAAGATCTAGAGGATACAGATCCGGCGATCAAGCAGGTCAGAAAACAGCTGAATGCGTATCTATCTATCAAAAAATCGATTTTCTAAATATTCTTGAACAATTCTCGAACTATAAGCCGGACCTCCATCCTGGTGAAACCAGAAGTTAGTTATTTCTGCTAGTGGTAAGTTATTATCGAACCATTTTTCCAAATTATGCTGCAGTAAATTTCGATACCGCTCTGAGTTAGTGATCCATGGTAATAAAGAGGCCCAATTATTCCTATGCCCAGAATTCCCACCAACATATTGAAAGCAAAACAATGTTGTGCCTAGACGTTTTGTACAATCGCGACTTTTAATAATAATGGGTATTATTTTTACGATTTAACGTAAAAATCAATTACTTGGCTTATTAACATGATGTTTTCACATATCAATCTCGTCTCAATTGTGTTTCTTTTAAAACCATCAAAATCACAGGTGCCCAATTGAATCTCTGCGACGCATAGATGTTACCTGTACTTTTCCTTATTTTAAAAGATAATGCATAGCCTATTTAAAACATTATACTACAGTTAATCTTTTCTACTCATATAAATGCATTAAAATAAGTTTAGTTGAATTGGAAATCGAAAATGTTTCTATTATTATAATACATTATTATATTTTTGTTGCCATATAAAACGAGTTGTGTTCTGTTGGATAGTAATATATAATGGTGTTATACAATCTGACGAATCTTTGAAACTCAAAGCGTACTCTACAAGATATTGCGACCAGTTTCTACATGGCCGTGATACAAAGCTATAATTTAATACTATTATATTCCCTTCACTGACTTTATCGTTTGCAAATTTATCGTCTGTCATATTGCTTTTTCCAGAAAATGAACTGTTAAATTGTGTTCATAATTGCCTCTTTTATAAAACTTTTACCAATTAATTTACTTTATGTCCCGACGGGCTTTTCAACTTCGCACTTTTGCTTTCAACTGTTGCCACTTTACTACTGCAAAGTCTTTGGTAATTACTGTAGTAAGTTACTCTCTGACATTTACTTTGTTGCCAACTTTATCGCATCTTCCGCATTTAGTTATTCAATAAAAGGAACGTGTTGAAGTTGTAATTATCTGCCGGTATTTATTGACTTTTACAAAGAAACTATAAGAGATAGATATAGGGAACATTAATAACGTTTAACAGAGAAATAAAATTAAAATCGAATTACGATGTTAGTACAGTTCCTGATGTTATTGAGGTATTGAGCATTAATGGTACCCATAGTTAGAGAATTTTTAGAAAGCATCTTTATTTTAGCATTAGATGCTTAAACCACATGCCTTAAATACGTACAGTAGGTACTCATTCTAAATATTGATTACATCTTCAAAAATTGTTAAATATTATACAAAAAGATTTTATATTTTAATAACATTAATAATTAATAAACACTGAATAGAATTACGAATACATATATTTCTAACTAAAATTTTAAGTTATATTGCGGACGCACTTAAATTGTAAAGTAAAATGTATATTTTCAATAGTCATAAGCATGAAAAAACTATTGTTTATTTAATAATATACAAATTCTTGAAAACACCATAACAATAAAATGTTCCTACTAATGGTGAAAATATCTTATTAACTTTAGTACCATTAATACCACACATACATATTAAAATAAAACAGAAAAATATATAATTAAAGATGGATACCAATGTCGCTAAAAGACCATTACACTATATTTATTTATTAACTAATTAGCAGGTATCTCGCTCGAAATCTAGTGAGGAAGAAAAAGAATCAAAAAAATAGAGAGACCAAATTAACAAAACACTTTTTTTCGCAGCTTTTTTAAATTCAATTCCTTAAGGTGTGAAAGGCGATGGCAAAGTTTGACTGGGAAATAATATTTTTATGGCCAAATTTGTTTGAAACTTGGTAGTAATGTTCTTTGACAGAATGAATGAAACACGTTTTTCGACGTTTTGTTTTAAATTCAACCCATCATGGAATAAAAGTGGGTGTGAATGGGAAACAATGTTTTAATTGTCAAATTTACTTCAAACTTGGTATTAATATTGTTGGGAACAATTCATGAAACAAGGTTGTTTAGCGTCTTTTTTTCATTTAACTCCCAGAGAATGAAGGGGAGTGGCAAAGTTTTTTATAAAATATAATAGGTTTGTTCGATTTGGCTTCGGCAGTAAACAATTTAACGCACGCTCATGCGCACTTGCAACGTTGCTGTTCGGTTTGATTCGCGTTAATTTTATGCGGCGAGGTAGCTGTTCGATTAGAAATATCAAGTTTTGCAGTTTGACGCTAATACACTCTAGCGTCACGAATTTTTAATCCACTCCATGAGCAGATTTTCGCTGTAAGAAAAGAGATAGGTAGCTCGGAAAAAAGAGTAGGATAAATAATTCTTTCACTAACCTTACATTTTCAAATATATGGTCCGTTGTTGTGTACCGTATATCGTACCAAGTTAATTAACACCGTTTCTATTCAGTTAGGGCTGGGCAATTTATCTGTATATGATGAGTCTGACGACTGTTATGAGTTGCATGAATGACGCGAATGAAGAACAAAATTGAAATGGTAATTATACAAATATAATAATAATAATATAAAAATACAATATAAATATTATAATATTAATAATTATAATAAATATGATATAAATAATCTAGATGGAAAATTCTATACTGTATATTTATCTACCTGGATATGTATTAATTTTTATGTATAAGTTACTCTCCTCCAATCTTGTATGCGAAAATAAACTAGATTGTTACTGTTCATGCAATAACGCAAATCAAACGGTCTCTAAAACATTTTGGAGTCTATTGCAGCAGCGTTAAAACGTCGCATTTACTCTGCAACAAGTGTTTAAAAACTAAACGCAGCTTCAAAATATTTGTCGCTTGCTGTAAGACGCAAATCTCCAAATCGAACAAACCTAATATATTTGTCGAGAAACTTACTTGAAATTTTTATATTAATGCTAGCTGACAGAACTAATGAAATATGTTTTTCAGCGTTTTATTTTAAATTCAACCCGTAATGAGATAAACGCAAGTGGTAAAGGTTTTGGAGACTATATGTTTAATAGTCAAATTTATTCGAATCATGACACTAATGCTCTTTGGGAAAACTCATGAAACAGGTTTTTGTTGCGTTTTTTTTGTTCATTTAACCTCTAAGAGATTGGAGGCAGTGGCAATGATTTTTATGATACATAAAACACTAAGTAACCTTTTGGTTTATTTGTATAGTATATAAGTATAGTAATGTGCACCCAACTAATTATAGCACTCGTCCAGGTTGTCCCAGTCTGGCTAACTGACTACAGCTGTTTGATTGAGCTCTGTTATAGGTCTAGGAGAATCTGTATTGTGGACGTATTTTGTCCGGTCTACTGACGATATCTTGTATAATAAGTACGAATAATAAATATTCTACACAAATACAATATGAATATCATTATATCGTTACCTTTTTAAAATACTGTAGATAGTTAGATGCTTAGATATGTATTTAAGAAATAAACATAATATAGACTAAATAACAGGGGCGGCGACATCACTTTGATATATTGTCAAAATACTTAAAAAACTTAAATGTTATTCATCACAGTGCTAAAATTACTTGGATGAGAGATGAGAGAAACAAAAGCACTGGCACGTGATGTGTAGGATAGTCCCGCGACATTTACAGGTAAAAATATCTTCATAATACATTAGAACACACAATGACTGAACGGTTAATTTTAAAGGGGTATTTACTTTGGCTACTGTTAGTGAAATTCCCTTAACATCAAAGAGCTTCTTTAGTTGCGGACTGATAACTTCTCTCGTTTGTTGTCAAGTTTTTAACACTAGGTAATTAGTAATCGTTTGAGGTACTAATTTGTTGTTTCTAGAGAATGGAGTTGGATGAAAAATGTCTAAGAAATTATTAGGAGTTGAAGACGTTTTACTTACCACTGTTTCTTTGCTTCTTCCCTTCAATGAAATTATCATGCATCCGAAATACGTAATTAATCGACAATGTTCTCTGGTTCATAAGTTAAATTTTAATACCGACACAGTAAATCTCTAACACCTGTTGTGTATTCAAAATTCACAGTTTAGGTATACATCCACATTTCACTACCATACACGTGAGTCCTTGAGAATAAGGTTAACAGAGAAATTCATAATTTGATAGTTTCTATAATATGATTTATTTCTGAATTATATATGGATAAAATATAAAATATTGCAGCAATAGCAGATTCTGTAATATGTAAAAATACAATGTAAGTTAAGTATGTATTTTAAGCGTGAATTTTATTGAGATACAGGTTTAAATCAGTAAAAAATCCATTTCAATTATTCCCAGCGATAGTAACTATTTTAGAACAAAACTTCCATCAAAGAAACATACTAAAACATATTTCTATTTACTCTCAATTAATATTAACAGATAGCCTACTAATAATAGTATATGACATGATTTTTTAACGAAACAAGTTGATTTTTACCTTTGTCCCTAATAGATTTACTTTGTCTAGAGGCGTACTTAAAATTTTTATGTAACGTTTCGTCTCATTCTCGTCTTCATCAACTTTCTTATTTTTTGGAAGGTTTTATACCGTCAAAGGACGTCTTTGTTCTGATTTCAACCATGCTACTAGATATTTTTATACGCTTTAACTGACTAAGAATAAAGTACAATACTAAGTAGCCGAGGAATTTCAAACTAAACATTTCAAATATCGGTTATAGTAATAGAAAAATGTAGCACACCAGCGAAGAAAAACGTGTGTTAACTATTTTTAGATCACCTTACCGAGATACAACAATGTCCTACAAATTTTTTTGTATTTTCGATATAAACAATAATCCATCAATCTCTTGAATGGCACTTAAAGTGGCTCAAGAATTAAATTTACCCTGGATTTGTGTATGGACAACTTTATATTGAAAGAAGTTTAAACCATACCAGATTCATATTAGCCACAATTTACTGTCTGATAATAATTTAATACGATAGTATTGCAACTGCTTAATGGAGAGATTTGAAGGGAATAAATCAAAAAAACGTTTGGTCAGCGAATCAAAACTTACTAATTCTGGAATCTTTAACATACATGCGGATTACTACTTGATAGTATGAAACGCCAGACAAAATATGGCAAGGAGACTACAACACTGTGTTGGATTAAACGTTTAAAAGGGAAATTTGGAAAATCGTCTGTTAGAAAGAATTACATATGAAAAATATTAAATGGGAAAAATACCCAGTCTTACTTCGCTTATGCATATATAACTTCCAAAATCAGATTCCATTAAATCGATTACAGTATTTATGGTTGCAATAATATGGCGCTGGCATAGCGGCTCCCAATGCGATAATTGTATTTTTCTCGTCTTCTATGGGCGAGGAGATTCTCAAAGACATGTTAGCCAACTATTGAGCGCCTATGCGATTTTAGTCCTCTCGACCTCGTTACAACCAAACAACAAAATTCGCAGACTGATCAAAAGTTAATTTTAGTTAGCTTCGTCTAATTGATCGACCCCAAAATAGATCTCTGTCGCTGAGCAGTCGGCAAACAGGTACGCAGGAATTTTCTCTACATTGCACAGTTTCTATATAGCGGAGAACTTACTAAATTCACGCGATGCATGTGTTTATTCAGTGCTCAGTGACTAGTTAAGATGTCTATGAGTACACTTAGCTTATCTCTGCTCATAAAGACTGCTTTGCAAAGTAGTTACCCGTTTGGATGAATTCCAAGAATGTTACCATGTCTCACGCCAACAAGTCTATTCCAGTAGAGTGAATTACGTACGTTAAGAGTTCCAAATTCGCTGGACTGCATATAGCAGAGTTGCTGTTCACCAAATATTGATTAACTTCTAAACGGAGTCCAGAATGTATTCGCTATAATTCCGAGAAAAGAAAACATACAAAGAGCAGCTCAAAATGCCAAAGCAATGTGCACTATCATGGATTAATGAAAATGGTTTGTTATCCTTGATACAATTGAAAATATTTTATTTGGCATTGTTGTCTTTGGGTTCGCTCCTTTATTACCTACGCAGTGAAATATGTGGCATGTGGGATATTGGATTACCATCAAATGATTTTAATGGTTATGAATTTGATAAATGTATACTTGAAACCGTATCTACGCTTGAAACACCATCTAGAAAAAAATCAGTTTATAATCACTAAAGTTGACAACGAGTGTTCTCCATAAAAATTTCAATTATATAATACGAGTATAAGTAAAACCGTGACATTACATAATTTCTGGTTCTTTACCAAAATTGTACCAAACTATTATTGCCACCAATATTTTGTCGAGGTTTCCAACGACAGATGATGTCTTCTCCTCCTCGTTATATACCTAAAATCCATCATTAGAAATGAAATGCTTCCAATGCCATTTTCTTGCGAAATCTTCGTAATATGTACCGCATTCATAATAACTTCCATGGCTTTCCCTGTATTCGCCTAGATGTCAATAGATCCCATGTTACTGACAACTGGTAAAATCCAGTTCCAATGTAATTATTTAACCACATCTTCTGAGTTAACTTGACTTTTATATGAACCATCCTCAGCTTTATCGTGTTTAATTTCAAATGCTTTATTTAATCGTTACTTTATTATCATGCCATGAGATGATGCAATTTCTACTTTACTCATCAAAGAGTGCGTTTAGACAAACATTGCAGTATCTCTTTGATGTTTAGCGTCCTTACTTCTGTAAGCGCCAACTTTTCAATGCCGAGCAGGCGTATGTTTTCTACTGCCATTGAATAAGTGGCAATTGTATAGTGTAGAAGTGCTTCCCCATCGTCCTGCCATCTTCGACAGGTGCGATCAAATACAAAACCTAAGTTATAGAAGTGCTTTTTCAGGTAGCAGTGCCTGCTTATTACTCCAGTAACCTCCCCAAATGCTTCCTAGTTAGTAGATATAGTCTTAGCTCTGGTACTTGATGATCTCTATAGGAAAACCTTAGCGACCTGAAGTCCAGTAGTCTTTCATTGGTAGTCACGTTTTTGTCCTAATATTGTACTTATCTCCGGTTTGATACCCTCCCAGTTTACATAGGATGATTCTGATTATATGACAGATATATGTACACATTAAAAGTATTTCTTACTAGTCTATCGGCTTTCTGATATCCTTTTATACTAGATGGTCGCAGAGCCCTGACCAGTTCGACTGTGTTTCCCGCCAGCGGTTTCAGCAGTACTATACTACTTATAAATATATGATTTCCTAGAACCCCAGCAAACAAAATGATTGAGGCCAATTGCTGGCTGCACGTAGTCGTGCCGTAAGGGCGTTTTCACACACACCGATATTATCGGTATCGGTGTAGGTGTCGGATTGAAGCAAACATACATTGATTGAAATGGAACAGTTTCACACAGTTACCGATCCGATAAAAATGTTCTAGTCGCCACCGATATCGTTGCGCATGTCGGGTGGCTCTGTTGATATCGGACGGTAATGTATCGATTCGTTTTACTACGCAATGTAAAATGAATACAGTTTTCACACAGACAGGTACACTAATGCAAGACTACGCCATCACTTGACTCTATCAAATATATGCAAAATAGAAAATTCTGTTACCGTCGTCATTCCGACGACGACATACTGTTCGGTCTGTGTGAACCGTATGTCCGACACCGATACCGATACCGAAACCGATAATATCGGTGTGTGTGAAACCGCCCTAATGCACATTATCGGGCCGACGTAGGCTGCCGGCAATGGACCGGCGCGTATGTGTCCCACCGGCCTACTGCCGGCCGGCTGATGGTTTACCGTCAGTACCAGCAGCGTGCCAGCCGCGGACCACTACTTTTGCCATTAAGGGGCCATTACACTCCCGCTTCAGTTTTATTACACTATTAGACGTTTTCGAAAGTTGCACCGGTAGAAATTTAGCGGAAACCAGCTGGTTTTATGCTAAAATTATTGTTTTAAGCGTAGTAAATTAATTTAGAAAACTTTTATTCCCAACTTCGTCTCAACATTACCAACTTGGAAAGTGGTTGAGAATAAATTAATTTACCACGATTAAGTGAATAAATTCGCCATAAAATCAGCTGATTAATAATAATAATAATAATATAATATATGTTTATTTTCCAAACTCATACATACATATGTATAATTTACAGACAAAAAATATAAAGATATATATAATCCAAACTCAATCCTGAAAACAATATACATGAAAATAAACAAAGGAGAATAACTCATGAAAATACAAGTATTTTGTTATGAGTATCTAGTTACATATATTATTTCAAAGCTCGTGTGCATGGTTACAAGTGTAAGTGTCTCTTTCGGTTATATTGTCATGATAGTTGGTATAGATGCTATATCAAGTTCTTTTAATTACATTGGCAGGTAAGTATCCTTTCCGGTTATAATGTCGTGACAAAACTTTCTTTGCTTACCAAAAATCCATGTTTTAATTCTCTTTTTCCAGACGTATGAGAATGGTATATGTTTAAGCTCTTCTGGAATTTGATCATATAGTCTCAATGAGAGGTAGGTGAAACTTTTTTGGCCAATTGATTTTAACTGTCGAGGTTTTGCTGTAATGGCAAGCTTATTTTTGTACTATAATCATGGTTGAGTAATGGTATTCTAATTTTCCTACTTTTGAGGTATGACAGTGTTTCCAAGCAGTATATCTGTCGGACATCCATTACGCCAGCCTCACTGAAAAGGATGTCACTGGGGTAAGTTCGATCTTTTTCAACATAATTTTCAATATGTATTTTTGAATAACTGCTAAACTCTTTAAGTGGCAATCTGCTACACCACCCCATCCAACAATGCCATATCGTATATGTGATTGTACTAAAGCAAAATATAATATTTTCATCTGTTGTTGACTTAACAACTCTCTTAGATATTTGAATTTATATAACAAACCTCTGATTTTTTTGACAATGTTGTATATATGTATATTCCATCGCAAATGCCTATCAATTGTTATTCCAAGATATTTTGTGTATTCTACTTCATCAATACTGATTCCTTCATCAATAACAAGTGATCTCATGTCAGGCAGGTTTGCTTCATATGAGGTGTATGTCATATATTTTGTTTTAGAAGTATTCATTGTAAGTAAGTTATAATCCAAATGCCTCTTAATCTTCTTCATATTTTTTTTTGTACTTTATTTTTAGTTTTTTCCAGCTATCGTCCCTAAAAATTACTGCAGTGTCATCTGCGTAACTTATTATGTCACCATCAATGTCCGTGAGTAGTAGGTCATTAATATATAAAGTAAACAATATAGGACCTAAGACAGTCCCCTGGGGAACACCACATACTATGTCCTCCACATCACTAAGCTTATCGCCCATTTTCGTAAGTTGCTTTCTACCAGTCAAGTAACTTTTTAGTAAAGTATGAGCTGTTCCTCTTATACCATACTTTTCTAACTTCTGCAGTAACTTTGCATGGCATACTGTATCAAATGCTTTTGTCAGGTCTACGAAAACACATATGCAGGGACAGGTTTCGTCAATTGCCTTATATATCTTTGAAGTTAAGTATGCTATTGCATCTTGTGTAGATTTCGTTTGGCGGAAACCAAATTGATTATCCGAAAGCACGTGATATTTTTCAAAGAAGTTAACGAGCCGTATTGATATTACTTTTTCCAGTATCTTTGCAACACTAGAGATAAGTGATATGGGTCTATAGTTATTTATTTCTGATCTACTTCCTTCTTTATAAAGTGGTTTCACAACTGATATCTTTAGTTCTGCGGGGAATATTCCATTCTTGAGACAGTTATTAATTATGTGAGCGAGTGGTTCTGCAATTTGGTCAGCAATTTGCTTTAATGTTTCTGATGTAATATTGTCTATACCCGGTGCTTTTTTATTTTTTAACTCTGCTATATATTTTTTAATTTCTGCTTCATTTGTAGGGACAAGAAAAATTGTATGTTCTATTTCATTATCAATGGGTTTATATTTTTTAGGAATCTTAATTGCTTGTGCTAGTTTGTGTCCTATACTCGAGAAATATCTATTAAACACATTTGCCATGTCTTGATGATCATCTATTACATCATCAGCGACTTTTATATGATCTAAGTCCCCTCTTTGCTCATTTTTGTTACATATTTCATTTACTGTTTTCCAAAGTGTTTTAGAGTTCTGACCTCCCTTAGATATTTTTGAACTATAATATTCTTTTTTCTTTTGTTTTATTAATGTAGATAAACAATTTTTATATTCTTTGTATCTTTGTTGCAGCAGTTCATTGTCCGGATATTTTTTAGCCTGCATATACATGTGATTTTTACTATTGATGGATTTCAAAAGTCCGGGTGTAATCCAAGGCTTTCTTCCAGTGGTTTTTCTTATTGCTTTAACATATCTGGTGTTTTTGGCAATGAAGTATTTTATTTTTTGAATAAAGATACTCATACTGTCTTCAACATTCTGAGCATTATACACATCATCCCAATTTTCTGAACTTAATTGATTGTTGATTGCCCGATAGTCCACATATCGTTTGTATTGGTCCAAATCAGAAGTCAGATTATTTTGTTGATTCATTTCAACATTGACATGCAATATTATCGGAAAATGATCAGTAATTCCGTCTTCTACAATTATTGGAGTTAGTTTACTTTGCTTAATATATGTTTTTGTGAAAATATGATCCAAACATGATCTTTGGGTTTTCTGCACTCTTGTATGTTTATTTACCTGTGATGTAAATCCCTCCTTCGATAACATATTCAAATATTCTTGTGCATAATTGGTTTCCTGAAGAATATTTATATTGATATCACCCACTATGACGTGCAGAACAAAATTCTTTTGAATAGCTTTTAAGTAGTTTTCCAGTTCTTGAACAAACAGTAATGGACAAGTACTTGGTGATCTATATATTGCTGTTATGCAAATTTTCTCCTCTAGTCCACTTAGTTCCAAATGGATAGCTTTTATGTCTCCTATCTGAACTACATTATAGGTAAATTCAATGTTCTTTTTGAGATACACTATAATACCGTCGTTTTGATTCAAGTCGCCATAGTTGTATATCATTTTGTATCCCTCAATTTCAAATAAATCCACCTGCTGTACTTTCCATGTCTCCGACAACACTATAATATCGAACGAGCGTTTGATTGCAGATATGAACACAAGGAATTCATCGAAATTTTTAAGAATACTACGTATGTTAGTATGCAATATTGAAAAGTCTTTGTTTGTTTCGCTTAAACTAACAGCATATTCATCAGTACTATTACATATCACGGTATCTATAGAATTATTTAGATAGTCTCTAATATAGGAGTCCATAGCAAAATTTTAAATATAGCAAAACACGCGAGCGAAGAAAGGAATCTGAATGCATTTATTACATTTTATTATTTAGACTTAAAACTACTTACAGATCTATTACTTCTAATTTATTTATTTTCTTTTCCAGATTTTGTGGCAGCAATTTGTTTCTTGACACTTCCAGAACGATCAGCGACCAAGGGTCTTGTTTGCATGGATTCTGAAGCGGATGCAGATCTCAGTTTTCTAGGTTTATCAGTACTTTGTGTCGCGTTTTCTTCATGGATATCACGTAGTTTTATCGGTGTAAAAGTAGATGTATTGGTACTACTTTGTTCTTCAGTACTATTTCGTTCTTCGGTAGGAGAAGGTATTGTCTCCGCAATTGCCTTCTGAATGGTTGGAGTTGGTGGGGCACTACTTGATAATTGCTTTGGAATTATAATTTCATTATTCTCGCCTTCCTTTCCTTCTAGCTGTTCAGCATTATAGACATCTCCATTAATATAAAGTCTATTATTTTTTATGTAGGCATTCAACTTTTTCTCACGTGCTATATGTAAATGTTTTCTCAATATTTTATTTCTAACACGCTCTTCTACTGTTAGATCCTCAGATATAACAATGTTAGTTCCTTTTAATCCTCTAGCATTGTTTAATACTTGTTTCTTTTTTAGAAATGATACAAATTTAACGACAACCGGTCTCTTATCTTTATTTTTACCTATACTGTAAATATCACTAATATCATTTTCCGTTATATCGATTTTTAGATGACTTTTGAAAATGTTTAGGGTATACTTCAATAGGTTATTGTCGGTTACTTCTAGACCAAAGATTATGATGTTGTTTTTCTTTAATGATTTTTCTAAGTATTCGTATTTTTCCTTCAACTTGTATATCTCTCCCTGTATTTGTTCTTTATCTATGTTTATCCTTATTTTTATATCCCTAATTTCGTTTTTTAATATTTCAGTTTGCTTATTTGTTAAATCCGTAATTGTTCGAATTATTATATTCTGAGAAACATCGTCCGGAATATTTTCAATTTTATTCATAATAAAAGATGTGATATGTTGAGAAAAAGAAAAAAAAAACCACGTTTTTCTTTCCAGTATTTTTGTATGGGCGTTTACTGCTGTATCGATATGTATGTACATATATTATATATGCATATGCATGTATAATAGTATATATCTTATCACAAATTTATCTTCGAAATTTATCTTCAGCAAATTAGAATAGCCCTCCTAAACTTCAGCTATGATTTCTAGAGAACGGCTCACACACGTGCACACACTTGTACTTGCTAAACTATAACTTAACTAACGGTAAATATTTACCGGTACAATTTTCGAAAACGTTTAATAGTGTAATAAAACTGAAGAGGGAGCGTAATGGCCTATTGATTGCTACGTTCGAAAATAAACAACAAATAATTCTTTATTATAAAAGTAACAGTCTATATCCAGGATGATTAGTGTGAGTGGCCGATTAGAAAGATTATACATATAAACCGAACGGATATTGTGTAGTTACATAAAATAATAATTAGAGCAGACTAATTTCCGTATAGATAGAGTAGGGAGGCAACATGAGCTTGTTACCGATATAAGTATAGAAGTAGAGATATTTATTCTATCAGAAATAATTAAATATACATTTGGTTTTTTGCTATTAAAGTAATATGCATAAACACACGAAACATAAGAATAGTACATAATTATAGCAGCATTGTATGACGACAGAGGAATTAAAAAAACACTAACCATTTTAAGTGTTTTCAAGGATCGACAATATAAACTATTGTCGACTAATTTTGTTATTATTGTGCTTCGAACTGCTTGTGTTCTTTACAATGCGTTGTATGTATCTATAAATAAAATGGAAAATGTATGAAATCAGTGATCGTGTGCACGACGGAGGAATTTAAAAAACACTTACCATTTTAAGCGTGTTCCAAGGATCGACAATATAAACTGTTGTCGACTAATTTTGTTAGATATTATTGTGCTTCGAACTGCTAATGTGTTCTTTAAAATGTGTTATTGACCTTACATATGTATCGCACACTAAACATTTAATTTTTGGGCCATCTTATATTAAGTCCGGGAAATTCATAATAAACTAATTCACTTCGTCTGACAACGGTCGTTTTCTCGATTTATATGTCGACGATATTTTATTACCTACGTATGCTTTCACTTACATGCAGTCTAAGCAAGTACCAAACACATATACTGAATGCTGATGCAATACAATCATCCTCATATCGGCGCATGGAAATTGGTCGGCTCTAATAATAATGAACGTATTTTCTCATCATCGGTAAAATGATTCATTTTTCAAGAAGAATCACTTCTGGAAAATAAGTAAATGTGTGCTGCATTTCCGTAGCCAGAAGCGAACCATCAGTGCCGGAACAAAGCCAGCAGCTGGCCATCACACTAATGTTAGCTGGGACCCCAGTGCAGCGAAAACTAACTTTTTTGCTGTCATCGTCATTTGAAAGCATTAAAAAGAGATCAAGAAATGTGCAACAAAATAAGTAATACAATAAAATTTGGAAAATAAACATAACCACAAGATAGCTATATAATTCAACCATAACAACAACAAATTTCAAAATATGAGAGAGAAAATAAGAGGAGATATGTATACTAACTTTGGTATGTCGAAAAATTTAACGTTAGTGTCAATGTTTGTTTTTCTTTTGCATTTAGTCAAATGCTGCAGCGGTAATAGTAATAAGGAGTAGCAGTATTTATCTCTTGACGTATTCGTATTCAGGTGTTTTTGCAAGTTCATTCAATTTTTCCGTTTGGAAATCGGTCGCAACACAGCTTAGAGATACTCTAATGAAGACTCGTCTATTTTTAAAGAATAAGCTGGTGCTCTTAGTGATATCCGTTAAAGGGGCGCACATAAATTCATGGGAAAATCAATACTTTTTATGCATTCATTAAGACATTCCAGTTCTTATATTACAACGTTAAACGCATACGACGAAGCTACTTACCTACAATACACTAATAGTTTAACATTATCCAAGATTTCAAAATCACACAGTGACCGTAGGGAGGGGAAAGTAACAGCTGTCAATAACAATAGCGTGAAGTAAGAAGTGGTACGTTACGTTTTTGCAAATGTATTGTATTCAAACTATAACAAACGCTATAAATTTTAGAACTGATATAGACAACCTGACTGACATACACAGATTGGCCGGGCGGTTTTCTAGGAATAGGTAGCTATCCAATGAGTACGAGTGAAGAGAGCGTACATATGTGTGAATATTAAACAGACGAGTGCGGCGATAGAACGATCACTTATATTGTCCCCAGTCACACGCTCGCTGTTCAACTAAGGTATCAGTGTGACTGATTCCTTGAGCGTGTGACTAGCCACAACGCAAGTGATCGTTCTATCGCTGCATTCGTCTGTTTAGAAAGAAAAATCGGGACACCAGCAATCAAGAATGTTAAGTTTTTTTGGGTGTAAATGAAGCTTTCAGAGCATAATAACTAAATAAAGTCGTCTGTTGTGGACTAAACTGTTTTTTTAAGTAAAACACGAGTTTCGTTTATATAATTGACAATATGTCACCACTTCAACGCGACTACTTATTTTTTATATCTTAAGAAATGTTGACATTTTGCATAAAACTACAATGTGTTTATTATGTGTATAAAGCTTTTTTTCTTTATATATTTCTATTTCTGTTTATATGGCAAGCCATTACCTTTGAACACAATAATACATATAAGTTATTTATATACAATTTACCTTGTTGAAGTGTAAGTACCTGCTCTGAAAGCTTCATTTACACCAAACAAAATTAAAATGCTCGATTGTTAGTGTCCCGATTTTTCCTGCAAGAAGTGTACGCTGTATTCACTCGTACTCATTGGATCGCTACCTATTCCTAGATAACTGCCCGGCCAATCTATATATAGTTTTTGTTTAATATAGATACTTTTACTACCTGTATATATGTAACAAACAACCTGCAGACTTAAACTCCACAATCATTATTATTGATTCTGATTAATTCATTGATATGAATCTCCCTAGATCTCCTCGATCCTACCCTTAGGCCGGGTTTGTAATCGATTAGTATCCTAGTATCCTTTAGAGCATATGTGGGCAACAACCGGCCCGCTGTAAGATTTGATCCGGCCCGCGAGACATTTTGAAAAATCCAATTCAAAAAAATATTACACTGCGTACCTACTCATACTCACTCCAAATGAGGAAGATCGAGTGATATGGGGTTTGTCGTTTGCTCCTGCGGAATCAAGTGACCGAGCAAGTCGAGTAGTGGTGATCATCAAAGACTGAGGCGGCAAACATCAAAGCCTTTGATGTTTTCCGCCTTACTGGCGGTGCAACAAAAGATTATTGCTTCTCAAATGTTCTATACTAGACGATTCTAGATCATTTCTTCATTTTGCCTATATAGGCGGGTAGATAGCCCGAACTTTAATTCAGTTCTATTTGAGCTACCGAGGTGATAACTTAGGCAAACTGCTAGTACCGTCAATTTGCTTTGTGACTTTGTGTGCATGAGTGCTTACTAATTATAGTTTGTTATTAAGTTTATTGAACGAAAAGTAAACGAAAATGATGTCTGATGAAACGAAACGAATGCAGAGGGTCGCCAGTTTCAAGAAAAATGGACTGAAAAATTCTTTCTTATCTTGCACAATGGTAAGCCTATTTCTTTGCTGTGTAATGAATCCATTTCAATGATGAAAGAATTCAATATAAAGAGGCATTACTCAACTAAGCAGCCTATGCTGTACTCACTGACAGGTCAAATAAGAAAAGACAAAATCCAGAAGCTTACCGCAAATTTGGAAAAACAGCAGCAAATGTTTCATAAACAAAGAACACAACTTCATAATGTTGTGAAGGCTAGTTTTATAGTTAGTTCAAAATAATGGCTAATGATATAAAAACAACTTTGACTGATCATATGGCTGGTTTAGAATCATTTTCCGTAGCACTAGACGAGAGCACCGATTTGACTGACACAGCTCAACTGGCTATATTTATTCGAGGTGTTGACAAAGAGTTCATTGTCACTGAGGAATTGACAAACTCAATAAGCATATGAGCAACCTTGGTCCGGCGGAAGACGCCATGTGCAGAATCTGTCAGACAGATGAAGAGACCTCGCAGCACATCCTGTACCAATGCGACGGACTAGCCAGATTGAGGCTAGAGTGTATTGGCGTACCATACCCATACGCGGCGAGCTACATGAAGACTAACCCGGCAGGGCTAGAAAGCCTCATCAAAAAGGCTAAGCTAGACCAGGTGGTCTAGATAATAGGGAGCTACAATAAACCTACAGGTCGCAGTAGTAAGAGGCCACATAGCCATCCCACATAATTATCTATCTACTGAGGAATTGCTTGCTTTACAGCCGCAAAAAGGAACCACTACAGGAGAGGACACTTTTAATGAAGTTCAAAAGCTATTCACAAGTTTTGGCTTGCCATGGTCAAAATTAGTTGGTGTATGCACAGATGGTGCACATTCTATGGTCGGCTTACGTAAAAGTCTCCTCAGAATTTTGTATGAAAAAGCAACTGAATTAAATGTGCAAAAAGATTATTTGATAGTCCTTCATTGCAAAACACCATTTGTGTTCTAAGTTTTACTCCAGAATGTTATGAATGTGGTAGTAAAACCATCAATTTTATTTGATTCCGAGGGCTTAACTATCGTCAGTTCAAGGTGTTTTTGGATGAAACATCAGCAAGAGTGTGACGACATAACATATTATTATGAAGTCAGATGGCTAAGCAATGGGAAAATGCTGAAACGGTTTTACGAGCTAAGAAATAAGATAGCAGATTTTATGCAAATAAAAATAAACCACTATCTAAATTGAGTGATCCAAAATGGATATGTGACTTAGCATTTCTGGTCGACCTTAACAGGCCATTTTAATGATTTAAATTTGAAACTTCAAAAACAAGGATAGTTGGTAAATGATTTGTACAGCCGTTTGAAAGCGTTTCATAACAAAATCCGCTTGTGGGAGGCACAGACGCTGTCTGATAACAGTTACCATTTCACCACACTCTCTACGTATGAAACTACTGCAAGTTACTGTCGGAGCAATTTTCGAACAAATTTAGCGATTTTAAAAACATGGAAGACAGTTTCAATTTATTTGCTACTCCAACAAAAAGTAATGTACAAAATGCTCCAATATACTTGCAAATGGAGTTGATCGAGCTTCAAGAAAACTCACTCCTAAAATCTAAATTTGAAGACGTGGAGTTATGCGATTTCTACAAAAAATATCTCGAAATACCAGTTTCCGGAGCTTAGAAAATTCGCAAAAAGATTTATTTGTGCGTTTGGCAGTACTTATAAATTCGAACAGTTCTTTCCATTTATGAAAGTTAATCACTCAAAACATCGTACAAGGCTGACATGACAATTTGGAAAATTCTTTACGTGTTTGTATCAGTGGTATTAATCCAAACCTAGATGGATTAGTTTCCCAAAGCTGAAGCTCAAGTGTCTCATTGGTTTCGTTGTCGCTATTTAACTTTCGTATTTTGCAATAATTCCAAATTTCACGATTTAATTATAATGTTGTACCTATGTTTTTCATGTTTTCTTATTTTAATAAATTGCATTATAATAATATTGTCGTATTATTTCATGTTTGATAGTTTTTAACGATATATGTTAAAAACTATGAACACTACTTTAAAATGCACAACTTTTAAACGCGGCCCACGAACGTATTGGCTCACAACATGTTAAAGGTTGCCCATACTTTCCTTACAATTTGTCAACTTCTCCCACATAAACTTGGACTATTTTTACTTGGTACAATATTTTTGTCCACTGTTAACATGCGTAGACGTCAATTCTAATGTTAGAATACTTAATTAATTAATATACATTTCAATATTCGTTTTGCGGGGTTCTCCACTTTAATGAAAGTTTCTTAAAAGTATCCTCTTCGATGTTGACGACTTTCTGTTTTTATAGATTCGCTTTCTGAGGACAAATTGAATAAAAATTCGAGAGCTTGTGATAGACTCAAACTAGTCTTATTTGTTTCTTTGTAGAATCACCACAGGCTTCTATCTATAGTCGAAGATTATCTTACTTCACGCTATATATCAAGAAACCCTCAAAATGAAGTACTGCGAATGCTCATCGCAGCATCCTGGTTTATGACCAACATACATACAAATCAACCGTTTCTTTTATTTTGTAAAAAACTCACTGAACTGAAATTGCGCCGATGCGATGCTGTCCAGAAATACTCTTAAAAGGTCCAGGATCTCGGAGAGCTAGAATCGGATTAACTCATGGCATGGTGACATGGTACGTTTAAAAACGTTGAGAAAAACTGTGTAACACCATTGTAATATATGTATGTTTGTCAAGAAGCAAAAGATTTGGGAGAGGGAGTAATGTCATAAGAAGCTAGAAGACTAAATTATACTAATACAGTCTTGGAACGAAAGTACCATGAATATATTTTATGCTAAATATGGTTTTGAAAGCTTTACAATCAAATTTTACTATTTATTGTCAACTATTTATAGTTAATTTTTTATTATGAACACTATTACAAATGTGCTAACTTTACATTAAAAATAGCAAATTTGTTTCAGACTGAACAATTTACACTACTCTGGGTACTATTTACAATGATCGTACTTGGAAATTCCGCTGTATTGGTCACCTTATTAATTGGAAAAACCAGAAAGTCTCGAATGAATTTCTTTATCCGTCACTTAGCTATTGCAGGTAAGTAAAAAACCTCAATAGTATCTCATAACATCTGCATGATCGCTGCACTAAAGATTGCAATACTCCTCCATTGCGTTTTATGCAAACTACAAACCACTTCCATAAATTGCCAACTAACGATGCAATTCGTACACTCTCAAATTAGTTCTATCCCAATACGAAAAGTCATAGCTTTACAAACGCACAGATTCTATATGATTTTATATACACTGCTACATGGAAATACCATAGAAAGCTTAAAATATTTGTATGCATATTTTATACTATTAATCTTTACAAATATAGCACAGAATACTAATTTGCATAATGTAGAATTATACATACGGGCATTTTCACTTTAATTTTAAAATGGGTCTGGCTATCCAGTTTCGACTAACTATTATTTAATAAAATTATTCGAATTATACCAGCTGCATACGTGATCATTACTGTAAGTGAGATCATATGCATATTTTAACGTACATATGCTGCAGAAATTTTAATAATGCATGTAGATATATAAATTATGTAAACTTAGACGTATCTTGAATAATTAGCAGATCAACTAATCACATTTTTAATAGTTGTTATCTAGGTGTTATAAGATGTCCCCATTAAACGAACTATATTAGCATTTTACTCGCATCTTTTAAAAACTGTGATTCCATATGTATGTATACAGAGTCTTTCACAAAACCCGTTAATTAGACGGTTTAGAGGATCTAATATTAGTATAATTCTGAAATTTGCATTTGTGGTGTTGCTTCTATTAAATCTGACCTCCTGTTATACCGGAAGTAATTAGCAACTTTGTTATTTTAAATAGATTGATATAATTTTTTTAATTTAAAGTTCTTTAAACTGTAATGCGCTAAACTTCAGTAAAAGAAAGTAAATAATGATTTTCAAATGCCACATAGTAATTTTTATTATAGTACTTAATCTATCAAGAAATTCTACACAGATACGGTATATCTATCTTTATTAGTTTTTGAGTTATTAGAGATTATCGGTTCTAATTACCGAAGTATCCGAATATGTTATTTTTTCTCGTAAAGTGCTGTGACAATAAAATATTTCAATAAGAATTGTCAAATAAGTAACAGCTTTGTTGCGTTGCATTTACATCAAATCTCACTTAGCGAAGACTTCAGTCGCTGCAGCCTCAACTGATCTCGGGCTGTCAAAAAGTTCCATTTTCAGATTTAGAAGACAAAAAACGCGCCTGTGTTCGTTTCAATTATTGCAAGAACTACACTATAGGAGCCAATATTAAACGAATTAAATTTTTTGAATTTATAGTAATAAAGATTCAGGAAAAAAAAATTAAAGAAAATTATTTGAGTTAATGAATACAAATTTACACAGGAAAGTTTGATCAATAGACAAAATTCACATCATTGAGCAACAAAAAATCTTTGAGCTGTAAATCATAAACGTCGATTATGTTATAAATGGTATGATCAAAACTTAATGAGCGTTCAGTACAACATTTTTGGATGAGATACCGCTCAATGAACATAGGGAGTGCTAGTATCCATAGAAGTGTGGTGAACTAAACCCCACTTAGTTTTACTAAGTGAGATTTGGAGTAAATAAAAAGCAAAAAATATGCCATTTGACAACTCTTGTCAAAATACATTGTTTTCATAGCAACATACGAAAGAAAAATATTAACCCAAAAACTAATAAAAATAGGCATACCAAACCTTAATATGGGTCGATGTAGCATTTTTTGGCGAATTAAATGCTACAATAAAACTTACTATGAGCCATTTGCAAAAAAAATATTTATGTTTCAAGATAACCGCATTGGTTGCTAATTTTTGCACACGCTGTATAAATATTGTAGAATTTTATGGCAGCATCTAGGACCCTTTACTTTCAGGACTTTACAATATTAATTTTTAGGTGGTGTGAAAATTGTAAATATCTGAGAAACAGTTGAATTTAGGTATAGGGTACCTTAATACAAATTATTTGCAAAAAATGCATAAAATCGACTACATTAAAAGAAGATATACTATTCTATTTAAAATAACATAGTTGCTATTCACCTCCGGCATAACCGGAAGTCGTCAGATTTGATTGAAAAGATTTCAAAACAATACAATCAATACTACAAATGCAAATTTCAGATTAATACTAATAGTAGATTCCCTAAACAGTCTAACTAAGAGGTTTTCTCTACATCCTCTGGGGATAGTTCGTCTGCATCTCCGGAAAGGCCGAAGCGAGACCTACCTCTGGCCTACCTCCTTTTGTCGGCATCTGCCACAGCAACCAAGTCGCTCGAGATAAATGGTTTTAGCGAGTAAGAATGCCGCTCTTAGGTTTTCATGTTCATTTGAATAAATCAACTTACATGAGTGCGTAAGTAGACCCTAAATCCTTCCTTGGTACACCTAGGGTTCTTGAATGAGTCCTGTATATAGTGACTGTTAGTAAATCTTCTGCTAACCACGTCAGATGTAGCTCTTGCGTGATGGAAATTTATTTGCAGGCACTTAAGGTTTCCACTCATTGCTGGGGCTGATCTGCTGTACGTGACCCCCTTCTTGCTGTCTTCCTTCTGTTGAGTGGAAGTTCTTGTTGCTCGCTTGGCCTTGGCAATTGTTTTGCCTTTCGAGACAACAGAGAAGGCTGTTAATCCTTCGTTGCGTCTGAGTGCTCTGTTTGCATTGGAGTTTCTTTGGATTTGCTACTCCTTGGTCGAAGCTGGACCAGACTAAACTTTTAGTTCAATCTAAACTCTCCGGACTTAAGAGTGTCACAAGCCATGAGACCAGCGGATAAAGTAAGCTCAGCAGGATTATTTGCCGTGTCTCTTCGCAGTAATTTGCACCCTTTAACATTTAGACCTTCATTTTGACCCCGAATCTAGCTAAGGAGAGTGTCGTTAATATCCTGTTCGCTATTAGGAAAGTAACCGACGAGGATTTGAGCCAGAGGTAAGTCAGACTCATCAGCTAACCTCAAATCGGCGGCTTTCCGCGGCCGAAGCGTCTTCACTACGATTCTGAGCCACTCTTCAGTGACCGTGTCGTCGCAGCTCAGCAGCAGACAACCAGGCTTGAAAATAGAGCCAAGCAACTTCGGTTTGACAGCTGCATCCTTTTGCTGCATTATCTTTTTCAGGATTTCTTCCCGTATTGTGCCTAACTGCTCTGTAGTCAAAAGCACATCAGGGAACTACATGTACAATACGCCTACCTTGATACTTTCTGTTACCGTACGGTAACTTAAAACAGTGGAAGGCTTCTTCACAGCATAATGGGATTGCTTTACCTTCTTCGCTGTATTGCTTTCGGGAGTACTTACCTCGGATCGGGAACTTTTATCACCCTTATCCTCAGGCACCTACCTAACAATTAGATTTTGAGCCAGTTTTCAGGCATCTCGGGCGGTGTGTCCTTTCTTAATAATAATAATAATAATAATAATAAACTAATGGATATAGCATATAAACGCTGTTTAAAGTCCACATAATTCTCTTTCAAACGAGTCCAAGATTTTTCGGATACGTTGAATAGTAACGAAAATATTAAACTTTAAACATGGACGAATAGATGGTCTTCTCCCTCCCTTATTATGAAAGATACGAAAAAATGCCACGAAAAAAAATTATCTGGTATTAAATGGGCTTTCAAATGATGTTATCAAAGTTATAGCTTATTTTGCGATTTTCTGAGATAATAGAAATTTTAGGTTTGAACATAACAGTGACGCCTCCTAGCGGCAAAATCTGGAACTTGAAAATAATTTTCAGAAATTTCTCTTGGCTACTTTAACTATCAATTTTCTTTCTTGCAGAACCTAGGACAAATACTTTCCCAGATACAGCCGCTTACCTCTCTTAGTGGCCCACCCTGTAGGTACATTCGACAGCCGGGAAAATATTTTCTTTCATTTAGCAGTATTTCTTTATACAGACCAGAATTACGGAAAATTTTCGTGTCACTGACTCACCCAGGGTAACCCACAAAGCAATCAGCAAATTTTAAACTTGCATTGCAGACTGCTTTCAAAGTAATGGCATACATTAATTTCCTTGTCTTATAAACTTCAGGGTCGTTATGTGGTGCTTTTATAGGAATAAATGTTCCATCTATAGCTCCGCTAACATTATCCATCCATGCAATATTTCGGAAGGCATTTATTGTTGTTTCCATTTCTTCCTCTCTTGGCCAACAGATAACAAGTCTTTAATTTTATTGAGTGCATTAATTATTCTAACAAAATTTTCTGATAATGAAGATTTACTCAAGTTGAATCTTTCACCTACAGATCTGAAACAATTGCCATAAACATACAAATAAATTGTAAGTAAACTTTACTTACAATCTTGGCCAAATGTGTTAGACACCTCATAAAACCCCATTATTATAAGTATTGTTACACTTCCAAGAAAATGAGCATCGAATTTATACTTAATTTACATATTTACTGCTTACTTTGGGACAATAGGTAAGCAGGCAGCAATGTTTCGATTTTAAATATTAGTGTATTGTCGAAGCGATTGGAGAGACGTATGTGTTAGGAGTTTATAATCAGGATATTTTGTGTTGGATACTTTCATTTTTATGGATTGAACTTAATTTAGTGAAACAATGCCAAAACTTTGCGAATTAACCAAAGTAGAACGTGGGCAAACCGTCCTACTGAAGACACAAAGTAAGACTTTAATCGCTATAGCGAGAATAATGAAGTATTCGCGATGTGTGGTTCGTACCACCCTGCAACGATATCAATAGTGGATCGTCAACAAATCGACCAAAAAGCGGGCGGAAACACCTTTCTAACCTATGAAAGTAAAGAGTGTCTAACACATTTGGCCAAGATTGTATGTATAAAATTCTGGAAAAATCACCTGTATGAATCTGGTGTTGCTAAAATCTACAATACACTCAATAATTGCTTTTCAATGGCAATTGATGGGCGTCTAATATGTGTCGTATCTATGAAGTGCGATATCAGAGGTAATAGTTGTTCAAAGCTGGCAAGATTGCTCGTTGGTAACGATAGGTATAATTTTGTCCACATTATTTTCAATTCGGACGGGTATATTAGTTTCCTCTTCATCATCACATGTTTGTTACAACGTCAATATAATATTTTGCAGCAGTTATTGCAACCACTACTATTTTTTATTTCTCCGTTTAATAGTATATTATGACACTAGTGCATAAGCAAGCTTTTAAAGCACGAATAACGAGCTTCGCGTCGTGGCTTTAACGTTACGAGTACTTTAAAAGCTAATTATGCACGAGTGTCATACGATATTTTTTGATATAAATGCAACAATAATTTTAATTAGAAGAAATCAAATCAATAATTTCAATACATGACATGTAGGTACCTATATGTTATTTGACATTTCCTAACATTTCACTGGACTATTAAACGCTTGGGACTGGTCACTCATTCGCGAAATATGATTTCACGCACTTGGTTCGTAAATAACTATTATGATGCATCATAAACCAATTAAAACACACTCATAAGCGTGCATAATCGGGCCTTTATCGCACGGCGTGCGTAAAAAGGTTGCTTGGTAACAGCCAATCGCAAGCGTTTAATAGTCCAGTGAAATGTCAGGAAATGTCAAATGACATATAGGTACATGTCATGTATTGAAATTATTGATTTGATTTCTTCTAATTAACGTTAAAGCCACTCCGCTTCGCGTCGTGGCTTTAAACTCGTTACTCGTGCTTTAAAAGCTTGATTATGCACTAGTGTCATAATATACTATTTTACAATTACAAAAAACTCTACTGACAAACGTCAAATTACATACGTAGGTTATGTGTAATTATGCAATGATTATGTGACAGTTCACTGAGTACGTTCACACTCTACCTTACCCGTTCATGTATGTAGATTCAAAGTATAAGCGTTGATTGAAGGAATACATGTATAAGTGACCATCGATACCTCGTATTACCCTTACCTTACCTCTCACCTGACTTTAACAACGCACTCCAGAAGTTGGAGACTTTAAAGACTTTTATAAAAAGATAAAACTTTAGAACCAGGTTGAAATTGAGAAATGTTAGAGAAATAATTATTAATTTGATCAACATTCTGAAGAGAAACAGGAATCAAAGAGCAAAAGTAAATTATTACTTAAAAACTCCACCTTATCGTTAATATCTCGCAAATCAGAAATAGTATACCGTGGTATAGAATAAAAATCAACTAGGAACGTGTTATTATCAAATCTTTAAATGAGTGGTAAAATACACAAGGCAGTGATCCGAGGGGTTATGAGTATCAATAACATTACTTGCACAGAGAATATGTTCAGTATTAGTAATGGCGACATCAATTAAGCTAGATGAGATTCAATGATAGACAAAAAAGAAATAGCGTTGTAACTTACTGCATAAAATAGATAACCATACCTGTTCCAGATGAGATTTAAGTTCGCAATCTATTATTTTGAATTTTAAGGTATTCTTAACGTAAGCAGTCACACCTCTCACTCGCTCTTGTCAATCTCTTCGCACAAAATTATACTCAGGAATTTTCAGGAATTCATCAGAAATATTATGGAAGAACCAGATCTCAGTGACTAAAAATATATCACAGTTAATATTATGTAGAATTTTAAAAAACTCGGAAAATTTGTCGTTAAAGTATTTTTCCACAGTTCTTATAACTTTTTCTGTTAACGTCGATAAAAACTGACTATCCTGTGGAGTACTATTAACGCACTCTTTAACTAAATATCTCTTTTCTGGTGGAAAACGAGTATTACAACCCATCTTTTTATTAAATATATTTTATAAAGAATATCTTAGGTTTGAAGCGAAAAACCGAACAAAATCGCACGTTTACTCAGGTGCAGCTCATTTATTTCTTATAATTTCTCACCGCACTAGAATAATTCGTCGGTGTACCGTCTAATTGTAACCAAATGCAACACCTATAAGCAAAACTCTACATGCCTGTCAAAGTTTCATATATACATTCAAATGTCAAATAGGTTTATTTATGATTTTTAAGAATTCTCCGTACTACGACTTACATCTATTTCATTAGTAATTACTTTTGTTCTTGTATTGGGCTTTTCGATAATAGACTGCAATACTACCAATTTATTGTTTTCAGTACCCATGATTGCTTTAGTCATAGTCAGCTTTTTATAACCAACATTTCCCAAACCCTAAACCTATTCAGTAACCTTTAAAATACTTTATTTGTGGCATGCTCCATATCAGTATATTTCTGAGTGTAAACTTTCGCTGTTAACTAAACAATTATAATAACATTTTCCGATTAGTAGTATAATATAAAAAAATTATTTCTCTTATTTACAAATTTAATAAGTACAAATCGAATATTTTAAATATCATAAATGAGAGTACTTGACTCACTCAAACTTCTATGTTATGCCAAGATTCCACGTTTGTTTGTTGTTATAAACTTGGGTTTCTCTCCAAAAAATTTGTAAACTAATATTTTGCGTTTCGTTGGTTTATTTGCCATGCGTCGGCGGATTTTCTTTCTAGTTAGCTACAGCAAGTTCATACAATAGTTTTCTTACATTTCTGGGCATCCGCCCCTAGTGTAATTATTATCTTTTCTAGATATTTCGAGACGAAAACTTCATAATTTGAAAAATTCTATTGGAACTAATCTTTGTTTTACTTCTATTAAGCCATATTTTCCCAATACCAGTTCGTTTAGACTAAAATCGTCGCATGGCCAATTCGTCGCATGATAGTGACAATGTATAAAAACTACACATTATTAATGCTGTTGGGCAAAATTACCATCCTTTTATCCAATTTATAGCAATGGCTACTGTTCCGTTACAGGAAAGTAAAACCTGTTACAGAATGCACGCTTTTGCTTTTCTTCAATACATAATCTCTGCCAATTCGGACCAATATCAACGAATAAATCAATTAATGTCCAATATGAATGCTATATAACATACATGTTTCTTCAACATAAATTAATATACCACATCACGAACTTATCTAATATAAAAAGTGCAAGACTATAGATAATAATTTTCTATAGCCTAGCTTTTACGTTCAAAGAGCTAACTGTGATTGCTTATATGTCTGAGGAATTCAGTCCCTGAAATATAGGTTGAATGAGGAAGATTATAAATCAAAGAATATAGGGTATAGAATGTATAAATTCAGAAGATACCAACAATAAACCAACCATGTTAATTTTTCATACATTCCAAGAGTACTATAAACTACAGAAAATATTGTGAAAGAGCAACATCAAAAAAAGGTAGACACAAAGGAAACTTGACTAGCTTATTTTGCTGAATAAAATTACACTGGTAATATTACAAACCAAAGGAATTTATCGGCTTCAGTGAATGTGTGGGAAATGTTACATCTGGCAAACAAATCAAAGTATAGAGAGACGCGGAATAAAAAGAAAACAAAAAGAAATGCATTAGTTGACCTATAGCTTTATAGTAGCCGAACGTGAAGTTTTGTATTGAACACCATATGGAGTTGTATAGTGCGTCCAGGAATAGTTGAATAAAACATAAACCTTTCAATGACCACCACTACTTCATTAATTGCATTTAGATTAATTTTTATACAGATAAATACTTATGGATATTTGGTTAACTTAGATTAATCTTTCACTGTGTTATAACGCACAATATTATTCACAAATTATAAATTTGGAACTATATTACTTCTATTTGACTCCAGTTTGCCAGATGTTTTTAATATCTGAAGTAGTACGTTGAATATTCAACTGTGAAATCCTTCACAGCAAAACATTATTACACAAAACATTATTATACAACTAAGCACCCACCACACATTTAAAAAAAACTATCATGTAGAGTGGGTGGTTAGGAGGAAAATACCCTCCGTATTTATCAATTCCACAAAAGTGTTGAAGCCATGAATCACAACTTTGGACCCGCCTACAAACGTCAAACAAATTGTTTAAAATATGTACAATGACGCAATCTTGTATACAGTAAAATAAAATTTAATTTAACTTATACACTACTACAATAAGCCATTTCAAAATATTTGGGAGATACATAAACCCGAATTCTCATATTACTTAAAGAAAAAATGCATAAAAATCAACCAAACTCATTTTATTGCAAATACGTATATACATATATAACAATGAACAAATATGTTTGATTTAAGCAAAAAATACTTTTTACTTGTCTTTCTGTTAATATCAATGCGTTAAACTAACAAAAAAGTAGTTATTTAATTATTCAGACACATCTCCAGCCCTCTTAATCTAAATAGCATAATTTCGTTCAAACTACTAAAACAACAAATAATTTTTAGTTAATTTAACAGGCAGTTTTGTTTGACTGCATTTAACCCAAATCCTTTTTGATTTATTTAACACATCTTCGTCTCTAAGTGCAGTTATTTATCATCTAAACCGACAAACCTCTACGTTTCTTCAATTCTCTGGTACTAGAGTTAACAGCTCTACATAAATCATTTCACCAATTTCGTAATGCAATGTAAAATGTAGCTAACGGCTCTCTTAATTTCATTTCAGATCTTGCCGTCGGACTTATCAACGTGTCAACAGACATTGTGTGGCGAATCACTGTAGCATGGCATGCTGGAAACGTTTTATGCAAGCTTATACGATTCATGCAGGCCGTTGTTACCTATTCTTCCACATATGTTCTGGTGGCGCTATCTATCGACCGCTACGATGCTATCACTCATCCTATGAACTTTTCTGGCAGCTGTAGGTATTATATGTTCAGTTAAATTACAACCATACACAGTTTGTTACACAATAAAGTTGTTATAATTTTCAACTTAACTACAATTTGATAATTATCGTTACTAATTAATAAGCAAATACTACGAAATTATTATAAATGCAATTTCGAAATATGTACCAATACATTTTTGATCTAGATATAATGTTATAACAAAACTGTTTTTAATTTCCCAGAAGTTTCTGTTCTGTTTTTATCAAAAAATAAGTGTAATAAAAGAGCGAAGTTTTCCAGGAAAATAAAACTTTCACAACTAAAACGAAATGACAACCCTTGTGTACGATTTATTATTGCAAAACTTGTTTCGTTACTAATATTAATTTTCTTAACAGCAACATAGTAAAGTACACTTCGTGCGCTACATTTGTAATCTTCGCAACACTTCCTTATTATATTTATTTATATTTATTTCGAAAACCGTTTTGCTCTACTTTTGCGTTTTGTTTTAAGTAACTGTACGTCAAAATAGTACATCTTAAAAATTTTGCAGTACGCAATTTATTATATATGTAATCTCACTACTTTATTATGATTTCAGATATACCTAATTGTTCTTTTAGAGAAATCGATTTTGAAATACCGCTTTAAATGTATTTTTTTTACGTTTTTATCAGCAAATAAGTCTAGTAAAAGAGCGAAGTTATCGACTAAAATGAAAAATAAAACTTTCACAACTAAAATAAAGTGCCAAACTTTTTGAACAATTTATTATTACGGAACTTATTTCGTTACTAATATTAATATCTTTGAACATAAATAAACTACACTCTTTCCTCCACATTAGGACACCGCTATTGTTTCAAGAAAATGACAGGATGTTTATCGAACAATAAACAAGTTCCAGTTAAACAAGTTAAAAACAAGTTAAAGTTTAGTACTCGTACACTACATATAATATGTAGTGTACGAGTACTAAACTTTAATATGTATAACATACATGATTACTTTATTTTGAGTGTAGATAAGAATGTTCAATACTACACAACACTAAATACACTGTGACATGTGTTTTCTAAGACCAAGAAAGTTGACTTTCTTACATTTATTTATTTCAGAGGAGTAAGTTCTTTCTTGCAACGAGAATACTTATTTGACACAAGTTGATGACTTTTCTTCGCAACAGTAAATGTTTTTCTTACCAAATCTGTAAGGCCAAGCAACAAATTTCTTGATTTTAAACTTTTAGTTATCATGCACCGCGTAGTGCATAAGTACAGGGTGGGGCAGAGCAACTTGCTTATTTGAATTTGGTGCTGTGGACCGACGCTTGCTCGGAGGAAGATGGGAATAGGCACAGTCGAAAGAGTGGGTCGTAAAGTTTTATCTCGCTTAATTGAGTTAGCATCATGGAGTGAACGAATGTGCAACGCACGTTCACTGTCGAGGCGTATTTTAGTAACGGTCGCTCAATTATCGCCACGCAACGTGCACTCCGTGTCTATTTCCGTGTGTGTTCCTGGTCGGTAGTCGATTGTTTCATGGGTAAACAACTTCAGGGAAACTGGTGATGTGAAAAAGAAGAAACCTGGACTTCCACGAACTGTAAAGACACCTCAAAACATTGACTTGGTAAAATAGTCTGTTTTGCGATCCTCTAGGCGCTCTACTCGAAAACATGCTGCTGCTGTTAGGTTTTCTGCTCATTCTGTGAGGCTGATTCTCCATAAAGAATTGAAATTCTATCCGTACAAATTAGCCATAGTACAGAATCTTAATTCACGTGATTTTGTCAAGCTATAGCCAACATACCCGTCGATATGCTGGAAAGAGTTTAACGAAACTTCAGAAGTAGATTAACGCAGTGTATTAACAGTAACGGACGCCATCTGCCTAATGTCGTATTTAAAACATAAACTTTACATGTTGTACTTGATATTGCTCAAAGCATTAAATGTACAGCTGCATTACTTTTTCTTTTATTGAATTTCAAAATAAGCAAGTTGCTCTGCCCTACCCGTAGTACCTATATTGAAACAGTGCGATTGAATGGAGAGTTATTTGGTTCGAGAAAATATATCTTTAGATTTCCAAGAAAGTGAAATATTTCACAGCAAACAATACTTTCTTGCTTATATAGTAGAATGAGAATTACTTAAATTAAGTAAGTCTTACTTGCTCTTAATAAACACTTTTCTGTGTGTATGCTACACACAAATAAAATTGTAAATTTAACATATTTGTGTGTAGACCTAATTGTATAAACTGTGTACATTTTTTACTGTGTATTTTTATAAAACAACAAATCAACATCGTGCCAAATGCAAACAAATTGAGTTTTTAATATCAATAACGAGCGCTGAAAGTCTAAACACTAAAATGACCTCTATCCACAATAGCTTAATTTAAAGATCTGCAAAAATGGTCAAGAGTAACTTACTTTTAAGTTAAATCCGTCACATTAGGTCCAGGAATAGCAGTAGTTCGTTAATAAACATACTATCACACATAAGCACGAATGTCGCAGTGCAAGTGTTAATTACGCGTGAAGACATAATTCTATTATTTCCCTAAAATATCCATAGATTAAACGATTGAATCCAATGGAACTTTAATTAGTAAACATGAACTGTTTTAACCACTGCACCCCTACAACTCTCGGAAACTAAAATCATTGTTTCCGTACTACTTTTGTTGTCCGTCCGGAACGCCTATACTCGAAATTTTTCATCTTCGAAATTCAAACAAAATTCTATCATCTTTGCAGTTTGTTGTAGCATACCACATCATGCAGCGCTTAAATGATCTAAGAATTTATTGAATTAGTTATGAATACATAGTGAAACTTCTCTCGAGCTAAGCGAATTATTTTTCAGACGAAAATCTTTTAAGAAAAGGATACTATTATAAGGACGCCTCATCTTCATTTCCATCTTATAAAATCCTTTTCTTAAGATAACTTCTCGAATGTTTAAAATTCACCTTGAATTACTGTCAGATCATATTTATTCACGTTACAGGAAAACAGATCCTATAATATTTCAGCGCTTGAGCCGTCACAAAATCGGATTGCTTAACATTTACGGGCGTGATGCAATAAGTAAAATTACATATATGCACTATATTGGACTCCTTAACATGAACGCTTAGCAGGACGCATAGTTGAACTGTTTGCGAATAATGTCGGGGGAGAAGCGGATAAGTAAATCCTTTTACTTGTGAGCATCCTAAGCGGTGTATGTATAGTATAACATTTAATGTGCCAGTGGAAGTTAAATATAAATACATAGAGCTAGAATTCTTTTTATTATATAACAATACGCATACCTATATGCTTATTTGAATGCTTTCTTATGATATGATATAGTACATATATCCTAAAATTTTTACTTCAAAAACACTTTTGTTTGTGTCGATATTATAATTTATAACTGGCGATAAATGTATATAGTTAAGTTAAACTAAATTTATTGTTTATCAATTCAATTTCAATAGTTACTAGCATACAGGTATGAAGTAAAATATATATGTATGTACGTACATACCTTCAAAGAAATGCTGTTGACGAAATAATGAATTTTGCATTTAAAATGTAACAAATAATATACAGCTAAAGTAACTACTTTCTTATTAATCAGTCACTTTTAAATCAAAATATTCTAAAGTTTGAATTACGAACAGTAATTAATTCTATTGAAAGTTATTATAGCGCACTCCTTTGAGTACCACATCATTGTTGTACAAATTTATTTATAATTATTCCAAGAGGTTATAAAGGGACATGTTTATGTATATAGCTTGATTTTGTAATCAACTTAGTTGAACAGCAGATTTATACATATATCGACGTGGAATTTCTTACCAAACCATTGTGGTAATTAACAAATATATTATAGGCGACAGAAGCTCCACTATACAGCAAAATATGTAGGAAGCGATTACAACAACTCAGCTTAAAATTCTTCAAAAATGCAAAAAATATATAATAATATAGTTAGTATACAGTGCGGTTCTAAAGTATTCTCTCTCCATCTCCCCCTGCTAACTTATGATCGGCTTAATAGAGCGGTTCCCTTATGATCGGCTTAATAGAGAGGTTCCGGTTTTGCGTCATTAATATGAAGTATTATATAGTACATTCTTGAAGTAAAATTTCTATTTAGTTTCACAGATTGACGACAGGGGGCAATATGTATAGTATCAAAATTTTAAATGGAATGAGAGGTCGAGTGACACCTCATTTTAAAGAGCTCACTGAGTACAGTGTCAGGCTAAAATTTCATATAAATGTATCATCACATATGAACATAGTAACAGTATTTTGGTATTTTTGATTTTATATCTAAATTTTCCATCAAATTTTGGGTACATTTTATGTACTATGTCCTATACTAAAAAATTTGTATTTTTGAGATAATATTTTTCAATTTTTCAGGAAAAACAGTTCCAAATGAATCACGATATTGCTGTAAACAAAAATGCTACTAACACGAAATTTGGCACAGCAAATTATACTAGATCACTAAAGTGTTTCGTATATTCAAATATTTAATTGTTTATACCTGAGTTTTACACAGACCTCTTATTTTTGAGATTATTAAAGCGTAGACCACGACTGTCAAAGGTGTGACCACTTGATAGTAAGTTATTTATGTATTCATTATATCTGTTTTGACAGTTCCCTTTAAAAGTTTGTGTTTCGTAACAAGTAATGGCAAATTGAGGATTTACAAATGGCTGTGACACTTCCAGTATTTAAGTTGACATTTTGTTAATTCTTCCTGGAGTTATTTATTCTGAAAGTAACCAATAGCTTGAAAGGGTTATTAATTTTGGATATAAGTGAAAGCCTAGTTATTTACGATATCAATTGAATTACACTATAGTTTATACACATTATAAATAACTAAACATCATTATAAACAAATACAAAAACTTCTAAACGTTTATTAATTCATTTCATCAAGTTAGGACCCGCAAAATATGATCAGGAGTTACTGATTTAAAAGCCAGTAACTCTCTCTGCATCATATTGTCCTTTATTGTAACATGCTTTGAAGATACTTGATTTTTTATGTAACTCCAGATACCAACATTTAAGGCAGTTAAGTCAGGAAAATGTCGGCCAACGAAGCATCAAATTTGTCATAAAGATATTGAGTATAAAGCTTAATCTGGTAGGAAGGTGCTCCATTCTGTTGATATCAAACTGGTACCGCTCTTTATTTGTAAGAGTATGTTACGCCTGTCGTATGACTGCTTGTAAAATTTTAGAATGTGCTTTTCTAATGCGATGAATTGTTCTCGTGGATAAAAGCAGGTTCCTCGCGCAATTTTTAATGGAAATATTAGATAGATATCCTGAAACATTAATTTCATTGTCAACTACTGTGTTATTTTTATTAATTTATGCCTTGAATTGACCAAACTGACGGCAGTTTTTAAGAAATCTAGCTAATGATAAAATTTAAAAATCGCCATTTGTAAATTCTACATTTTCCATTACTTTCTGTAAAATAACAAATTTTTATAGAGAACTGTCAAAACATACATAATTAATATATAAATAATTTACTATCAAATTGTCACATCTTTTGCAGTCATGGCCCACGCTTTATTAATGTCGAAATATTATTTAGTTTCAAAATCGATTATGTTTAGGTATAAGAAATGGTAGTGTCAATTGAATGAAAATAAAAATATTTCAAAAAATTATATAAAATACAGGGTGTTGTATTTGAAATAAGCGATTTATAATTGCTTGAAATTGTTGGAATTGAGCGGTAGGTGTTTAGTAATCTCTTACAATGCGCTGTGCCAAATTTTAAGTCAGTAGCATTTTTGGTTGCAGCAATATCATGATTTATTTGGAACTGTTTTCCCGAAAAATTAAAAGAGAATAGATATCTCAAAAACTATTAATTTTTGGTATGGGACATGGTAGATAAAATTTACTCAAAATTTAACCAAGAATTTAAAAATAAAATAAAAAATACCATGTTCTATTTAAAACAAGCGAGTTCGCATGTATTTCCGGTATACTTGAAATCAGCATTATCGATAATGTAATATGGTAAAATTTTACAATTCTCCTATAGCCGCATCTCGAAAAGCTTCTAATCAAAACTCTACGTGCCACACCTGTATATAAACTGTAAAAGTTATGTTAAAATTAAGAAAATAAATTAATTTAATGAAAAATAGAATAACCTTTACAATTATGATATATTAATATACATATGTATGTCATTAAAAGTTTTAATAGTTACAATGCATAAGAATACAGAAGCACATATCGTTTACTATTCACATAATTATATACATATCTCGTAATAAATGAAAAAGGATTCCTTCCTCTATACATTTTATACTAAATGGCAACTTTCATATTAAATATTACATGCAGTAACCCATGTAAGGAGATCTATTCACCCGCTTGCTCTTAGAATATTGCAATGTCAGTGTGCGTCAAGTTCGCTTGCCTTTCTGAGCGTTCATGTTTAGATGTCCGGCATAGTACACATGTGTACATAGCATTTCCAATAATATTATATTAGATATTATTAAACAATAAAATTTGTACGGGTTTTTCGGTCCTTTAAAAAAAAATCAATATTAGATATTATACATATTAGATATAAGAAATCAGACTTTTTTTTGTTTATTTTGTTTCAAATCTTTATTTCGAATTTCGAGGTAATAGTATACAATATTGGAAACCATAGAATACAATGTAGTAGAATAGCTACTACTATAACAGATAAGACACTGAAGTTTATGAACAGCTTTATTACTGCGATAAATAACGCGGTTATTCTTGGTTTATGCACCATCCAATATTCCAATTACCAGAAGCTCATAACTTACTAGTAACTACCCCATGCATACACAAGTACGATTATATTTCTATATATCTTCCTAATTATCTCAGATTGTGTGTTATAGTAATTTAATCTGATATTCTTTAGAAAAAGAGTTGTTTACATCTACAAAACCACTAAAATAAATGAGCTGGCTTGAAATTCCGCGTCGCTTATTATTTTACTTTTAGGGATTAATTAGCAGTCTGGAGCATCACTAAACTGAATAGTTGACATTATAGTAGGTATACTATTTTTTAGTCATTTATAATTCAATATAAATTATATCTCTTGAGGTTTTTCTACGAAATATTACATGAAAACATTAAGTACCTACATCTGGCGTGGTGATGAAACTGCGAGTGTCATTATTGTTTTTGAGAGTGTAAGCCAAGACTTTCTCTGTACATAAAGCATATAAAAATTAATATAAGAGCAGTAATCAATTGAGTAATAATAACATATGTGTTGTCAGTCTCGCAGTGCACGTGTAGTAGTGCGATGTTTGTCTCTCCATATGGCTACCGTTCTCATTACTTGGTTTAGCTTTATTTGGGCATTCGTCTCATCACGTGCTAAGATGATTTCCACGATATCGTGTGTGTATGCTATAAAATACGTATCTTGTTGCAGCTTCATTAGCACACATTCCATAAGATGAGTTCCAAGATCGAAGTCTGGCCTGCTCCGCCTCTTTCTGCTGTTAGCATTTTCGTACACGCCTGCAGTCTTATAGACAAGTTTCTTATCGCCAAGATTACTACTTACCATTGTAGGGATGACATGTTGAACCTACTCTATAGGGCGTCCATATTGGCATTTCATCTGGACGACTTTAAGACATTCCTTACATTCAATGTAACCACGTAATGATTTGCGTATTGAGCAGCCCATAAGATAGCACTACTTGCGCCATAGTACTAATCGTAGAGTGTTTCGTCCTGAAGTCGAGCTGCTTATCATCAAAGACAGAGTTACTTCTACACCTACAAACTCAGCAAGACCTCTCCTGATAGGTTGGGGAGTCATCACGCTGTAGATAGCCTCTTTTAGTGTAGTGTTTGATGACCATCCAGTCGACGATGTTCCACATAATGCCTTTGAAACTAATATAATATCGGGTATAGTGTCGCGTAGTCTAGATGTGGTTGTTCAACTATATTTATTACGGTAAGGTCTAGCCTAGTGGCACAATAAGCCTGATGGCTGCGGTGCCTACCGGTGGCTATAGGTCGGACGGGTCTAAGGCCTAGCCTAGCCGTCGTGTCCAATGCACGAGTATGCTTGGCTCATGAATCAGTATACTGTATGTTTCCTCGTAAAATTCTCTCATTTTCCCCGTCTACAGGTTGTCAAGTTTTCCTTGAAAATCTGGTATAGATTTATTTACGACTTTGTTTATGAAGCAAATCGCAAATTGTATAGTTTTATTCAGGATATTAAGAAGGGGCAATGAGCATCTTTCGTCGATATAAACTCCATATTAGATGCTACTTATAAGGCATTCGATGGATATTATTATGTCGCATGTGTGTGTGCACAGAGATTTTTCTGCGCGAATACAAAAGTGCATTGAGGCTGGCGGCCGCGAATATATATATATTTTTTAATGTGGTGGGTACTTAGTTGCAGTGACTCCGTAAGCTGTATCGCTTGTCTGGCTATCATTGCAACTCTCGCGGTGTAGTTTTGTGTGTGTATGTTGTGTTCAATTGGCTTTGTGACAGCATCATATCGCCTTTTATGATGCCGCGCTGTTAATCACTTTGCTCCCAACAGCCAATGGCAAGTCATGGCAGTGTTGATTTGAACAACTAATTCGATAGCCGTCTACTCTCTCCCACAATTTAACTTATGTATGCAATTTGTAGCTACTGTTAACATTTATTTTCTACTTTCACATTTAACAAACAAAGAAAAAACATTTGCTGATGTAGCACTCACTTTTATTATGTCCTCATTTTTTCAAAATATCTCGATTAATAATAATTTCAGATCTCAATTTATTGCTCTTTTAGAATTTGATAAAAAAATACCATATGCTATTTGGCCCTTGTTGTCGTTGACCTTGCTATGACATCTTTCTTTATAGTGACAACAGTAGCGCCATCGAATCAGCCCCTTCATATACTTAAACTTTTGTATAATATTTTTCTTCATAACACTAATTCTTTCGAAGATATTATAGTGTTACACTTTAAATGGACCACACTGTCAATTCCGCTTAATCGAGACACATCGGGACCAGAACATTTTGGCCCAATTAATCTTAATTATAGGAAGTTCTACAGAAAAATGTTTTTTTTTCCTGTGGTTTAATTTCACATTAAATAAAAACACATTTTTGCTAGGATGTCTGGGAATATAATAAGAATATAAATAAACACTTAAATATAGGCAATATATGACTAAAATAAGTAGATACCCTTTTTTACATGTAAAAACAACTAAACTTTAATTATGAAAGAATTCATGAAGTGTGGTTTGCCTTTTTGTTTGTATGACTGTTTTTGCACAAAATCAGCACAGGTATCCAGTGCGGATATAGGACTTTTATCATTGCCTTCCTGTATAAAAAAACCTTGCAGCATGGTGATGCATTTTCTTGCTTCTTGGTTAGTAACTGGCATCGGTAGATTTTCATCATAAGAGTAACTGTCCTCATCTAATATGTGACGTTTTGATTAAATACCTTGCATAATTGCATTCTCATAGTTTTCAGTTTCATAATAACAAGGTAAATTGTTAACTATCGTTCAAAGTTCTTGATAATTACCAATGGTCACTTATGAACTAAGGTCACTTTCTGTTTCGTCCAAATTTTGTAAGGCATGTACAAGACTAAAGCCTGAAACAGCAAAGCAGTTTTGTATGGTTTCGATTTTTATAGCTCGCCAACTATCAGTGAGAAACTATATCGCCTGCAAAAGGTTAAGAAGAAACTAGTTAATAAATTGTCATCAATAGACTCCACTATGTAATTTACCAATTTCCCACGGTACAAGGTCTTGAGATTTTTTATTATTCCCATGTCCAATGGTTGCACTAATGATGCGGTGTTAGGAGGTAGAAATTCAAGTTTTATATTTTGTAACTTGTCCAAATGAGGATGTGCTGTACAGTTGTCAACAAGCAACATAATCTTTCTTTGTTGAACTTGTAATTCTGCATCCCAACCAAGTGAGCCACTTACGAAAAATTTCAGAAGTCATCCACGCGTTTTTATTTGCATGGTGTTCTAGTGGTAAATTTTCTATTCTAATTCCCTTAAAACATCGAGGTTTAGCACGTTTTCCTATGACGAGAAGATTGCGTTTGTCAGTACCTGACATATTTGCACAACATAGCACTGTAATCCGATCCATTGCTTTTTTGTATCCCGACAATTCAATGTGTTTATAACATAAGGAGCCATCTGGTGTGGCATGGTAGTAGAGACTGGTTTCATCGGCATTGTATATGCCATCTGCACAAAAATTGTCGAGACGAGTATCAATTTTCGTGTTTTTCCACTCTTCGGCCATTACTGCATCGGCACCGCCCTTTTCGCCGTGATTTTTTTAAAATTTTATACCATGTCTCACTTTCCATCGAGATACCCAACCATCTGTTGCTTTGAAATTATTATAATCCAGCTTTCCGGCCAACTCCTCTGACTTTGCTTTCAATACTGGACCGTTGATACATACTCCTCGTTCAGTTACTAAAGAAAATCATTGATCTAGAGCTTCTTCGACGTCTGGATTCTTTCTATCTCATTTTCTTTTGGATGTTCCTGCCTTTCCTTGTTGCAAAGTTCATTCATTACGCAGTTGATTTTCTTGTTGAATGAGACGTGACATGGTAGATTTTGGTATACCAGTTAACTCAGCGAATTTACGTTGAGTTGTGTGAGCAGGCTGACTTTTAATTTTATCCAGTATGGCAATTTTACTCTGTAGTGTTAAATGTTTTCTTGGCATCTTGACAAAATTTTTAATTAATCTCAAATGTATTAAAAATCACATTTACGTATACGTTTCAGACGCACGTTGATGTAAAACTGTTCATTTCTTTGCCTACTACATACAATTAATATATGTATTTTTTTTTTATTATTATTATTATTAGTAATTTGACACATATTAAATGTCAATTTCTTCCACCGAAGAAGTTATTTACCGAAAACATATTATTATATGTTATGGAATAAATTGGTATTTAATTATTTATTGTTTTATTGACCTCTAAGTGGAAATAAATCAGGAATTAAAAGATGACTACTACATACATACGTAAATCACTATCGTATTTGTCCAAAATAAACGGCTGTCCCGAATAACCGGTGGCCCAATAAGCGGAATTGACTCTAATATAGTACCATTCTAACTATGGTTATGATTATGTGGTAGATTACGCGAGCAAAATTTTACCAACATGCGTATGCTAGAATTTTTCGCCTAAACGATGACTACAATTGATAATATACTTTGCAGACGATAAGCTCAAAATCTACTATTAAAGTTATTACGGAAAAACGGAAATATCACTCCAAATGGAAGCGCTATAAATCTGATAATGACTATTTAACGTTTTCGTTACTTCGCGGTCGATGTAAGTATCTAATAAATCAGGATTATCAGTGTTACATTGATCTGTCCCAAAAAGAAATATTAACTACCCCAAGGAAGCTTTGGTCTTTTCTATCTAGCAAGAGACGACTTTCGGATATCCTAGCTGTAATAACACATGGGAACGAATCCGCGTCTAATGGTCAGGAAGCTGTTGAGTTGTTTTCGGATTATTTCAGCTCTGTCTTTGAAAATAGTAATCCTTTTATTAACAACACTAATAACGTGGACATAGGTAACCAAAACAGCGTGTGGTTTACCGAGTACGAAATACTAGATGCCATTAACGCACTAGACTGTAATAAAGGCGCAGGCCCAGATAATCTTCCATCGCTTTTTTTTTCAAAGTGCGCATCTCCACTAGTTAAACCATTGCACATTATCTTTAATAAATCCATCGCAGATGGTTCATTCCCGCGCAATGGAAAATCAGTCACATAGTTCCCATATTTAAATCCGACGATAAAACACAAGCGGCGAATTACCGACCAATTTCAATTTTATCTTGCGTGTCGAAGTTGGTCGAGAAATTAATCTACCAGCGCTTATTTTGCACTGTTCGAAATGCTATCCGACCTGAGCAGCATGGTTTCTTTAAAAATAGAAATGTAGAAACTAATTTGTTGATATATAGCGATTATATGTATATTGCAATCAATGGACTCTCGTGAGCAGGTGGACGCCGTTTACACGGATCTCAGCAAAGCCTTTGATAAAATTGACCATTTCATGTTAATGGATAAGCTTGTTGGGATCGGTGTGGATGGTGACCCAAGTAGCACATTTGGTTGTCGTTACGTATTTGCTACCTATAATATTACAGCAAAGTAAAAATTACTGGTATTGCTTACGTTATAACCACGTTGTAGCAACGTAGTAACTATCAAAATGGGGAAAAATATTAGGTCCGTATTACGTCGCATTATCCACACTGGACCTTAATTGAGAACGTAACAACTACGTCTGGACAACGTAGCGCATAGTAGGTATGATGTTGCTGCAACGTTCCCATAAAGTACCTTATAAAACAATGGCGTTTCTCTCGTTTATATATTCTGTTTCTTTTCTTTATTTTACAGATACTACAACATATTCACTCTAACAACTGACATGTTTCGTTTGTTGTATTTACTAACATAATTGTAATCTAACTATATAACTTGTCAATTAGAAAATTTCTGGCGATAGATCCTCAAATTACAAACGAACTTCAATTTACTGATAAATATAAAGGTGATACTTCTTAAAACAGTAGGGGCCACATAATTATTCAGTTTTATAAAAAAAAAAAAAAAACTTAGGATATTTTTAAATTTATTCTCTGAATCAAGACAATTGTATTGTTTCAATTTTACGTAATCTTCGTATAGGACTTCGGAATAGGTTATACCGTTATATTTTCGTTTTTATCATACCGATAATTAATTATTTTAAGGTTATATATCACGAGAGTCCCATTTTAATGGCGGATTTATTATATTTTACTAAAGAGTAATACTTTCGTGTTGAAAGTAATAGTTTCTAAACGTATATTATTGTAATGTAATAATTTCGTAATTGCAACTACAAAAATGTTTATAACTTTAAAACCTAAAATTTATGCACTTTTTACGTAATTGCTACTAAAAATTTAACGCACAGGTGGCAATTACTGGAAAGTCATATCGTTGTACCGGTTGAAAGTAACAATAACTTTGAATCAGTAACCATATACACGAATTTACCAAAAAGTTGTTTTGCAAGTAATATTGGCGTAACGACTCCGATTCTATTTACACTACACCGTGATTAACTTTAAAGTGATTTATTTCGTGCATATAACGTAATTGATACCATGAATATTACTTGTGGGTAAATAAGTCGCTATAGGTACAATTTAAAGTAAAAGCTACGTAATTTAAACTATGACAAAGTAACCATGTCAATAGCACTAGTCACTGTAACTATGTGTGCTACTTGGGGACTTACTTAGATGGTTCCGCAGTTACATTGAAAATCGTTACCAACTAGCTAAACTGAATGGATATCTCTCTAGGAGTGTACATGTCACATCTGGGGTTCCCCAGGAGTCGGTCACACCTCGGCCCTTTGTTATTTCTTATTTATATCAATGACATTAGCAAATGCTTTAAAACAAGTAAATTCCTATTATACGCAGATGACTTGAAAATTTACTCTACAGTTAAAAGTATGAAGGATTGCTCGTACATACAAGAAGACCTAAATCGTTTCAGTGAATACTGCATCACTAACAAATTGGTTTTAAATATAGATAAATGTCATAAAATTACGTTCACTAGAAACCTGCATAAGATCAGTTACAACTATACCTTCTTTGATAATGTCATAAAACCTGTACCTACTGTTAAGGATCTTGGTGTTATTTTTGACGAAAAGATGACCTTCGGGGCTCATGTGGATTTCATATGCAAAAAAGCATATAAGCTTCTTGGATTTATTTTCAGAACAACATATCTCTTTCATAATACTGACTGCATAATTAAGGTATTTAATGCGTATGCTCTCAGTGTACTCATGTATTTCAATCGCAATATTTTTTGCATATTAATAGGCTAGAGAGTGTCCAAAAAAAATTTGTATATTTCCTAAACAAGAAAACTAAATTACCGAATCTCGAGTTCTACGAAGACAACACTAAAGTCTACAGCATGGTTACCTTACGCGACCGACGAGGTTGGTTTCCGACATTACTTTGTTACATAAGATACTGAACGGTACACTAGATTCTCCTGATTTACTGTCATTGTTTAGTTTTAATATTCCTCAACGCCCCACGAGAAGTGCAAACCTTTTACACATTCCATTTGCATATACGAACAGCACAATGAATTCGCCTGTAATTCGAATTTCCCGTACGCACAACGATCGGTGTATATAAAAAATACCATATGTCTTGTATAGGAGCACATACATATGTATACATGTGTATGCATGTATCTGTATGGTACCTGGCTTTCCAGCTTTTGTATAATAATTATGTTTAATATTGTTCCTGTCTTTTTTTTTTTAATTGTTACAATGAACAATGTGTTGGGCTTGTCCCGTTTTTTGTTCTATATATGAAATAAATAAATAAATAAATAAATTACTATCACAAGGGTAACCTAACGTAATTATGTTCTTGCTTTCCACATTTTGTTTTCTATGAGCCATTTTTTTCTAACAATATACTCTTACAAATTAGTCACAGTTTACAATCGATTTTCTACACAACTACAGCTATTGAGTTATTTATATACTTTCTAAAAAGTTACATTAAAAACTAATATACGTACATGTACTTTCATTTCATGATTAATAAATTATCTATGTAATTCACTATCTGTATCTTAATCTACTATGCTTAAATATTTTATGTCCACACGAAGCATTTGAATACTATACCTACATTAATAGAACAGTTTAATGCTTAAATTCAAGGCATTCTAAAGCACTAATAGCATTAAAGAAGAAACGCCCGTAACATTACGTGAAAAATATCCACCACCCTTTTAATGTATTTGTTGGTATCTCTCAATTTAGGTGCGGACGCTTTTTGGTGTCGGTGTTAGATTCCAACGAAGGCGTCATAAAACGGTGGAAATAAATTAAATTCCTGGAAGCTTAATTAAAATAAGACATCCAAAATGTTCAAGTCGCTTTCCCAAGAAAATACTGAAAATGAAACATACTAGGTACTTCTACCTTAATTGTGATGCTTTCAATCATACAAGATGTTTTACAATGAAGATACAATTACGACACGATTTCTAACATAACTACAAAGATCGATGACCAATATCACCCGTTCTGAAACAATTGTTATTATTAAAGACCGCAAGAATTGGTCCGGTTCCAGCGGCAGTACATCGGGAGCGACCTTCACGGCGCGCGCCTATCGTACGAGTATGTATGTAGTAACATATGTAGCAGAGGGTGATATCTCTTATGGAAGGAATGTAGGCGCGTTTTAATTGGTTTAACATCACCACATGCATATTAGTAACAGAAGGTATGTTCGCTCGAGTTGCACTGTCTAAACGGTGCCGTGTAAAATGACGTCACTAGTGTGGGGAGTGCATAATCGTGCAAGTTACACTGACCACGTACCAACGAACGGGTTTTTGTTTTTAAAATAACTTAAGTAACATTTTATGTGTATTCACTTACCCATCAAGTCATATAAATAACATTCATTTATAATAAAAGGCCATCCGTCTCTCCGTCTATATCCTTGCGGATTTTTGCCTTTGCATTAGACATTTTATATATAATACCTATATAATTTTCATTTTATTGGTTACCCGCTTCTTATATACTACTCTACACTCCTCACTTCTACTCCAGACTTGGTGTGAAAGTGTATTACACCAACGACACTGGTGTAAGTGCACTAGTTCCAACGAACGCCTGTTGTGTATCTACATTGACACCAACGAACGCAATTTTACTGCACTCGCTACTCCGAGTATGTAGTGCAACTCGAGCGAACATACCTAGAGTATCACGAAAACGTGTTGCACACAATGTTGTCAAGAAGAAAAATAGATATTATAGAAATCTTCACTACCAATCGTACTACCAACTGATTTTCCTCGTTTTATTGTTAGCATAATTTAGTACAGTTGTGGCAGTGTTTATCACGTGTTTTTTAGTTGTTTTGTTTATTGATTTGTTAGGAGTTATATGTTTGTAATTTTTCATATTTTCTAGTGTTGTGTTCTGTTCTGTGTATTTATTGTTCTGACATTAATGTTGCTATAAATATAATACGAGCAGTTGTCGTTAAAACTTCCCGACTAAAAACAATAACTAGCATCTTATGCAAGAATATTATAAATGTCAATCATGATAATTTGCACGAGTTAACTTTCGAATATGCAAGGCGCATGTAAACGTATATTAAAGATTTTATCTATGCTGGTCTTTTTTGTTAATAGTACAAAATATTCTATTTATGTATACGTGCATATTTGTCAGATTTATATATTAACAGACATGTTTCTGTTTATGAAGAACATTAGTTAAAATTAAATTTATTAAGAATCACCTAAAACTAAATATTAGTGATGAGCATAATGGATTTTTTCAAATAATCGAATTGAATAAAAAACATCAGGTACTTTTATGGTGTTATTCAATTCAGTTGTTCGAAAGAATCTATTACGCCCATTACTAAGATACTAAACATACATTTGACAATTAAAATTTCGCGGTATTTTTATAGTAACCACGTGGTATCACGATGAAGACGCTTCGATACTCTATACACAATTATACATTAAGATATCGTACCCTGATATGTATTTTGTAGGTATTGTTGCATGATCATGCATTGCAAGTACGCGTACCTATAATTCGGTTGCAACGCATTTGAAATGTCAAAAGTTCGTGAAAATGCTTCAACGTGTTTGTTTCTCTAAATGAGGTGCATCTTTATTTCGGTAAAGCCGATGTAGTTACGTCCCTTGCTACCGGACCACACTTGCGGTCCGGTTATTATATCAGTCTTTTTATACGTTCTAAAAGTTATGTTAGTTAATATATTGACATTGTATATGAAACATTATAAACTTATTATCTAAAGTGTGAAACAACATTTATCAAGTACACAATTATGATTAAAAAAATTTCTTAGGTTTTATGGTGTTTCTGTTCGTCGTTTTAAATTGTGCATTTGATTTATACAATATATGTATGTACCTAAATTTTTGAGAAACTTATTTGTTGCAATAAACTGAAAAACCAAATACAAAGCAGACTGTCTAGCGACTATTAGAGTTTTAGCAACTTACCCTAACGCATACGGTAACGTTAAACGTTAACAGACGAGTATCTGCGTACGCGCGTAACGTTATTTAGATACCGATTCACGCTGTGCTGAGCACGGATATGCTTAGCGTATTCTTTACCGTTTCGTTAATTTGGGGAATTTCACGTTTTCGATTTGTTTGCTATATCTAAAAGAATTTTTTGAATACGAGGTGGTATGTTTCAAACAACACACAATCTCACACACTCTTCTTGCGTTAAAGTATTTACATAGATTCAATTGTTCATATTTTATAGCTCGTAGAAATCTGTCTGCTTGTTGATCTATTAATTCGTGCTCTAACAGTGAGAAAGTTCTGTAGGTGCATCGTACAATTTGCTTTCGGAGTATCTAGACATTTTGGCATTTGATAATACGTTTCTGATATCAATTACAGTCAATTAGACGTATACTTCAGAGGAAAAACCTGCATCATACTTTTCGTGAGTATATTTACAATATACTAAGAGCAGGAAAATTGAATTAAGAAGCTGCAGTTGTGTGGACTACACCAAGATGTTGAGATATGCAGTTGTTAACTATATAGTTATGATACCTTTCGACACATGGTGCGAGGGAGAAATTGGAAGTAAGCCCGTTTACTCTAAGCTGAGTCCGATCCAAGATTAGTTATCTGGACCTATTTTGTAGAAAACAAATGTAGAATTTAAAATATCTTATAATTCCGCTTGACTTAATACTCACATTCGGACTCCATCTGACCAACACAGTTGATAAGACTATCATAGTTCTTTGATGAACATCTAAAAGAACCCTTAAGTCGATCGAATTGTCTTGATTTTATTATAAATCAAATTTCACATTATAATACTTTGTTATCTGTGGCACCTTTTATTGAGTACGGATCATCCACTACATAAGATAAGGGTAATTTTATAGCATCCCGTATTCCCTGATTTAATTTTATAGCATCCCGTATTCCCTGATTTATACATAATCAACATAGATAATAGTTTGTTACTTTCCAATTTCTAATTCTGAATATTACAGACTATGATTGTCCTTCAAGTTTTATACAATGTTAGAGGACGTTGTATTGTTTATGAACGGTATTATACAGAGATGGGCATATGTTCTGGAACGGTATAATTACAAAAGAACAAACCGTGCTAAAGCACTCTGGTTTTCGATAACCTATAAAACTGAAATTGTACTTTTTGTTTTCTTAGGCCTCAACATCCAAATTAGCTGTCAAAGGATCAAAAATTTGCGAATACTGTATGTCAAAAATCCAACATAAAATATAAGACGACAAAAACTAGTGAAAAACCAAATGAACACATCTTTTCAAAGGTCAAGCAAATGTCTCGGTAACACAGTCAGTCGTAGAAGCACAGTTAGAACGAATATTTAATTTATTTTTAATAATATGAATATAATTATAATTTGAAATTAATTCAATTGTACTCTATATTGAACACAAAGATAAAAACTACGTATTATGTCTATATTGAACACAAAGATAAAAACGTTGGTCGCTTACACAAAACGTCGATTGGCCATATGTTACATACAGAATTAAGAATTAAAAATCAAATAACTGGGTATTAATAAAATTAAAGTTCAATTATAGATATATGTTCTCTTAAAGATGCGTACGAACTAGTTCTTAATTCCCAATTGAAAGAAGTGGCTTTGGTTGATTCCTTGGTGACTTTTTTGTATTTTTGTGGTTCATAAGGCTTAGATATCCTTTTGTTTTGGAAGATTTAGCTTCCTTTTCTCTTTTTCTATTTATAGACTCATTGAGTTCATCATTATAAGGAGATGACGTAATCAGAGAAGCTCCGATAGCCTTTCGTCCTGTCTTGGCATTTTTCCGCTTTGAGATGGGAATCGAACTAATATCAAAAGGAAACACTAGTGGATTGTGGCCAGAAATTTGGAAAGCTACAGTGTTTGTATTTGGAGTTGAAGGTTGGTTTGCGTCAAGTAAGTGATCCTGAGCTGGTGTTGTATCTAAAAGGGTTGATGTGGGTGAAGAAGCTTCACAAGAACCCTAAGGGTGAGGACACATAGAACGCTGATAAACAGGCGAGCTTATTGCTTATACTTATAAACGCTTGTTACTTGCGCTTGATGGACACATAGAAAGCTGAAAATCGGCTTTATAAGTACCGAGTAGTTACAACCATTATCAACATACATATATCAGCAACTGTTACCTCAATTTAAAATGAACTCTGTGAGGTTTTTTAGTTATATGAGAATGAAGATCGATACATTTAATTACATCCTCAGCAAAATAGAAGGAAAGTAATAGGAATAATAATTATTGCATTACCGCTACATCATGCAGCTGCAGCTACCAGCACACTAAGCGGTGGAAAATAATGTTTTCAGCATACTTGTTGCTTGGCACCGGCTGCAAGTACTGACACGCTTCCTCTGTGTTCACATACGTTTGAAAGTATAGTTATATTTCTTCGCGCTTGCTGCCGATTTTAAGCGCTGATACACAAGCGCCGGTAGCCAGCGTTCTATATGTCCTCACCGTAAGAGACGACAAACTTAGTGGAATGTGTTGCAGCGCGCTACCAACATCTAAATTACGTAAGCTAGTAAATTTAACAACTTCCATATTACATGCATATTCCATATTTGCACCTTCTCCTCTAGTAATGATTTAAATAAGTGAAATTAATAAATTGAATTACATTATTCTCATATCTACGCTGTCAATAATACTACACTGATAAATAAAGTTTAATTTAATTTCAAAAGACAGATCATATAGCGAAATCAAGATTTATTAATATTTTACTAATTTAGTACGTACTTCTTACCTTTCTGTTGCCTACATGCGAACACATATAGCAAAATAATATCAAATGTTATAAATAGGGAGTTATTATAATATATACCTAGCCTGAAAATTAACAACAAAATTGCTCTCTATAAGATCGTAAGACCTCGCAAGTACCTTCACTGTCGAAGCATTTGCTGTACTTACAGATACAATAAAACAACGAGATCTCTAAAATGTGTAATTTGAGTGATTCGAAAAGTATACTAGGGAGATGTGCTATAAACAACAAATCATTAGCTATTATTGGTCAGATAATTCATAGTTATGATAAATTAACTGCTGATAGGAGAACAATATGGTTTGTGTGGACTAAAGGTTACTCAAATATTTGTGATAATGAGACAGCTGACAAGCTTGCATAAGAGGCGAGAAATGCTCCACATTCGTCAAACTTCTTATACCATTTAGCGGCGTAGTGTCATTTTTAAATATCAGCAAAGTTCTTCACTGGATCTCTTGGTGCAGAAGTAGAACACTATCATCAATTGTAAAGATTGTAATCAAAAATATATTGGGCAAACCAGGAGAGCAGTCTCAACTAGATTCAAAGAGCATATGGCTAATCTTAGATTTAATAGAATTGAGAAATCGAGCGTTGCCCAACACATTTTTGAAACAGATCACAACATCGAACATACGAATGTTAAATTAATTAGACAAATAAACAATTGTAAGTTTCTAAATGTTTTCGAAAGTTTAGAAATATATAAAAATAAGTCATGTGTAATGAACTGTGACAATGGACCTATACCGCATTCGTCATTGTTTTCGTTAATCGGAAATTAATGATGCGTATCGGATTGACCGTGCATAACATTTAGGTTACCTGTTTTTGTAAATTTTATTTTAATTTAGTTTTATTATCGCCTCGATAATGACAGCTTTGCTGTTGAAACGCGTCGATGTTTTAGTTAAAACTTGTTTGGTGTTCAGTGGGTTAAAGTGTTCGATCAGCAAAGTGTTACTTGTGATCGATACCAACCTATAGAAGTCATAAGACTAATTATTAGACAAAACAGTAGAGAAGGAGACGCTTTAAATACATTCAAGTTGACGCAAAGCTTCCATACATTTTTTAAGTCAAATGATCAATATTAAAATGATGTTATGTTATGCTGTGAATGTTAATAAGCTGAGTTGAAATTAATTAAAGCTGTGATCTTTGACATTGATGGCCCTGTATATCAATGCTGTAATTTAAGTTACATCCTACATATCACCTCAAAAATGTAACATTTACTGGATATTCATTTATATGTATAGATCGGATTATCAACTAATTTTATTACTACGCTGAATCGTTGAGACTTTCCATTCTACAAATTGCTCGAAAACTTACCAATATCGTTATTTATTGTGAAATTGGAGGGACGAAAGAAAGTGTAGGTAATTTTTCTTTATAGTTACTAGCTGCTTTCAGCAACATCTAAACTTTATATGATAAAAACAATGATGTAATACTATCACATGACCGACACGATATTGTCTTGATCAACGGTGAATACATATCTCAATTTACATAGATAATCAAAAATATACCTCAAGCGTAAACGTATTGCTTTTTTTATGCTTCAATAGTGTTGTTATAGTAAAATGCACATTTTGCCCTTTAAAACGTCATCTTTTTCTGCCTAATTGTTGTGACGCATACAGCGCCGCATATGTTTCTTCTTTTTCTTACGGTTGGAGTCAATTGCCATTAAGCAAAGTATACTAGGGCTGGGCGATATCGATATTTTTGGTATACCTACCGATGTATCGATTCAGTGCATGTATCGATTCCAAGTACTGTAATCGGTTAAGTATCGACGGGTATCGATACTTCGGAACCGATACCTTGAATAAATACCTCAAATTGATTCCTTGAATCGATACCTCGAATTGGTTCTTTGAATCGACACCTTGGTAGCGATACCTAGGACTGATTTGTAGGCATAGATTTTTTCAGGTGGATTTCAATAATTATATTTTCAATAACATATTTACGGTATCAAATGTACAATATTACGATAGTTTGGCTTTTTGTTATAACAATTATTGTTATTGTATGCGAATAATACTCTCATTCATTAATATTTGAGTCAATACAGTAATGTCTGGATAATCCGAACCCCATATAATCCGAACACCCCTGTAGTCCGAATAGACTATTCTTGTAAAAAGATACTCATAATCCGAACTCCTGTCTTTGGTAATCTGAACGCATACGCGTCAATAGTGAGACAGCTAAAGACGTGAACAAAGTCACGTATACGCATTTAGTTGGGCTCGATCTGTAGTCGTGCGTAGTAATGGTTCCCAAAAGAAAGCATGTCACATTGACGCTTCAACAAAAATCAGAAAGTTTACGTAAATTAGAGTCTGGTTGTTCTTCTACTTCCCTAGCACTGCTGTTTAATGTCGGGAAGTCTACCATAACCGATATCAAGAAGAAGAAAAAAGATATTCTTCGATATGTGTCTCTAACTGAAAGAGACCCTGGACCAAGAAAAACTATGCGTGAAGCTGAATTTCCTGATGTAGAAGATGCCTTATATACCTGGTTCTTACAGCAGAGATCTCGTCATGCACCAATCTCAGAGGCTATCATTTTTCAGAAAGCGCGGTATTTTTTCAAGGAAATGAATTATGGCGAAAAGATTAAATTTGATGCTAGCAGGGGATGGTTTCAATGCTTCAAGAATAGATACGGAATTCGCTCTTTGAAAATTACTGGTGAGAAACTATCGAATGACGAAAATGCGCTAGAACCTTTTCGAATTGAACTGCAACAAAAAATTAAAGAACTTGGTTTATGTGGGGAGCAAATTTACAATGCAGATGATCTGGCTTGTATTGGCGGTGCCTTCCTGAAAGAACATTAGTATATGCGGATGAAAAGGGTGCACCAGGTCGTAAGATTAGTAAAGATCGCATTACATTTATGCATTGTAGTAATGTAAGCGGAAACCATAAGCTACGGTTACTCATAATAGGCAAGTCCAAAAATCCCCGAGTGTTCAGAGACGTCTCATTTCCACTATATTATCGAAAAAAAGTGCGTGGGTGAATCGAGACATTCTACGGAGTGGTTTCGTAAAGAATTCATGCCAAGTGTAAAAAAATATCTTCGAAGCAAGAATTTGGAAGAGAAAGCTCTACTCGTAGTGGATAACACATCAGCTCACCATATTGACGAACTGGCCAATGATGATCACCGCATTTCTGTAATATTGCTACCAGCCAACTGCACAGCTCTGATTCAACCAATGGACCAGAACATAATCCAAAATGTTAAAGTTACCTATAGGAAACGGTTACTGCAAGAAGTTTTATTAGAAGATCAGGACATTACTAAGTGTTTGAAAAATTGTTCATTAAATAAGGCAGTTTTTTCTTTGGCTGAATCTTGGTCACAGCTGCCTGTTAAGTTAATTAAGAAGTCGTGATGCAATTTGCTTACTAATAACAACTGTGTGGATTAGTGGGAAGAAGAGGACTTAGTCCCTCTAAACGTACTAGTGGATTTAGTAAACAGAATTAATCACGGCAAGGATCCCATTCCAGATTCAGTGATACAAGAATGGGCAAGAGGTGATGAGGAATATTTTGACAATGAATTTTTACCGGACGAAGAAATTATTGCAAATATAACTACTGCAGAAAACGATAATTCTGATGATAACAATACAAGACCTCAAAAAACATCCAGTAAAGAAGCCGTTAATGGTTTCGATTTGTGTCTACGTTGGGCGGAAGAAAATGACCTACGATTAAATGAAATTATTCTTCTAAGGAGAATTCGAGAGAAAGCTGTAGATCTAAGTATAAAACAATGTCGTCAAACAACTCTTGACACGTTTGTTAGGCAAAACATATAACTACACTTCTACACACATGTTGTGTGTTTTATGAACACACGTAAGAATGTACTAATACATACATTTTTCCATTCACCTTGTTTTTTCTTAATTTTTGTGTTACATAGGTACAGTGGAGAGCACCTTAACCGATACCGTTATGGAATGTCATAGCCCTTCTTAGCAATCGGAACGGGGACGTCGTAAACTTATATATATTGAATATAAAATTGGTCAACTGTAAATTTATGATCTGGTAAACAAACAATCGTCTCTCTGATACCTGCTATGAGATGAAACATACATTACATCCATACACAAACATACATCGATAATAATGCATGTAAATTTGGATATAATGACGTTCCCTAAAAGGAATTTTAAGAAATTCTAAGAAATGAAATGACAGATAATCCGTATGTAATTGTTCTTGCAAAGAGCAATAAAGAAGGGGATATAAAACTTATTTCAACATTAATTACTTATCGTTCGTTTCCTTCCCTTTTCTTCAAACTTTTAATATTTATTTATTAGTGTAATGATTTTAACAAGTATAAAGTGTATGTATGTATAAATTAAATGATCGCTATTATCTGTTGCGAATAATAGAGTGATCTTTGACGCATTTTTCCAAATTTAATAGTATATCTGCGTCAGTCATTAAAATTGCAGATAATGTAGTTTCTTTGTGTATTAGTTTTATACGTTAGTAAAAAGTCCCGGAACGGTCGAATAACTTTGTTATTTGAAAATTATAATTTCTGAAATTTGGTATGGGGGTATAGTTAATATAAATGCATTTTATGCAATACAGTTTATATTTTTTTCACTTCCGGTTTAATCGGCAATACGTCCAACTTTTTTTTTTAAACGGAACGCCCAGGTTTTTTTTAACACTTTTGAATGCAAAATAAAAACCTACGTTCAGGAAGTATTAAGATGTTTATTTTTATTCACAAGAAAACAGCTAAAAAATTAAAAAAGTGTCCTAATACAGAAAAAACAAGGTACCTTTGAAAAAGTTGTTGTTTAGTGTTTGCATTCTTTTTGCCGTCACATTTGACAATTTTAAAAGCGTTTTAACTTTTGCATCGCTATAAATTTACTTATTTTAGACATTGACACATTTGAAAATGGCAGTAAAACTTACTGAATCAGAACGAATTGAGATAGTAATGATGCGTGGGTACGGTGATCGTCAACGTTCTTTTGAAGAGGTTCGTATTTTGTTTAATACTGTTTATCCGGATCGTCACATTAGTAAAAGTACGGTATGCCGAAACAATTTAAAAGTTTGAAGTCTTTCGTCAGGTGAAGGATTTACCTAGAAGGGGACGTCCATTAACAGCAACAGATGAAGAAACTAGTTTGAATGTGTTACTTACAGTGGAAGAAAATCATCACGTGTCCACAACAGAATTAGGTCAAATTCATGAGATCTCTCAAAAATCTGCTCATAAGATTCTTAAATCAGCAAGAATGAAAGCCTATAAAATGTATCCCGTCCATGAGTTAACTGAAGATGATCCAGATCGCAGACTACATTTTTGCGAAACAATGACGGAATTGATCGAGCAGCAGCCTAATGTTTTAGATCACATCATTTTTTCAGATGAGGCAACGTTTTGTCTCAACGGCACTGTGAACAGACATAATTGTCGCTACTGGTCAATTGAAAATCCTCATTGGATTGAACAAGTCCATACACAGCGTCCTCAAAAGGTGAATGTCTGGGCTGGTCTTGTTGGAAACAATATCATAGGACCATTTTTTATAAGAGGAAATTTAACTGGCAACGTCTACTTAAATTTATTGCGAAATGAGGTTGTTCCAGCACTTGCGGCCCTCTTTCCAAATGCAAACATAGGTGATCACCCTAATGCACATTTTTGGTTTCAACAAGATGGAGCTCCCCCCCCCCCCCATTTTTGCCCATAATATCCGCGATTAGTGAATGAAATTTTCCGGAACGTTGGATCGGACGTAGAGGAGCAATCAAATGGCCAGCACGTTCGCCAGATCTCTCGCCATTAGATTTTTTCTTTTGGGGTCACTTGAAATGTCAAGTGTACAAAAATCGTCCCCACAATCTTGAACAATTGGAAGAGAGAATAGTTCAAGAAGCCAATCGCATCACTCCAGAACAAATACAAAATTCAACAAGAAATTTTACTGACCGTTTACATTTTTATCAAATTGTAAATGGAGAGCATTTTGAACAATTATTGTAATCGCAACCTGAATAGACAGGTATCTTGATTTTTCTGTATTAGGACACTTTTTTAATTTTTTAACTGTTTTCTTGTGAGTAAAAATAAACATCTTAATACTTCCTGAACGTATTTTTTTATTTTGCATTCAAAAGTGTTAAAAAAATCTTGGCGTTCCGGGACTTATTTTTACTAACGCTGTATACGTATATGTATAAAAATCGATTTATTACATCCTTGGAACTCACACCTAGCACTAAATGTTTTGTTTTTGATAGTTCACTTATTTAAAGTAACATTTTCATAGTATATCAAAATAGTTAGTCACACGATACGTTTTTAATAAATTTGTAAGTTATTAAAACGTTTTTAAATTTTATACATACATAGTTTGTTAAGTTTTCATTTATTCCGTTCTCGAAAAAAAACCGACATTTACTTAATTTTAATAGTCTTTTTGCGTTATACATCATTCATTATCATACATATATACCGGTTATGTTGTTTTCATATAAATTTCAAGCGAAATGATGTTCTAAATGTATTATTATGAATTATAATGCAACAGTAACAAGAATTACCTAAATATAATCCGTACGCAAGGGTATACCGCAACTGGGTACCTGCGAAAATACAGCGGACCATTTATGTATTCTCCCAAGCTAAGGAGATCTGTTTTACTCCTACATTGTGTCGATAAGGTCGACGTTTGCTTAGGAGGGTCTCGTTTTAGAAGCTCTCGACTGTACATATGTACCATAGCAGATATAAGAATTGAATCACCTATTTTGCGGGGTGCCGATAGCGATTTAATCTCTGATTTACTATTTGTTTGGTAAACTGTATGTCTCAGGTATACGGCTTTGCATATTTATGTATAAAATACGCTACAGTTTATATCTGCATACATATATTTAAATATATATACTTTTAAGTCTTAACGTATCACTTACAACCCTCTTGCATTTGCACAATTAGTATACATACTTAAAATTAATTATTAGTATTAATAATTAAATTAATTTTTATTTAATAAGTCAATCCATATTTCCTGATATACATACAATACGTAGGTATATAGTATCATTATATCATATAAAGTAATTCGCTATAGTGCGTGAAAAGGGACGAAGTCAAATAAAATACTATGAAAAAACAATAGAAACAATTTTATTTGAAAAACGATTATTTATCTACGACAACAAAATACATGATGAAGTAGTTTGCAATACTTAAGAGGGTTGTTTACCGGCTGATTATTTTACAGCGGTGCCATATCTACATAATTCTATAAATTGTTTGCTTGATTTTATTTCAATATAATTTGAAAATTGGGTTTCATACATATATTATTTTATATATACATATTTTATATTATTATATACAATTTAATCCATTAATATTCGATATTAACTTCACAATCTCTATTCCCGTTTACCTGGATAGGGAAATAGAGATTATTCAATTAATTTTTAGATTTAATTATTGAAATTTGCTATGAGCATGCAAAATACGTCTACACATGTGTGTATGAAGCTCAATTTTAAAATACGGTTTAAATAAATTATAAAAACATTATATTCTGAAAAAATTTAATTGTGGCAACTGTCAAACGGTAGTCGGCCCTCTTAATATTTCAAAAAGACATTTTCTATCTATTGTTTTTTGAATGTTGTAGTTAAACTTAGAACAGTAATAAACGGTAAAGATTTACTGCAAATCCGTATACCTACAGGGTGACTGGTAATGAAACCGTCATACTTTACAGCGTATTAGTAAAGATCATTTGCAATACATACAGCCCAAGTTCCCTTATCCAAAAGGCGCCAGTTTTCGACATAGAGTTTTTTTTGTTTTTTTCGAAGTTCACTAATTACGCTCACTCAAACTTTAATTTTTTTTTTTTAATGTGGTGGGTGCTTAGTTGCAGTGACTCCGTAAACTGTATCGCTTGTCTGGCTATCACTGCAACTCTCGCGGTGTAGTTTTTGTGTGTGTATGTTGTGTTCAATTGGCTTTGTGACAGCATCATATCGCCTTTTATGATGCCGCGCTGTTAATCACTTTGCTCCCAACAGCGAATGGCAAGTCGATCCGGGATTAAACTCTCTGAAAAAATGTCACCGTCCCTCCAGAGAATTGAACCCCGGCGCCTATCGTCCTCTCACAACAATAGTCAGCCGCCTAACCACTGCGGCCATCGACCCGTTAAATTATTATTAATTAATTAATTAATTAAATTTACGAAAATAATGGAGCTTTTTCTCAATTTTTCAGTTTGTCTGCCTAGAGGACATCTCAACACACATTATTTATCGATGACAATTACGTTAAATACTTGGAAAATTAAAACTTCCGCTTTTGATGAAACTGTAGACTCAGCCGCTACCTTTGTGACTATTTATTTAGCGATTGTGTCTACAGTTTCATCAAAAGTGGAAGTTTTAATATTTTTTTTAATTTTCCAACAATTAACAATAAAGGTTAACTAAAAAAATCTACTTAACATAATATTTCACGAAAATGTTGAAGATGATATTGCGTTAAGACATTAATACTTCGAAAGGATCATCATTTTCTATAGCCACATCTATAATCATTTGTAATCACCCTATTAATCTATAAATCGATCAGATAAACGAATATATGCATACAACAATTGTAAAATAAAAGTATTTAATTATTTGTATTAGCAAATCCGTAATCACATTAGAAACTCTTTATAAGAAGTAAATATCCATCTATTAGTATAATTAAGGATCGAGTAGTATTTTATATATCGCAAATTATGTGTATACGACGACTAACACATATATTGATAAATATTACAGCGGACACTATGATAATGCTATTTGTAGGTATATTTACAGTGCATGCTATTGCGGCAGATATTACTACCTAATGTCTTTATACTCATGTCTAAAATATTTTACAGCTTACAGCCGCTGGCACTTTACAGTTGACCAAGTTGTTTGTCTGTTTATATTTCGCTACCTGATTTAGTCCCGAGGAAATTTTATGGCTTTTCGATTCAATACATCTGTCTTTTATAGTACATAGAATTATGTAAATACAGTTTAAAACTTTGTTATACATATGTATTTTATTATTGCATATTCTAATACATAATAAACACTTTTTACAACTAGTGGGTATCTTTTTAACCTACATATGTATGAAAAAAAAATGGGACAATTACAATACCGATATGTATTGAAATTGTCCCATTTCTTTTTTCTGTGAGTGTACCAGCAGGGTGAAATGGTATTTATAATCCGTATTTTTATATATATTTTTATATATTTTTTATATTTTTATATTTATTTATTATTTTGAATTATACATACTGCTTTTATGAATTCCATAGTCCGAATGTTTTGGTAATTCGAACAGGGTCTGGCAACTTTCTGTTCGGATTATCCAGACATTACTGTATATGAAAACTAGTTCCATAAATATTTGTCTAAAAATTATTTTTTATGATACCGTAGATGTTACTGTAGTTCGTTGCTATAGATACCTAGGTATCGTTGTATTGGTATCGGTACCTAGGTATTGATTCCTAGATATCGATTCCAAGGCATTGATACCCAAGTATTGACTCTAAGGTATCGATATCCAGGTATCAATACCCAAGTATCGATTCCAAGGTATCGATACTGATGTTATTCAAGGTATCGTCGTATCGATACCAGTAATAGTATCGAATACTCGACGATGTAGTTCGATGGTACTTCGGCCAGTGCTAAAGTGTACTACATTGTATTTAGAAAACTATAGCATAATAATAATCTTTCTTTGTCGTGAATTCGAGGTGTATATGGACATTATCAGCATTTTATAACTATATACTTATCGAATAAAATAGGTGGTGTAAACAAATAGACGAAAAAAAAAAAAGAATCCATACAAAACACACTAGGAAACTCTGCTAACAAGAAAAATACTTACCATTCTCTGTTGGGAGTAAAGTGATTAACAGCGCGGCATTATGAAAGGCGATATGATGCTGTCACGAAGCCATTTGAACACAATTTACACACACAAAACTACACCGCGAGAGGAAGTGATAGCCAGATAAGTAATACAGATTCCGGAGTCAGTGCAACTAAGCACCCACCACACATTAAAAAAAACTATAGGTAACAAATTAAACGCAAACTACAACTAACGTCATGTAGTACGGGTTTTTTCTGTTTCGAAACAAAAAGTTAAGCATCTCGCTATTTTGGTATAATATTACCACATCTAATAGGTACTTTTGTTGTACTGTATACTCTTGGTTACAAATATTACTGGCCCAATACAAACATGATTTATCGAAAGTACACAATTGGTATCGAGTATACTTATTTTATATTTTTGTTGTTTTATGAACACTTAAATTTAGTAAACAATGCAGCAAATGCATGCAAAATTATGCATATGAAATGTTGTATAGATAATTCATACAACACACTCAACGGTTTTGTAATCTTTGTATTTCGTGCAAAATAGACAGAATCGTTTAAAAAGCTTTTAAAATTGGAAAGTAAGAAATATATTTTTAAAAGTTCGTTTAATAAAACAATTGGAATTCAATTCCGCATATATTATAGATACAACACGGTTCTGAAAATCTATTCAACTGCAACAACGTAGTTTCATAAGAGAGTAAGGCAATATAAAAAACGATATAATTTTTCATTCTAAAATTTGTAGATTGTAACGGTCATTTGACATCTACGGAGTGGAACTGTAATCACATCTCACGCTTGTTCGCATATTAAATTTCCCGACAAAATAACATTCTCGCTTACAATTTTCCATGCTCGATTTTCTCCAGAGGATCCTTCAGACGTAATAGCATATATTCGCCGGATTTGGCTTGCTTATGTCGATGGTCCGACCGGTCATCTGCATTACCTACTGTGAGTCACATCTACTTTTATGGCTGTGACGCTACTGTACGGATATGAGAATGACAAAGAAAATTGCAGTGCGAGCACAAAGAATAAAATCTGATATAAACTCGTGTAAGTGTATTGAATTGCTTGATATTTGAACTCAGTAATACTTTTATTGTCACATTTTCCCAATACCCAACACCTAATGGAAGCTTATTATTCGTCAAACTAGAATTAAGTTTTACCTCTTCACTGCAATCGCTCTCGTTTCTATAATATTGTTCTATAGACGGAAAAAGTTCAAAATATTTCCAGAATTTTCAGTAACCGAACACGTTAACTACATATGTATAAGTTGTGATACACTACTAGCGCACGCTAAGTATTTACAATATATACATACTACACTGTCATTTTAACCCGATATGAATGGAAAAAAAATAAGCCAAATAAATGCCAAAATTAATTTCATAGATCAATTAAAATGCCAAATGTTAAATGCTAATATCTAAAATACTTTATTTTCAAAACGTATAGCTGCACGTAGTACAAGAAAAATAGCAATTGAGTAGTATATTTCTTAGTAATAGAATACTAAGCTGGTACCTACTGCTATAAATTAATATCTACCATTTTCTAATTAATAACGCTTAAGAAATATATTTTGAAAATGTATAATATCCTGGTGGTATATTTAATATCATCAATTATATCTGGCTTAATTTCTATCGGATGTTTCCATTGTAAAATAGAAAAAAATCATAAACAACAATATATTAACTTTTTTCGTGAAAGAAACTACCTCTCGTATAGAAAATAGCTTTTACCATTCACGGCATCTTCTGTATTAATTTTCGTAGGCTGTCAATTGGAATAATATAATACTATTGAGCAATACATTCTACACGAGTGTCTTGAGCAATACATTATACATGAGTTTCTTGAGCAATATATTCTACACGAGCTCGTTCAATGGGATACACAATTCTCATTATTCTATCCAATTCGTCCTACAACGAGTGGTTTACGAGCGGAGTTTTGGGTTGCCGAGTCATAAATTTTAAAATACTAGCTTTCTTCTTCGTCAAGATAATTTTTGTATGTTTTAGATCATTGTTCTCCATAAACACAACATTCCAGCCAATTCCTTCTAAACCAACCGGAATAGCATGATTTTCCATCTGACGATAATCTTATTTGCGCATTGTACTATGAAACCTATGCAACTGGTCGCGTGAAGTTATCCACACTTTTCCAGCCACACTTCTTCGTAACGAAAGTTCGAATGAAGTAGTAATTCCAATATAACATATACGATCGTGCTTTTCTTATAAATTTTACAATAAATGTTCTACAATTCACAATATATTAACCGATTTCTCTCTGGTGGAAGCTATTTTATATATCTAACCACAAAATTTAATTGGCTCGTCGTTTGTGGCCTTCAGAATAAAGAAAAATCGAAAACCGGCGGCTGGGGTAATTAAAACGTCGTGGTTCACTTATTTATTCGAGTGTTTCGGCACGGACCATAGATCCTGCTTTGGCATGATGGTTTCGTACCAAATCGACCATCAAATTCATTTGGCTGGCTGTCTGCAACCTTCAAAAAAGAGAAAAATCGAAAAACCGTGGATGGGGTAATTAAAACGTCGTGGTTCACCTATTTATTCGAGTGCCTCGACACGGACTCTAGATCCTGCTTTGACATGGTGGTCTCGTACCAAATCGACCATCAAAGTAATTTGGCTGGCCGTCTGGGACCTTCAAAATAAAGAAGAATCGAAAGACCGTGGATGGGGTAATTAAAACATCGTGGTTCACTTATCTATTCGAGTGCCTCGACACGGACCATAGATCTTGGTTTGGCATGTTGGTCTCGTACCAAATCGACCATCAAATTCATTTGGCTGGCTGTCTGCAACATTTAAAATAAAGAAAAATCGAAAAAGCGTGGATGAGGTAATTAAAACGTCGTGGTTCACTTATTTATTCGAGTGCCTCGACACGGACCATAGATCCTGTTTTGGCATGATGGTCTCGTACCAAATCGACCACCAAATTCATTTGGGTGGCCGTCTGAGACCTTCGAAATAACGAAAAATCGAGAAACCGTGGATGGGGTAATTAAAACGTCGTGGTTCACTTATTTATTCGAGTGCCTCGACACAGACCATAGATAGTATTTTGGCATGATGGTCTCGTAACAAATCGACCATCAAATTTATTTGGCTGGCCGTCTGGGACCTTCAAAATAAAAAAATCGAAAAACCCTGGATGGGGTGATTAAAACGTCGTGATTCTCTTACTTATTCGAGTGCCGCGACAGCAACCACAGACAAAACGGTCAACAAACAACATCAATATAAAATCTTTTTCCTCCCCTTCTACTAGCATATAGGAATTATGACAGTATGTGTTACACTATTAATTTGTTTATCACGGAGCATTTGGTACAGTACTATTAATTTAATTTAATTTAAATTTGTAGTATGCACCTTTAATAATAATTATGACACCCAAACTGATTTATTGATTATAATAGACACAGTAGCATGTAAGGTGTATATATCAGGAAGGAGTACTATCGATGTATGTATACTATAGTTGTATTCTATCGATGTATACTATAATTACATATGTAGAAAGTTTATTTAAGATTACCTGTAGTAATATAAATATTCTTAATGTTTATATACATATATACCTATATATGTACATTTGCTTTATCTATTGGCCAAACTTCTGTGAGCAGTAGTATATTTACAACTACTCATATACTTATATATGTATTTACAAAGCGGGGTTAAATTTGTGCAACATACGTACAACTCGAAAACTATAGCGGTTGGAAAAATAAACCCAAAACCTTTCAACGCAGAAAGATGATTACTTAAGACGGCAACTATGAGTATATTGCCGAATTATCCTTTGCACACAATGAGTTTGGTATGCATTTCGTATAACTATGCATTAAATAAATTTAACGTAAATATTGTAGCATTTCTGAATGGTGCGAATAATTGTCTTAATCTCCATTTTGTAGCTATGTGCCTTCGGTCTATTTATATATATGCTTATTGTAACTGGATATGTCATTAAAATACATACCGCGCCTTCAAAATCTTTCCTCATTAGAGTAGGCTTTTTTTGTCAGTTTAGTTATCATAGGTTGGTGCAAATGCGATGCTTTTCAAAACTTCAAATTCTGACAGTTGTCAAACTTAAATTCAAATAATTGACGTTTATATTTTTTTAATTATTTTATTATAGAATTAGAACATAATATTTATAATTCAATGTTACCATAGAACTGAGCAAAAATTAGAAAATGAGGAATGGGTTTATTCCATTAAGTTAAGTTAAGCCAGTTACTTACGCACAACTGCTAAAACACATTCAAGCTTGCGTTATTAAATTTGGCAAAATAGGTGCAGTAACACGTAAACCTGGCGGTGGAGCACCTAAAAAACGAACAGCAAATTTAATCGAAGATGTTCAATAGCGAATGAAACACTCACACAAAAAATCTGTCGTAACACTATCGCAACAAGTTGGCTTGTCAGTGGGAACATGTACGATTTTAAAAAAGGATTTAAAATTGTTTCCTTATAAAATTCAAGCAGTTTCAGAACTTAAAGAGATAGATTTTGGCACGAGAACACAGTATTGTCAATGGTTTTTGAATAACATAAATAATAATGATGTTCTTGACAAATGTTATTTTTCTGATGAGGCGTGGTTCCATCTCTCTGGCTATTTAAACAAGCAAAACATGAGAATTTGGTCTGCAGATAATCCACATGAATTCACTGAAACTTCGTTGCATCCGCAAAAAATAGGTGTCTGGCTAGCAGTTTCAAGAAGACAAATTATTGGGCCTATATTTTTTAACCAAACCGTAACTGCTGTAAGATATCGAACGAATCATTACAACCGTTTATCAACAAACTTCATGATGATGAACTTACGGTAGGATATTTCCAGCAAGACAATGCACCAGCGCACAAATCTCGAGCAACAATGGCTTTTTTACAGCAATTTTTCGATTTTTAATTTTCCTGCAACAATATTAGATTATTTTATTTTTCCATATTTAAAGAATACGATTTTCAAGATCAGACATCAAACAATCGAAGAGCTTCGTAATGCTATTGTTAATTCTTGTGCTGACATCACCGAAGAAATCTTAATAAATGGCTTTGAAAACATGAAGCGTAGAGTTCAACTTTGTCTACAAAACAACGGTCAACATTTCCAACATCTGCTTTAGTATTATTTTCTCTCAATTTTGGCTTTTGCAATAAATATTTTTTCAAAAACTTAATTACTCTATAATTATTACATGCATGCTATTTACATGCACTCTGGCCAACCATTAAAAAAAAGCATGGCCGACTCTAATGAGGAAAGATTTTGAAGGCACGGTATATGTATAACCATATAAATCGACTTCGTCTGCGGAGTTTATAAATAATAACAAAATTTTTAATTTTTAAAAAGCGGAAATGCAGGCGTTGAGATGAGAAGTTATACAAGTTTGACAAATCACCAAACGAAGAAATTTAAAAGAGTAATGTCTGGATTTATAGAAAGCCAGAAATTTCTAATCGTAGCGTTTACTCCTACTAATTTATCAAGGTATATTTCGCTTACATAATTTTTTTGTGAAACCGCATACTATGATGTCCAAAAATATGATAATTATTTCTTCATAATTCTAAATAAAGTTGTCCGGTCAAATCGAAAAATTGGTAACATACTTTAATTATGTCTTTATTTGCTTTCACTCGTAATTATTATTGCAATTAAATAATCCATCAATTGAAATTCGGTGTTTATATGACCAAATTATTTTATTTTTAAATTCCGAGATAATTAGCACCTTTGCCCATATATCACTCGCTGAAAGCGGTCTGAATCGCTTGAAAAATAGTGTTTGAAAACGAAAAGATGTTTATGACAGTATTACATTTAAAAATACAAGATCAAAGGCTCCATGTTCTTCTAAATTAGAGATCAGCTGAAACGGTGATTCGGTTGTCGTCTCTCCGTAAATCGTTGTAAATAAAGTACTAGAACATTATCTGCAACTTAGTTACGTAGTTAGTACGTTAGTTACTTAGTTAGGTAAACACGGATAATGTTCAATTTTTCCTTATAAAGTATAACCAACCACTATTCTCTGTTTAACTTACTTAAGTAAAGATTACATTAAAAATAACAACTACTCCTACTCAATAATTAGTTGATAACTTACTGAAATGAAATATAAATGTAGTATATTTGCAATATTTTAAATTGATCTACTGCTTCTGATAACAGGTATCTTTAAAAAAGGAAAATCAAAACGTGAGAGAATAAAAACTGAAATATTATATTTAAACACCTATCACGGAAAGTAGTGGATGGATAGCTAACAAATTAAATATATATTTTATCAGAAAGTAGGACCCGTTCTGAAAATATCTAAATATGCAGGGTGTATTAAAAAAAATATTTTATTTTAATTCTAGTTTTAAATTTAGTTTTCTTCTTTTTTTGTGGTCCTATTGGTCTATTTTTATTAAATTTTGGCATAGAGGCATAAATCAATTTTATAGATTTTTCTTTATTTTCAAGGGTTTGGTTGGTAGAACATAGTTTGCATCTCTCTGCAAACTTGAACCCCACCCTGAGATTTTCTTAACCATAAGTTGTCATAACCTGCACTTTGGCTGTTTATTCTTGTTTCTTTTTTTATGTATTTGCATCAATAAAATAAAGAGTCTCTATTATTATTATTTATTATTATTATAAGTTTAGTCCATAATGACAAAAATATAGCTTGAACAAAAAATCATACTGCACTAAATGAACTAGTCGTTGAAAAGTGCATAAAACAACGTCGAATCCGTTTTAATGTCTTTTGCAATAATTTAGATATAGAGGCCTACAGAAAGTGATAAACATCTAGCCTCACTGCGATAGGTATCAAACAATGAATTGCTGAATTAAGTTTACCTAGAGAAAGTATGAAATGTACTATTTCCATTTGTCTAACTAAGCTGTCTATATAGGTATGCTAGTCAAAATAAGTTAAGTACTGTATATATTACAGATAGTAAATAATATAATTTAATTGGGATTGCAGTCTCAATAAATTTCGTTCACTCTTCGAATTTTATCCAAACTAGTCAAAATAGTTGTATTCCTTCTTCAGGGCTATACAAGTTAAAATGACAAAAGTTACATTTTGAAAATGTTATGTTAACGTCCTTATTGTATTAACTTTTGTTATTTTAACATGTATAGCCCTGAAGAAGGAATAAAACTATTCCGAAAGCTTGGATAAAATTCGAAGAGTGAACGAAACTTATTGAGACTGCAATCTCAATTAAATTATATTATTTACTATATACACGTAAGTTCAGCTCGCATTGCACCATAGGAAGTTACAATATACGTATTGAACGCAGTGCGATGTGGCAACGTGCTAATCATGCGTCACAAGTTCAATCATCGATTCGCACAGAACGAATATGCCAACGACTGCATCCTCGCTCGGTTTAAATTCAACTGAATTGTGGATGCGTGTGCTTCGCTAGACACAAGGTATAACGCGAAGAGAGGGATACGTTGTTGCAATTCATATTGCCTATGGTGCATTGTGAGCTGAACCTATCTGTATAGGTATGTACAGTCATACAGGCTAACAAACTGAACTACGAAAGCCTATTGATAGGAGAGGGTGGTGGGGGTTAAAATTAAATGTATCCATTTTACTATTGTCAACTTATTATATGACAGTAATGTCAGAGGTTATGTCAAATACTTTACCGAACCATCAAACTATCCTAACAATTAAAGGAAAAAGTGCAAATTATAAAACGGTTTTATAATTTGTCATAGTATTTGACACAACCACTGACATTCCTGTCATACAAACAGTTGACAATACTAAAATCGATACATTAAAGTTTACCTCCCACTACGTAGTTCAAGTTGTTATCCTGTATATATGAATCCCTACAGTACCAAGCAATTTTGCTCGCCCGATGTGCTCTTGATATTGGATGGTGACAAATAATGTAGTTCGAGCAAACAACAAATATTACGACAAAATTTATAAACATCCATCTCTTGATACTTGAAATATTTTATGCGTCAGAATATATTTCCATACTCTGTATAGACTCAAAGACATGCAATGAATTTCGGTTTGCTCCAGTAGTTCAAGTTGTATTTTTCTAGTAGTGAAGAAATGTAATTACACTGTTATACGTTAATTCGTTCTATTTCAATAAGTAATAATCATAAAAGATTTGCAACAATTCACTTGTACAGTTTATTATTATTAAACGGGTCGATGGTCGCAGTGGTTAGGCGGCTGACTACTGTTGTGAGAGAACGATAGGTGCCGGGGTTCAATTCTCTGGAGGGACGGTGACATTTTTTCAGAGAGTTTAATCCCGGATCGACTTGCCATTCGCTGTTGGGAGCAAAGTGATTAACAGCGCGGCATCATAAAAAAGGCGATATGATGCTGTCACAAAGCCATTTAAACACAACTTACACACACTAAAACTACACCGCAAGAGTTGCAGTGATAGCCAGGCAAGTAATACAGCTTACGGAGTCACTGCAACTAAGCACCCACCACACATTAAAAAAAATACACTGATCTGTTAACTAAAACTTCAAACAACATTTTCATCGCAAACGACTGCAATACTCATTCGGTACAACGACGTAGAAGATAACATAAACTTATCCTTTTAAACCTAAATTACGCTTCCGCAGAGAGAAAACGGTGGAATCTAATGTGGACAAACAGTTGAACAAAATGTTCAAATACAACTATTCAGGCTTGAGCTGTTTTAAATATATTTCCTTTCTTATTTAAATGCATATTTTATATGATGTTTTCGTACCGAACATACTAGTTTCATTCGGGAAAAGGTCTAAGCGACACTATCAAATATTTGGCATTCCACACAAGTTTCCGTATCATATTAGCATGCGTGCGAAAACTACGTAGGAAAATATTTTATAGAATATCCACTTTAATAAGAACTGAGAACAAACCCTACATGATAAAATACATCCAAGGTTTGGTGTATATTCTAACATCTAGATCTTTTATGATAGGTGCAACTTAGACATGCATAATTAAATAGTCTCTATAATTTCTATCATACGACAAAAATTGATGACGTTATTAATATAGCAAATATGAGATTTTTTTTGCATTTCAGCAAATATTGATTCTTTTAGTAAGATTAATTATACCGGGTGTGGCACGATGAGTTTTGATTAGAAGTTTTCGGAGATACAGATATAGAGGAAATGTACAATTTTACCACATCACATTATCCATAATGCTGATTTTAAATATAATATTTTCACGAACGATTTTCTTCCGGTACACCGGAAGTACGTACGAACTAGCTCATTTTAAATAGAACACGGAATCTTTTATTTTACTTTCAAATTCTCCATAAAATTTTGAATAAATTTCATGTACCACGTCCTATACCAAAAATTTATAGTTTTTATATATTTTTTAGTATGCATGCATCATAAACCAATTAAAACACGTAACGTTAAAGCCACTCCGCTTCGCGTCGAGGGTTTAAACTCGTTACTCGTGCTTTAAAAGCTTGATTATGCACTAGTGTCATAATATACTATTAATTATTTATTTTATTTTTTTTCAATTTTTTCACACAGTTCCAGTTATTTTTTAATATAGCATATATTATATCAAAAATTTATAGTTTACCTCACTTACGTAATCGAGTAATTCTTCAAAAATAGGTGAGGTCTCTTGCAAGCCGTTGATTTATGTATACAAAAAACATGACGCATTCATAAAGACTTTTATCTTCTATTTTAATAAAATATAAAACAAACTAACAAACGATAAACTGTTACAGTTCATAACCTTGTTAACAATGTCTGAGGAACTACGGGAACTATACTAGCTGTGCTAATGCGTTGATATCCAGGATCTGTGCGCATATTATTTACATAAAAAAGAGTTTAGCGTTGTTGGATAATTTTCGCAAAACTGTTATAATAAAATTGCTATGGCGCCTAACAAATTCACGGTAGTGAGAAACATAATTAAAGCGGATACTGAAAACTGGTAAGTCTGATATTAGCTGCGCTATTTTTTGTTTATTTTAGTGACGTTAAACCTACATGGGATAACAGAAGTTCTGCAGCTGCGAATATACAATTTCTTGAATATAGTTTTTATTTTTTTCCAACTAATGCATCTGAAATTTTCCATAATATTGGCGAACTTCCTTGTAAACCAACTTCAGAATTCGATGATACACCAACTAATATTGTGAAGCTTTGTTATACAGATTAGCCGGCAGTTATCTAAGAATATGTAGCGATCAATGAGTACGCGTGAATAGAGCGTACATATGTGTTAATATTAAACAGACGAGTGCGGCGATCCCTTAAACGCAAGTGATCGTTCTATCGCCGCACTCGTCTGTTTAATATTAATACATATGTACGCTCTATTCACTCGTACTTATTGGATCGTTTCTTATACCTAGATAATTGCCCGGTCAATCTGTATATCATTGCTAATCCCTTTGGTTGACATTGTTAATTTCATGTTTAGTCGATAGCCGCTAGCGTTGTGACGGAACGACAGGAGCCGCCTTTCAATTCTCCGGAGAGACGGTGACATTTTTCTCGGATAATTGAAATCCAGATCGGCTTACCATTTGCTGTTGGGAGCAAAGGGCGCGGCAACAACAGCGCCGCATTATGAAACGCGGTATGATGCTGTCACAAAGCTATTTGTACACAATTATACACACACAAAACTACACCGCGAGAGGTACACTACATTACTACATCACTTAGGTCTTTGTTTGAGAAAGCTATATTTGCTAACCTTAACGCAGTAATTAATGGAATTCGTAATCAAATGAAAACAGCGAGCATATACATATGTTCATCTAGGCAAGGCATTCTACTCCATAAATCATAAAATATTATCTGAGAAGTCAGATAAGTATGGATTTCGTGATGGCACTCTGGATCTTCTAAAGTCCTAGGTAGATAACACGTCTCTAACGCGCGTCAGTAATATAGAAGGTCGATTGCAACCATTTACACGTTAATCGCATGAATTAATGGCGTGAAATCATCAATTGACGCAAAGATTGGGCTGGTGAGAACGGAAGTTTGGCTATCTGGAAGGTGTCAAATGATAACTCTGGCCGACATTAATGAAAATTCAGCAATATGAAGCGGTTGGACTGGAAATAGGTGAACCTCAAGATTCAGTTTTAGGTCCATTCTTATTTTTAATCTACATCAATTTACATTGTTACAAATATACGGGTTGAAACTATAGATCAGTATGTAGATAACACGTCTCTAATAGCGCGCGTCAGTAATATAGAAGAATTATTGTCGATTGCAACCATTTACACGTTAATCGCATGAATTAATGGCGTGAAATCAGTCAATTGAGATTAAGATTGGGCTGGTGAGGTACGGAAGTTTGGCTACGGAATCAGTATACATTCCTTTGCGCCAGAAATTAATCCCTGAGTGCGAATTGGTAAAATTTCTGGGTATTAATATTAACCATAATTTGAAATTTAAGGACCATATAGATAATCTAGCCTAAAACTAAATAAATCAGTGTATGCTATTTATCAACTTCGACTGATGGTGTCTCTTAAATTGCTGCGGACATACTATCATGCTTGTGTCGAGTCTCTCTTATGATTTTGTTGTGGGGTGCTTGCCCCTCATACGGCCTGATTATTTATTATTCAAAAAATATCTTGCGTTGCATATATGATAGTATTTCATGCAGAGACAATTTCAAAGACTTTCGGATTTTAACCTTATCTTGTTTATATATTTATACGCTTTAGTTTTCCAAAGAGAAAATAAAACATTCTTCTTAAAACATGCAGATATATCCTTGCTTCTATGTTATCCTATCCTGTTGTCCTAATTTTTATCTTGCAATTAAAACATATCTGATTAATAAATGCTTCTGTGGTGTAATGAGAATTTATCGTTTTTACCTTTTAACCTACATATTCTTCTTGAAACTATTTTGTACCTTTTATATTAAGGTGGTATTAATAATAATAATAATAATAATAATAATAATAATAATAATAATAATAATAATAATAATAATAATAATAATAATAATAGCCTTTATTTTACCCACAAAAAGAAAGATATAAAGTGAATGAACAAAAGTACAGCAAAGCAAATAAAGTATTTATGGATAAAACCCCAAGGGGAAGTTCAGTTGTGTGCCAAAGGCAATACTCTGCTTTTACACTTTACCCTTGTTGTATATATCATATAGATAATAGGAAAATAAAAAAAATGCCTAGTTCTAACTTAACACTATACTTAAAACTAAGTGTGCGAAGGATATTGCATCACTACAAACAGCGAAAGAAAAAAAAAATTAAATATATATTGCGTGCATGAACAACAAACATATACTTGTTATTGTAAAGTTAAATTAGATTATGCAGTAATAAACAGTAAGTTTTGAACTACAAAACAAATACATATATGTACATATATACTATAAATGCGGATGTAGATGTATGTAGAAATAGAAAAGCATATAATATACAAATGCCCGGTCACCCAGCCAGTTTTTGCTTATATAATAATAGTAATTTACGCACCTCATATTTAAATGCATCACCACCACAGCCCTTAACAGAGAGAGGAAGTGCATTGTATAGAGAGGAAATGTTGTAAGAGTAACTTCTTTCAAATAAAGTCGTCCTATGCAGAGGTGGAGTTATGAAACAATCTGTATTACGTAGTTTTTTTTATGTACGTCTGTTCTGAATACAATTTTATTGAAAAGATATTCGGGCTGTTTACTTGTAACAATTTTATGAAACAAACATACTGTATGAACTAATCTGCGGTTCAACATATTCAACCAGTTTAAGGAGGTAAATTTGTGAGTAATATGTTCAAATTTTCGTATTCCACAGATCAGTCTAACACATGCATTTTGTACCCGTTGTATCCTAGCAGCCGCCACAGAATCTAAGCAGGGTCCATACACCGCGCAGCAAAACGAAAAATGGAATAATACAAATGAATTGCACAGAATTATCTTTGAGAGCTGCTCGAGGTAGGCACGATGAGGATATATCAATTTTAGATTAAGAAAAGCTTTACTGATGCAGTTAGATACATGGGATCTAAACCGTAAATCAAAACTGAAATTAACACCCAGATTGCGAACGTTGTCATACACTTTAATTGTCATGTTGTTCGTTTTACATGTATACCTATTTATGAAACATCCACGCTCATTCTTATTTCCAAAGATCATCATAGCGGATTTACTCGGATTTAAACTCAAGGAATGCATGGTGGAAATTTCAGGCTGGTCCAAGTCCGCATTGATTTTGTTAACAGCAATCACACTTTCGTCCGGAGAAAAATCAAGGTATAACTGCGTATCATCCGCATACATATGCATGCGGCAGTAATCCAATTGCTTTTGAAAATCAGAAACATATATGTTACAAAAGTGTCGGACACACAATGGATCCTTGCGGAACGCCTCTGGTAATTCCACAAGGACAGGACACATCAGATGACAGGAGAACTCTCTGAGTTCGCCCACCGAGATAACTGGTAATTAAGTCTACAGCATCTCTAGCGAAGCCAAAATAGTGCAGTTTAGAAAGCAATAACTCGTGAGATATAGTATCGAAAGCCTTTGAGAAATCTAGTAAGGTTACAACCGTTAATCTACCCCTGTCCGCAGCTGTAATAATGTCATCAGTGATGTTCAGAAGAGCAGTCTCGCAGCTGTGGCCAGCCCTGAATTCTGACTGACAATTAGAAAGTACTTTTTCCTTAGATAGAAAGTTATTTATTTGATGACACATTACCTTTTCCATAATTTTCGAAACCACAGGCAAGATACTGATTGGGCGTAGGTCCGAATAACTTTCAGGAGAACTTTTTTTGGCTATGGGTATAATTAAAGCTTCTTTCCATGCATTGGGATAATAACTTTCCAGCAGTACAGAGTTAATAATGTGGGTAAGATATGGAATAATTACGGGACAACAGAGGTCTATCATATTCATGCTAATGCCGTCACATCCCGAAGCGTCAGTTTTGATGGTTCGCAGAAAGTGAAGGAGTTCACTCTCAGTAAGAGTACCAGAATGAAATTCCCCAGAGACACAATCAATTCTGTTCGATTTATAGGAAAGGATTAAGTTCTTGTCTACAGTAGAATCAGGTAATTTATTTATAAAGAAATTGTTAATTTCATTAGGCTTCTGAAGACTCTCAGGTATAACCCTGTCACGTGCCCCAACAACACTCAGGCGCCTAAACTCAGTCCAGAGCTTTTTTTCCATTATTTTGTTTCACCACATACTCAAAATAAGCTTTCTTTTCGTTGCGGACACTTAATGTAGTAAGATTTCTTAAAGTTTTGTAATAGCTTTATCTCTCATTGACATCATTAACTGAAGAGTATCAATAATCCACGGTGCTTTACCCTTAGTGATTTTGATAGTTTTTAATGGTGGAAAATTATTATACAAATCTGTTATATAGCTGTTGAGAATACTAATTTTTTCATCAATACCTTCAGTAAAAAATATTTTATGAAAGGGTGCACTATCCAGGGATTTACGAAAATCCAAGTGGTTAAAGTGACTAAAATCCCTTATCGTTTTGTAGATTGGTTTAGTTGCAGGCTTAAGAAGATTAAGAGAGCAGTATATTAGATCATGATCAGATGTTTGAAAGTCAGTCACCCCCGCATCATGAACTATATTCGAACTAGAAACAAGTATGACGTCTAATAAAGATGCATCACGGGTAGGTTCATTAATAATCTGATAAAAATCGAGTGAATTATACACGAAGCGCAACGAAGAAGAACCATCTATATCCAGCATGTCTATGTTGATATCCCCCATACAAACTACATAATTAGACATAGTGTAGTGCAAAGACAACGATTCCTCTAAATGGTCAATAAAATTCCCACAATTAACATCTGGTGGCCGATAAAAGACACCAAAAGAAACCGAAAATGATGCCAGTTTAATAGTTACCGATAATTGCTCTATTGTCTGTGATGATATACTAAGTTTTGGGTTAAGAGATGTTCGTATATAGAAACATACTCCACCACCTCTGCCAGTGGTACGATCTTCATTTATGGTAGTATTTTATAGAATTTTTGACAATTGTTTAGGTCACATTGTAATCGCTGACAAATAAATTATTATTGTTATTTTAAGTAAGTGTTTGAATTATTGCTCTTCATTTAACGTTTCGCTTTCAAGGTTTTTTAAAGTCTTTAGTGTAATAGAATGCATTCTTTTTAAATTGCACCCAAGATTAAAATCTAGAAAAGTCAGTGGTGATTCAATGCCTCCTCGTCTACCTATCCATATTTCCGAAAATATTTAAGCCAAGTAGTTTCTGACATGATAAACATCTACTCAAAAATTACCGGCCAATTACTATAAGACTACTAGCTTACATGTTAGGTTAGGTTAGGAATGGGGTGGCATACGAACCAGTTTCACCGCGACCTTTACAGGTCTATTGTGATCCCCTTTTCCTTAGAGAACGCTCTCTAGTTTCGCCTTCTTAATTAGACCTAGCATTTTTGAGAGCGGCTCTTTTATGTAGCCGTTTGCTGTGGGGTTCTCTACGCTCATTGCTAGAAACCTTGTCCTCGCTAGGCCGTCGTAGTGGCACAAAACATGAACTGGGGTTTCTTCTTCCTCTTGACAGAATCAGGAGAGAGCATTATCTGCCAGTCCGATGTTAAACATATGCCTATTCAGTCTGCAGTTACCGGTCATCAGACCTACTATCACTTTTACAGTCTTCCTGTTTTTACTCAGTAGGTCTTCAGTAAACTTAGGCGTCTGTTCCCTTAGGAACTCCTTTGTCTGTCTTTGTCAAGGTAATCTTTTCCACCATTCCTTAGACCTCTTTTGTGTCCATTCGTAGATGGATTTTTTAACTTGTGATTTGGTGATGCCGAAGGAAGAGCCCGCTCCTATGAAAGGCCTTGACGAACCTCGTCTGGCTAGCTCACTTGCCGCCTCGTTTCTCTTCGCGTCCATGTGGCTGGTAACCCAGGCCAAAGTTATTTTCCTTTAGGTGCCACCTCATTCAGGGATCTTACGCAGTCCCAGACCCGTTTTGAGTCAACACTTGCGGAACTGATCGCTTTAAGTGTTGCTTGACTGTCAGAGTAAATAGCGAGGCTTTCACCTGCTTCGGTCCATCTATCTACTTTTCCGACATAGTGATGAATCGCTGCAACCTCAGTCTGGAAAATCGTCGAGTCCTTACTGAAGCTCAGTGAAAGGCACCTGCTAGGCTACTTTCCGTAAATGCCAGCTCCTACGCCGTAGTCAGTTTTAGAGCCGTCGGTGTACCAGTTTGAGTCCGCTCTTAGTGGAGGGCCATATTCCCAGTCCTTCTTATCTGGTATTATAACCTGATATTTCCTATCTAGGTTGAATTTCTGAACCATGGCGTCGCTTAGCGTCCCCGTTAGGGGCGCCGCCTTGAGTTCATCCAGTAGTTTTTGATGTTCGGCACCGTGCGATTTACAGTTTTTGATATGAGTGATGAGTGTAAACTGCAGATCTAGCGCTTCCTTGTATAAAGATTTGCAGCGGTGGCAGCTTTAGAATTACTTCCATTGCAGCAGTGGGGATCGATCTGATTGCCTCTGTGACGCACACACAAGCCAGTCTTTGTACGCCGCCCAGCGTTTTGGCCGCCCCCGCCTGTCGCACCTTTGGCCATCATGCTATTGCTTCGTAGGCTATCATGGGTTTAATTACCCTGGTGTATAGCCACAGAGTTATTTTAAGGCTAAGGCTGCAGTTTTTTTCCACATAACCTCCTGCACCTGCCCAAAGCAATTGTAGCTTTGTTGATTGTTTTTTGTATGTGTGTATTCCACGTGAGCCTTTGATCAAACCATACACCAAGGTATTTCGTCTCTTTGACCTGTGGTATTTTTCCCCACCTATCACTAGTGGTTGCAGACCCTGCAGCGATCTTTTTCTTGTAAACGTTACAACTTTTGTTTTCTGAGCATTGACTGATAGTCGCTTTTGCTTACACCAGTTGTCTACCGTGTTTAGAGCTCTTTGCATCTGCTCCATCAGAACTTTTGGAAATCGCCCTCTAACGACTATTGTTAGGTCGTCAGCATATCCCAGGCAGTAAAAGCTCGTTCTGGTCAGTTTTTGGATTAGATCGTCAACGAGGGCGGCCCACAGAAAAGGAGATAAGACTCCACTCTGCGGGCAACCTCCTCCTCCTCCCATCGCCAATTGTGGATGTAATTATCCTCCTTTCCAGGCTGGCTTTTATCCACTGCAGAAGCTTCGGCGCAACTCCTTTTCTCTTTGAAGCCTCAATAATTGAGTTTGTGGTGGCATTATTAAATGCGCCCTCTATAGCCAGAAAAGTCGTCATAGATGTCTTCCATAGATTTTGAAATTAGCCCGTTGAGATCATCTAATGCTGCCTCCGTAGATTTTCCTGGTTGGTAGGCGTACTGTCTGTCACAGAGTGGCTGTTCTCTTAACACTGTGTCTCTTATGTGCCTGTCCACCAAACTTTCAAGAGTTTTGAGTAAGAAGGAGGACTGGCCTATTGGTCTGTATGACTTTGGCGTTTGATCAGGTATCTTATCCACCTTAGGTAAGTACACTACCCTGACCTTTTGCCATGCCTTTAGAACCCATTCCCAGGCTATGCATGATCTGACGATTTTTGTGAGATGTGGTATCAGTACCTCCATCCCTTTCTGAAGTAGGGCAGGAAATATTCAGTCTGTGCCCGCAGATTTGAATGGCGCAAATCTGTTCACTGCCCACTTGATTCTTGCGGGTCCCGTGATCTCTGTGGCCAGCCTCCAGTCATCTCCTTTCGGCCTATTTGGCCTTTGGTCTGGTACGGCCGGTCCGTGAGTACCCTTCAAGATTTTAGCCGCCGGAAAGCGAACCGTTATCAGTTCTTCAATGCTCTCTTTATGAGTGCTTGTGTAGGTTCCACCCGTCGTTTTGATGAAACCTACTTCAGTCGTAGTACTACCCTCTTTGGCTAAGACTTTCTGGATGCGCGAGCATGAGGGGTATCTTGCAGTTCCTCGCAGAATTTTCTCCACGAGTCTCTTTTCGCCTTACGTATTTCTTTATTGTTATGGGTTAGTTTGGTTTTGTATATATCCCTCCCCCTTCCCTCCCTCCCTGAGAGACACCCGGAGGGATGTTACAACAGTTTGTCTCTCTAGGGTTTCTGTATTTGACCTCGGTGAGGTGACGTTCAGGTTGAATCTTATGTGTCGGTGGTCCGAACACGATGGTTCTTCCGATACATGCCTTCATCCTCCTCCATTGGAGTGGCACCCACACGGGCAGAACACCTTTTCAGGGAGCTAATTCCGCTCTCGAAAGACTGGTTTTCCAGACTGGGGTCGTTGGAAAGGGCCTCCTCCCTGGTGGCCGCTATGCCTTTCAGTTCGGATGGCTCCTTCACGCAGATGGCGCTTTCTTCGCCTGTATGCTCTAGACCAGATTGCCATTTCTTGACCGGGAATCTTAATTTTCCTAGGCCAAAGTACGGTTGCAGGTCTAGCTTTTTTAGCTCCTCCGCCGACTCTCTGTCTGCAGAGAAGGTCTGCGGTCTGCTCATAATCGGCTTAGTACTCTTTTCGCCGATACCTTTTGGTCCTCCTTATCTGGCACAAAAGTAGTGCAGATCGACGGCCTTGGCTGCGCTCTCTCAAGGCCTGAGAGTAGGAACAACTTCCTTGAGCCATTGGGCGCTGTCCTCATCGGCACAGGTCACAATAGGATGGCCCGGTCGATGAGTGCATCTTACGAAACGGACTTGAGGTTCTTCTTCCGTAATAGTATCGTAGTCAGCCAGTAAAGCATTCTGGACTACTCTAAGCTTGTCCGGCGCGTGGTTCGCAGGGTAGGCATCGCTGACTACCGCCACTTTCACCGAAGAGACAGCCTCTTTGAAGGTCGAGCCCTCTGTTTTCGGCTTTTTGCTCTTCGGCGCACTGGGCGAGGTGTTACCTTCCGATAGTGGTCGTTTTTCGGTCGCCTCTGGTACTTTGCTTACCTGCTTGGCCTTCTCCGACTCTTGCGGCTTACTTGCCTTCTTAGCTTGTGGTTGCGCCTTAGTAGTGTCCTCCTGGTCTTTTTGTGCGTGCCGGATGAAGTTGCCTTTGATTATGGCTCTTCTGGCCTAAATGTAATCATGACCCTGCTTCACCAGTTTTTGCACTTTGGCCCTGGATATTCCCGACAGCTGTGCTATTCGGATCTCGTCGTCAGACATTAAGTCCACGTCTTTGACGGAGCCTACCTTCAAGTTGGTCTTTGGCAACTTAGATGGTGCGGGCGTTTCCGCCTTTGGTCCATCTTTAGCGTTTTTTTCCTGCTTTTCAGTTTTAGGAAAGGGTTTTTTAAGTGTTTCTGCGTTTTGATCATCCATAATTGATCCCACAAGAAGCTGGGGAAATACTGGTCGACTCCAGCAGAGCCCCGCATTTTACTGGAGTAAGGCTTTGATCCAATAGGGTGCGCCTGGTGCCCTATGGTTAGACTAGTTGGAACTGGTCTACTATCTAGCCACACATCCTGTCGGCCTAGTCCGCTACTTTAGGATTTAGGTTTGAGGTTGAGGTTGTCTCTTCTGGCCCCGTGCAATTAAGTCTAGGTCCCCGACCCCCGAGGGGGACGGTATATCAGTCGCATTTGTGGTGTACTTCACAATGCGATCGGCGCCGTGTTTCCTGGTGCAGACAGTTAGCCACGACACGACAGCTCGGTCAGGAGATTTATTTTCGACCTTTACTGGTCTAGATCGCAGTGTTCTGCTTGCACAGTGGTACCTCGAGTAGGGTAGGGTAATTATACCCCGCACTGCGGTCGGCAGCAGGAAGGGACTGTGCCTAAAAGGACTAAGTTACACTTAGCCCGCTGCTGGGCTCGCTCATATGTTACCATGTGGGCAAGTCCCTTACCACCTAGCTTACATGTTAGAAGGATAATTGATTTCTGAAACTCAATTTCATTTCAGATCCGGTAAATCTACATGTGACACTGTCCCAGTGGTGTCCAGTGGTAGGAGTTGTCTCTGTTTTGTTCATAACCTTTGATAATATTGATCATACGATACTTTTAGCCAAACTATGAGCACTTGAGCTCAGACAGACGTAGATTGTGTTCAGATCCAGACCAAAGTTAATAGTGCACATCGGACAACCTCCAAATAGTGAGTCCGATGCTTCGATCTGAAATCACATTTTTTTCACTACATTTTTACATGGACAATTATCTAAAAAACAAAATCTTTATGCTGAACACAAACGAAATCCTGTATCCTTCTTTACACTTTCAAATATCATTTGCAACTAGAAAGAATTCTATTAAATCCCCACTTCTTGAATGGTGTAGTTTTTAAATTTCATAATTCGTAACTATAGTAAATACACAAAGAAAGAAACGCCAACGTTTTCCGGAGGATTTTTTTTTACGTGTAGCTTAGTTGCAGCGACTTCGTATGCTGGATTACTTATCTGGCTATCACCGCAACTCTCACGGTGTAGTTTTGCGTCCGTAAATTGTGTTCAAATGGCTTTGTGACAGCATCATATCGCCTTTTATAATGCCGCGCTGTTAATCACTTTGCTCCCAACAGCGAATGGTAAGTCGATCCGGATTTCAACCTTTTGAAAAAATGTCACCATCCCTCCAGAGAATCGAAACCTGGCTCCTGTCGTTCTGCCACAACGATAATCAGCCGTCTAACCACTGCAGCTATAGACCCGTTTATTATATTTTTATTATACATAAGATACATAATTATACAGGGCAGCACTACCTACAAATAAACATTACACGGAAGAAAACATCGCTAGTCATCACCATCACTTACTAATATCACAAAAAATACGTAGGAAGCGATTAGAATAGAGCTTTTGTTGGAATAAAATGTACATTTAAATTAAATTTTGTAATCTCGCCGTTATAAGACATTTTCTACCATATTAAGGGTGGGTTTATCAATGTGAGGATAAATAAATTAATTTGCAGATAAAATTGTATTCGTAAGATAATTACAATGCAACGTTTATTGAGTGTTAAATAGAAGTTATCTGCAAGATAAAGCATTGTAGTTGCTAAATTTTATCTGCCAGTTGGTAATATCTGTCAGTTACTTACCTAACACTTTTATCCTCACATTGATAAACCCACCCTAAATCTTAAAATTAGTAGATACTCGTACATAATTATACATTCAATAATAATAGTAATTGCAACAAAGTCGTAGATAACATCAAACAAATTGAGTTTAGAGATATGAAACGTAACATAGAAACGACGTCTAAAATATATTACAATAATAAAAATTACATTCTTCCATTTGAAATAAGAAATTATATGTCGGCAGCCTGTTTATCCGAAGTGATTTTCAGTTGAAACTCTTTTAATAGAATTAACTTAATGGTACCAGAGATTGATACAAAATTTTAGTAATTTATTATTATAATAGGATTTTGTAATAATAAATGTTCAACATATTACGCAGAATAGCCTATATACATAAATCATTGTTTCCATTTTATAGATGGAAAGGTAACCAATTTTTAACTAGCAAAATAGAAAATATTTCATTAGTTTGCGTAATATACTAAGTTTGCACTTGACATCTCTTTTTCAAAATTGCAAACACATATTTATTGCAGTAATATAAAGCGCAGTAAAATAAAATATTGCCGTGTTTCACACAAAATATAAGTATAATGGTTGGTTTTAATGCATACATATGTGCATCACATGCATGTCTAAACTTACAAGAACCAGCTTCATACAGTTCAATATTAATTACTCTGGTGAAGTTAATGTAGTAATAAGGTGCTGACACGAAAATAGTTGTCACATAAATCTAATAATTTAAACAGTTAGTTACTAATTAAACTCCTGTACAGAATTCCTTCAATTTAATGGTCGTTGCTCTAATGTGGAATAAGTTGAGATTGCTGATCTGCAAGGGCCTTATTGATTTGAAGCGAACAAACACGGTTGATTGGTTTTCATTTACTTGCTCATTCCAACTGCCCAAATGCAATTGCATACATTCTAGGTATTGAACTAACTACTAGTAGAAAATGTGATAATTGATATTTGTCACTTGCTGAAACATGTATCGAAATGTATAGACGAAACTATTATGGCTATGCATTATAGTAATAGCACTATTAAACTTAAATTTATACAAGATCAGCGGATAATTAGATCATTATGAATATAAATTTATGTATACACCGTTCAATTACTATCACATTCAGACCTTCATCGTTCATAGTACCTACATTTCTGTGTTTCTAAAAACAACGGCAATAATTATCATTAAGTATGTTTAAATAAAATAAATATATGTCTGACTCAAAACTATAAAAAACATTCTGCTTGATACAAAGAAACCAACAATCCTAACTGGTACATTATTTTTAGAGATATAAGAATTTATTTTAACGGGTTCATTCATCAATTATGTCCCAAAAAACTAATCGAAATACATTGGAGACATTTCTAAATCACCCGTTTAGCAAAACGTAAAGTTTTAGATTTTATTCAATTCTTTGTCTTGTTATATGGTACTTACAAGGAAACAGCGGCAGGTGTCAACTTCCGATTTTGATGAAACTTTACAGACTGAAAGAGTACCTTAGAATAAGAAGTACGTATTTTTAATTAATTGCGTTGGAGGGGGCTGCGGCCCAAAATCTGGCGATTGGGCCGCTATCGCCAGATTTAGGGCCGCAGCCCCCTCCAATGCAATTTTAAATTTCTACTAATATTTCCGAAATTATAGCAGATATTAAAACATACTTTTAACAAAACTTGCAGCATATTACATGGTCTAAAAGATTGTGTAACCTGTATTTGTAAAACGCTGATGATGGGGGACGGGGTAGCTCATGCACAATATGATTCTCATATTGTTGTTTTTTTTTCATTTTCATTAAAAATAGATCACATTTGTGTAGAAAACGATGATGCATAATAAATTTGAGAAGTAGTAATAAACAATTCATAATAAATTTTCAATATTTGACTTATATATACGTGGCTTATCTATTATACTGATATAATCCATAGTTTACATAATATTATAAGATTGCAGAACTACTAATATGTTGGTAACAATAATAACACTTCGGAAACAAAAAACCGGAATTACAGAAAAGTTATAATGCTTATAAATGTTGAAATGCATGACATATTGTAATGAAATTATTAATACGTATGTATGTATTTGTAACGATATGATTTGATACTAACTACGAGCACTGTGTGTGTCGCACTATTTTTTATTTCACGTACTTTGTCGATGTGGGAATTACGTTTATTTATTTCAGACATAACTGATTATATTTTATACGACCAAGCTCATTGTTAAAGGTCTTATCCTTCTACATTCCATTCCTCCTTATAATTAGATCCTGCTTGCGCTGTGTGTACCCTACGATAAGTGTTAAATTCTTACTTCTTCTTTCTGTTCTTTTAGGATGGTATAGAACGAGTACTTATGGGTTGTAATTTATCGTCCTAGATTTCTTTTGTGTCTTCATCTTTGTTACGACCTATATTTTCAATCTTATTGAGCCCTGTTTGTTGTTTATGTCTTAGTAAGGTTAGTTGTCAAACGTTGGATTATCGTTGTGCCAACTGTTGCAAATGTCACTAGTTTCAGTTTAAAAAGCGGTTAAAATTTAAATTCTCTTATTAAGATTCCTTCTTCTTTCACGTGGGCCGTCTGCAAGTAAGGAGCTTGTGTGTGCAATTAGTGCCTTTGAGTAGCCATATTGTATGGAGCTTGTGAAATTTTGAGTTATAGTTGATTTATGGCTTGGTGAGGTTTATTTTCACGACTCCGACGTATATTTTGCGAATATGAAGCTACCAAGGTAGGTATATGATTTCCACATTTGGGACACCGTTTCGTCGGGATGTATAATTGTACCACGTGCTGAAGCAATATTAGGTTAACGTGCTTTCTTTTTGTCACCATTAAGGTATTTGTTTGGCTTCTTTTTATTTCATTAGATTCTAGTGTGAGTTTTTTTGTATATTACTAGGTGGATCACTATAGGGCCTAATTTTCCTCCGAAGTAAGTCCTACCAATTAAGCGAGATATTTCGAGTAACCCCAATCACATCGTATGTAAGCATCAAGTAATTGGCTCCTGTAATCACAAGTAGCCCAAGTGTACGACAGACTGTAAGCTTCCTATACACTTGGGGTTCACCTGATAAGCGTATGCTCGTGACATAGTTAATCGTTGTTAATAGGTAACTTGTCGTAGAGTACCACACAGTTTCAATATTCATTTATTTAAATTATTTTGGCAATTTTCTGAAATTTATAGTAGTTCGTAATTTTAACGTTTACAAATTTGACATCATTTCAGGTAAATTTCCGTGCTTATTGGTTACACTAGTTGATAATGATGTCGTTGGTATTAAATAATTGTAGGTTCAAATTTATAATTAATTAAATTCAAAAGCACTTTCGTCAATAATAAATATTTTCTTTTGGTAAATTTACGATTTTGGATATACAGGGTGTTTAAAAAAGATGCGGCAATATTAAAGGTGGTGATTGCCCAGGTCATTTTATACAAAAAAATTCCTATAAGCATAGGTCCGCCTACGCTTCCTTACCGATCTACACCGTGTTGAAGTTTAATTTAAAAAAAAAACAGTGAAAATTAGATTTTTCCAAAACGGCTTGAGATATCATAATGAAATGTTAGGCATGTTAATAGCTGTGGGAGACACATACTTTGCAATACAACACGATGTTTTAGTCGTACCAGTGGCGCGCGTATTGGCACGTCACAGGCTATTTTTCAAGAAAAAAAAATAGGACGCCGCTGATTTCTCTAAAAATAAAAATATGCTTTTATTCTTTGTTCAATTGTGAATATTACCGCAACTTTTTTAGACACCCTGTATATATATATTTAGATATTTTGTATGCGCATTGTAAAATTTTAAACATACGTATGATTTGAGTTGATAGTTAAACAGGTGTATTCAATTTAACGTTTTAATATCTCTGATGGAGATTATTGGTTGATTAAATATGTGAGTTTATTTTTACCCAGTACATATATTGGGGTTTGTAAATTTGTTATATCCAACATCTACATTTTTTTTTATTTGTTATTAAACACTGTTATATGTGAATTTATTGCATTTTTTATCCATCTAATTATTTGTCGTATTAATTGTCGCGAAGCGTTTAAACCCTACGACGAACTAGTGCGTCCAACAGTTTCGTTATTTACCGAAATCACCGGGAAATTAAATTACGTGGCGCCATATTTTATTGACATTCGACTTTCCCCACCCCACTCTCCGATAGGTCCTGAGTTACGTCGCTTGGGTGATCCCGAAGATAAAAAACGGATGGATGCAGGTGGGACTTTAAGTAGCTCTCGCGGATAATATTGCAGCATTAAAGAAATTATACCAAGTCCGGGTTTATTGCGAAAATTTGCGTCACATATTGCAATAACGAACAGGATTAATATACATACAGCAATTAAGCTATGTAATTAGTACAATAGTGTTAGTCTATATAAAAGTGCTCAAAACACCGATCTTGCTTCACCACAAATAGCGCAAAATAGCAGATTTATTACAAATACCACAAAAGGATACAGATTGGGCATCTTTGGCAAAACAAAACTCTGGGGCCTTTTTAAAGAGCCCAGATTTGCGACCACATATCCACTCTGATGCCACAAATACTTGAATACATCAAAAAATCTGGGAGAAGAGAACTGATTGTGGGTTCAGGACTCTTTGATACAAATCTATATCATAGTACCATACATAAGAGTCACTGTATCAAAAAAAGTTCTAACAAAATTTTTCCACAACCTAAAACCAAACACATATAAAGATTGTACCAGAGCTGTGATTTTTTTTGTATCTTTAAAATGTTCTTTCGTAACTAATTTCTGAAGTTCAGCAACACAATATACAGTTAAAGAATCAATCAAAAGTCTTACATTGGCAATTGTAGGCGTGGTACAAGAATTCCTGCGAGAATGCATAGAAGTGGCCAGTACTTTGATCATCCACAAGATATAGTTAATACATTTTGCGATCACTTCTTTTGTGCTTACCAGAATTCCTCACCCTTCTTGATAGGTTCTTCAAAGGTTAGCAGTAACTACCCCCCTATGAATGTTCCTCAGGTTTCTGAATCGGATGTACTAGCAGTATTGAAGGGTATGAAAAATAAAATGACGTCAGGCCCTGATCAAGTTCCTAGTTTCTTGCTACGGGATTGCGCTAGTATATTTGCCAAGCCGCTGTGTACCATATTTAACCTATGCATTGTTAATGCAGTATTTCCTAATGTTTGGAGGGTGGCCAAAGTTTCACCAGTGTTTAAGTCGGGTGATACTTCTGATGTTGGTAATTATCGGCCAATATCATTGCTATCAAACTTTTCGAAGGTGTTTGAGATGATCTTGTATGGGTACGTGTATACTGCGGTCAAGCCTTACATTTCTCTACATCAACATGGTTTTGTTAGCGGCCGGTCTACTGTAACTAATCTTGCGATATTTACCCAGTACGTGTCCGAGGTATTGGATGCTGGTGGTCAGGTGGATGCTGTCTGTACTGATTTTTCTAAGGCCTTCGATCGAATAGATCACGGTAAGCTTCTCTGCAAGTTTGAGGTCTTCGGATTTTCTCGCTCACTCATTATGCTTCTTCAATCGTACTTAACGAATCGTATGTTTTATGTTGTGTATAATGGGTTTACTTCATATCATCGCCTTTGCATGTCTGGAGTACCTGAAGGTTCTAACTTGGGTCCCCTGCTCTTTCTTCTGTTTATTAATGATCTACCTTCCGAATTGAACTGTCAAGTGTTATTATTCGCAGATGATGTCAAGATATTTACATCCATTACATCTAGGCGTAATTGTGAGATACTTCAACGTGACTTGGACCATATTTCTCAGTGGTGCTCCATTAATGGCCTTACGTTAAACATTTCAAAGTGTAGTATTGTTTCTTTTTCGAGATGTAAGAACCCTGTTAATTATGATTATTCCATCCGTTCTACAGTATTAGACCGCCATACTACTGTGACTGATCTTGGAGTACGTTTCGATTCAGCGTTTACGTTTACTGATCATGTCCATTCAGTGTGTTCCTCGGCCATGAAGCGGCTGGGCTTTATATTTCGCCATTCGAGACATTTTACCAGTTTAGTCACGTTGAAAACTCTGTATGTGTCCTTAGTGCGTTCCAGATTGGAGTAGGCTTCCTTGATATGGTCGCCAATCTACGATAATCACAAGGTGGAACTGGAGAGCGTTCAAAGGCGATTCCTTAAGGGTTTGTGGTATAGGGCACATGGTGAATATCCTTGCATCGGTTTTCCCCATGGTGTGTTATTGGATGTGTTATTGGATCGGGTCGGCGTTCACCCTATAGCGTCGACCCTTAAAACTCTGCGGCTGCACTACCCCATCCCAGGTTTCATAGTTCCAGGGTAACGGGCGTGGCGGGAGTAGACTTCGTATATAGGGGAGGATGCTTGGGCGTAGGCATGGGCATACGCTCCGGTGTCCGGCCGCTAACCGTCGGAATATACGGTGGGTAAGTGAGGCACCCTACGGCGCTTACCTAGAGAACTCTGCAGCTGCACTACCCCATCCTTGGTGGCCACACTCAGGGAAACGGGCGTGGCGAGAGAATTTGGCGAAGATAGTAGGGGAGGATAAAAGTCGGTTCGCCGAGGAGTAGTCCGCCCGCTGGTTGTCTGGTTGGGAAACCTTCGGTTTCATCCTAAAACAACTCGGTGATTCTGGGACCCTACGGTTTCACTGTAGCTGCCGTGGATACTTGATCGCCGGAGGGGCGAAAGGGTTGGCGCGGTTGGCATTTTGGGGTAGGGCTTTTGCCCGGCCGTCCCCGTAGTTCAGGCTTAATTCACGGGCGGGCTGGTTGTACCTCACGGCCAGATTCCGTTTCCCACGATTGGCCGATAGTAGCCATCCGCAAGGAGGCCTAGGCCCCGTGGGGTTAGATGTGAGGTAGGAGTTCGCTAAAGCGTCTCCAACGGTGACCCGTCCAACGTTGACAAGAAAACTTGTCTAACATGGGTAGCACGGGGGAGAGGAGCCCACCGGTTCGCCGGGCCTCTCTGCGAGGTGTCGGTCTCGTGCGGGCAACTGGTTTCGTGCCTCTTTGTCCTGAGGAGTGTGTGCACTTTCCCTGTTTTGCCGCATACCTAACGGTCGGTCGGCAGCTGGTGCCCCTTTGGGCTCCAGCAACCATTTTCGTGTGTTATTGGAGACATTTCAACTGCAGTCTTTGGATGCACGTAGAAGCACAGCTGGCATAACATTTTTGTATAAGTTACTTCATAACAGGATTGATTGCCCATCTTTACTACAAAAAATAAATTTTCTTGTTCCCAGGCAGTCTGCTAGATCTTCAGGTACCTTCTACACTAATTGTCCCAAATCAAACATGCTGTTGCGGTCTCCTATTTATAGAATGTCTAACGCTTATAATCAAATTACCCAGAATATAGATATTTTCTGCTGTACTTTGCGCGATTTATTGAAGCAAGGAGAAGGCTAACTATTTATTATCTATTACAATGTTGAATATATTGTGTATTATCTGTTAGGCGTACGCATTGTGATTTTGATATATATTTTGATGTGCATTTTGTTATACATTCTTGTTATATATTTTTGATTTTTATTGTTACTCTATTTATGTATTTCTGTATATTGTATATTGTCCTATTATTGGATTCACTGTTGGGCAATAAACTCTATTATTATTATTATTATTATTATTATTATTATTATTATTATTATTATTATTATTATTAAAAGTACACTGTTTGGTACGGCATTTGGAAGAAAAACATCAATTAGCGAAGTTTTGAAATGACTTGAGGTAAGCTTTCCAGACGTCGAAGAAGAAATATACACTTCAGTAATAAAATTCTCGCTAAATTTCGTAATCTTTCGTGATACTATATTATGTAAGTGCTAAATCCACCAATCTCTTGCTTTAAAAGATTCGTGTCCGATTTCTTCCTTAACTTAACTTAACTAGAATTCTAGAGCCTACCGTCGAAGATCCATGTCATGAATTATTTCTCCGACCTTATTTTCAAATTTTGTTAGAACATATTCAGAAATAAACCGTAATTTATCCGTGTGGGTGTCATCTGTCTTAATACTTTTTTTCCCATCTGTACAACTGTTTTAGCGAATTCCCTTTTTTTATCTATAGCTGACACTATCCAAAGAATATCGCTTTGATTTATCTCTATTCCAGAACTCTACAGCTCTTGTTTTGTAATCTAGGTATACATAACTGCCGCTTTCCTCAGAAACATATGCTATATTGTCATAATTGCTTTCTTCATTTCCTTCTGTACATTTGTAAAAACCCTTATTGTCTGCAATCTTAAAATATTATGCTGACTATTGATTATATCAGTATAATACATAAGACACATGGATACAAGTCACATATATGAAAGTTTATTCTTAATTGTTTATTACTACTCAAATTGATTATCCATCATCGTTTTATACATACACAAAAGCGATCTACGTTTGATAAAAAAAAAGGGGTATGAGGTACCTCTTCCCCCATCATTAGCGTTTTACAATTACAAATTATACAATCTTTTAGACCATTTAGTATGCCGCAAATTTTGTTTCTCAGTTTGTATTTATTTCCCATTATTTCTTTTTTGTCCTCTTCTCTCTCAAGTTCTACTAGACAAGTTTTTCTACCTAATTTCTGTGTTCTTCTGACTTTTACTTGTATTTACAAATCCTCCCGCATCATTCTCTCTATTTCACAGCTTATTATTCTTGGGTCATGTTTTTCCATACTTAATCCTGTCACTACTACATTATTTTTCCGTTCCTGTCTTTCCAGCCATTCTATTTTATCGCATACTTCCTTAAATTTTTTTTAATTTCATTGTTTTCCGCTTTAAGCTCTTGGTTTTCTTTCCTTAATGCTTTATTTTCTTCTCTTATCTTTCTTATTTCTTCCTTATTTTTCTTGATTATCTTTCATTATACCTTGCTCTTCTTTTATCCCCTCGACCATACTTATTAAGCGGTCTAGTTTTTCTTCTGATCTTCTACTTGTTTTCGTTGGTGATTTGCCCATTTTCCTGCTTTCATCTCTGTTTTGATCTTCCCTGAGTCTTTTTCTTCTTCCCTCATCCGTTGAATAATCGACGTCACCCGTTTTTTCCCATTTTTATACTTATTTCCTATGAACACCTATCCACCCTTTCTCAATTCCAGGTCTTTCTTCCTCACTTTCTTTAGTGTATTAAATCAATTTTTTTACTCTAGTTCCGTATATGTGAGATCTAGTCTTCCACAAGTTGATCTATAGGTCTCTGATCCTTTGTTTTTTGGTCGAAACTGTCTCCTTCGTGTTTTAGATACAGCCTTGGCCAATTGTACTCATAAAACTCCAGTCTTACAGGTATTATTATATTTCCAAAACAATGACAACCGAATTTATGCTTAGTTTGAATATTTAATGGGATTTTTATGAGTTACTTTTCTTACTTTGGGACAAAAAATATTTGAAGAATGGGAAAAAATATCTGTAGACGAATGTTATCATCTTGTGGCAAGTATGCCAAAGAGAATCCGTGCTGCTATAAAAGCAGGTGGAGGGAGCACTAAATATTAATAATTCTACTATTTTGTAAATCAATCGTACATACATTTTTTTCTTGTAGTTTTATTCTATTTCTTACTATTTGGTTCGAAGCTATGCAAGTGAAGGGTGTCTAATACAAGTGGCCAAGGCTGTATATCATATTTTTTTAGTAAATACTTTTTAACAGCATAAATGAGTCGCTTAGTATTATGACTGACTACAGCAGCAATAGAATTTTCAGTGTTAAAAATGAATCCTCAATCTTGTATTATTGGAATCGATTAACACGTTTTGAATCAAATGTAATTTTTAATTTAAAAATAGATTTAAAACTGGTTTTAAGAATCGATTTTAAACTCGATGTTTGAAACCGGCTTTAAAGTCGGTGTTTTTAAGTTTTTCGAAAGAGACTATAAGCAAACTTTATAAGTTACTTACTGTACTAATCGTTGTAAAATTTTTAAATGATTACGATCTATTCGTTATTAATAGTTGAAATAAAAAATTGTAAAATCAGTCGATTTTCAGTCGGTTTCCATGTTTAAACGTGACAACACAATCAACAAAACAATTCTAAACTTGTGTAACGTGGTGCGCATTCGCGATAAAATACTCGGCTATACGAATTATAAAAACAATTGCCTCTTGCGGTTTTAATGTTTCTAACTGTCGAATTCGATTCCTCACGACTGCTGAACATATTTATAGAACATAGTTTCTAGAAATTTAACGGGAGTAACAATCGAAATAGTTTTTGACAGCTGTCAAACTAAAAGCGGTTTATTATGTCGCGGCAATAAACACTGTATAATGTGCAGCAAATTCTTTCGCCGATAAGACAAAACCATATCTTGCCGCTCGCTCATCCCCGCGCATTGAATTAAAATTTCAAATAGAACTCTATAAAATAATATAGCATATAGTGCCATTTGAAATTTTAATAGTCAATGCAGGAGGAGGAAGAGGGTAACGCGAAATAAACGACAATAATAAAAGTCGATTAATATTAGAACCGATATAAATTAACGAGAATGTTTAAGGAGAAAGAAATCATTGAGAAGTATCTTTACGATCTCATGAATAACTTGCAGTAAAAGACAAAATAAATCTATAATAAAAAGATTACACAAAATTAGATTTTGTGTTTGCGTCCTACGTCGTGGATTAGGTTTGAAAGTTTCACCTTCCCAAAGCTTTCGATTTTGAAATGCAATGTTCGGTTCAAAAACAAACAAGTTCTAAATGGCCGTTACTATTTTAAATTTGATTGAATAATTAAGTTTGGAAGGACTAGGGTGCTCTAGATATTGATTTTGAAAATGATTGCGCCAAAGACAAAAAAATGAATTCAAACTGGCGCGGCGGTCACATTTTTCAAATTTGATAAGCCCAAAGAACATGGTGATATCATTAGATCTACATATGGTATTTTGCAATACTTTCAATCTCAATGTTTTCCGATAGACTGTTTATATAAAATGATACAGTTTTCTGTTGTTGTCTTCTGTTTCGTGAAATTTCACAATTTTTTAAGACGCACAATACACCTAGCGGTATTCTCGTGCAACTTGGAATGACTTTAATTTCATACCCTTCACCAAGCAAACTGTTCTTCGTCCGTAAGGTTTCTTCAGATCATCAGTTGATTCACCTCCAATTAAAAGATTTCGACCATTAGTGGGCTTCGTACTCGATACGTGTATCATAGATGTGTCCAACCTTGATCTAGATTTAAATTTAAGTAAGGGTGTTATTGCGCTGCGACCTATTGATCTATATATTGTGCCTCCTCGCATGAGCTGTAAACTGCTAGGATATGCTCGCTCTCAAAGCTCCTCATCCAGTCTAACAGCTTTGATAAACTGCAATAGCAGCGATGGTTTCAGAGAAGGTATTTCTTCTTCGTCTATGTCGTCTTTGCCGGGATAATTACCTTGGATTTCCGTAATACGTACTACGTATATACCCTAGAGATAATCATACTGTATATTTTACACCTACATACATTTTACTACATAATGTTTTACATGTGTAGGTATGTTTTAAAATGACCAACATAAATTACGAAATAAAACTAAACAATTACAAATTCCAATTGAGGTTTATATAATTCTTTTAATTAATTTTAAAACTTTATATAAAAGGACATTTTAGTTAAAGGAGCCTTTACGATTGATTATGAAATCGGCCGTAACAAAGTTAACATAAGTAACAGATGAACTACAAAAATTAAATTACATATAATAACGAAACCAAACTTAATCAAACAATTTGAAAAAGAACTCTGCAATTAAAATATCCCGAAAGGAACGCAAATATAACCTTTGGCTAGTAAACATACCGCAGAAGATTTATTATATTCAAGCAGAATTTCTGTTGGTATTTTGCAGCAACTGTAAATTTTACAAAAAACGTTATTTCAAACAGGTTAATTGAAAACTTTACTGATATACTAAGAGTACTATGTTTAAAGAGAGTACTAAACCCACTGCTGCAGCTTTAGCTGTCACGATAATTTGTATTTATGTCGCAGTGAGAAAGCTACCGTATTTACAAACATGTATTTCTTTTTACAGGGAAACGGGCGAGGGTGCTAGTAGTCATCGCTTGGATGCTTAGCTTCCTATTTTCTTCTCCGACAATATTCTTGTTTGAAGAAAAACCTGTAGAAGGTAAGATGTACTTCACTAACGTGTTAACAAAGAAACTATTTTGAACAAAATCACGTTCCTTTCGGATGCAGAACGCATTTTAAATTGTTGATACGTGATGTCCATGTAGTTTTCTGGATTATCACCTTGTTTGAATAATTTGCAATGATTACATTCCTATATGTATTATCCAATTAAAGCTACGGGAAGTGTTTATTTGGAAGATTATTTTGATTCATCGTAACATCCCCCTTTTGTGATGTTTTACACTGTCAAATAGAATTTAAAAATAAACGGCTGTCATGCAGATCTAAGGGTGGTATTCTTTAATATTACTTATCTTCTTAGCCTTATTTTGCACTATAATACCATTTCTTTTGTCTATTATTTACAGAAGTTGTTCTTATTTACCAGATACCAGCACTGGTTAAATTTCTTTTTATAAATTTTATTACGCAATTTTTTTTAGAAGTTTTATAGTCTATTTCAGGTCACCGCTGTGAATGGTCTTCGTGTCTAATAAAAAATAGTTACAACCATCCTCATTAAGTGTTACATAATGATGTACATTTCTTTCTTACTATTAATTAACTGCCAATCTTTTAACTGATTTCTTGAATCGGGATGTTTCATTTTATGCTTATAATAACTCTATTAGCATGAATTAATATTTACTTTACATACAGAACTATTCAAATGTACCGTAACACCTAAATATTTTACGAAATTTATAAATAAACGCATAAAAACATATGGAATAGGTTGAAGTTTCCATAAATACGAATGCAAAAACCTTCTGGTCTCATGTTGATTCTCACAGAAAGAAATCTAGAATACCAGATAAAATGTATAATGAAGATGATGAATTTGGAGATCCGCAGTCTATTCTAAATGAATTTTCAATCCAGTTCGCCAGTGTTTACTGTCAGTCTACTTGTTAGTCAGGTATTGAAACGGAAACATGCTCCAACACCTGTACAGTATGCGTTAATTCAATAGTTCATACAGATATTATTACTGCATTAAAATCACTTAAAAATAGAAAAACATGTGACATCCATGATCATTGATCAGATACTTTACTAGCTTTTTACTGAAGGATGTGCTATGGTGTTTGTGCAACCACTTTCCGTTGTTTAATTATAAAAACAACGAAATTTTCCGAGGTATGGAAACTATCAAGGATATGTCTAGTGTTTAAAAATGGTGATGAAGCCGATATTTCTAATTACAAACCAATATCTATTTTATCAAATATTGGCAAAGTTTTCGAATCGCAAGAGAAAAGAATATTAACAATTACAGAATTGTGCACACTTACCCAATATACTACAGAAATCCTAGATTCTCAAGGTCAAGTCGATGTTATTTATACTGACCTTAGCAAGACATTTGATCGAGTAGACGTTATTACGGAAATTGCATCAGTTCGGCTTCAGTGAATCTCTTATGCACTTATTTGAGTTAACGACGATTTCTATGGGCTATAATGGTTTCATTTCCATTGTATTTGATACCAACAGTTCTCTCGGTTTTCCTTTCAGATAATTATTGAGTGTATTCAAAAATGCAATAATATATAGATGTTCCATTAAGAAAAAGTTACTTTCATCGATGTGAACGTAATTAAAATGAAGGTCAATTTTGGACGACCGTGTATAAACTATGATAAATTTTAGGACGTAAATTTGGCTTCAGAAATACAGAATTTTCAACATAACGTTGCAATTGGCCCTCTATTTGAAAGAAAATGAATTACTCAAAAACGACTGATTTTTGACATAGGGTGTCCTAGTAAATTTTGATCCAGAATCGTATGCCCGACACAATAAACTCATGCTATTTAAATTAAGAAAGCTGACGTCAATTTCCGGTAAACTGAAAGTGGTACAATAGCGCAAATAATTTTGCTGATGAGTCCAGAGTACAAGTTTTCAGAAATGTTGAATTTCAAGAACATCAGAAAGTTCTAACGAACCAGTTCCGTGAATGACTCTGTAGATGTTCGTAAATTAGTGGGGTTAGCACTCAATGAAAAATATCCTTTATAAGGAAATAAGACTCATTTTCTTATTCTTAAGCTTTCGAACTGTATTAAATTCTCCATCAGAAGGTAAATGATTAGAATAGGAAACTAGCAGTTAAAGAACATAATTTCATCATTTGTATCAGTAACATTAAGTAGTAATACCAAAAACACCAATACCAAAAAATTGCACATATCACAAGCTAAAACACAAAATATTTTGTGGAATTAATTAATTCCACAAGCAGCACAAAAAGCATATTCAAAGCAAAGATACCAATTTGTTTGAAAACATAATTTCACTATCATTTATTTCAAGAGAATAGAAATCTTTAAGCAAACATATGAAGATATATGTGCATATGTGAGCTAAATATTAACAGCAAATCCGGTATCTAACTTAGATGTTATCTAAGGAAATATACAGTGCGGTTCTAAAATATCCTTCCCCCTGCTAACTTAGGATCGGTTTAATAGAGAGGTTCCGGTTTTGGGTCATTAATATGAAATATTATATACTATCTTCTTAAAGTAACATTTCTATCCAGTTTCAAAGATTAACGACAGGGGGCGATATAGTATCAACATTTTAAATGGAATGGGTAGTCGACTGACACCTTATTTTAAAGAGCTCACTGAGTATCAGGCTAAAATTTTATACGAATTTATCCACTCATATAAACATAGTACATACTAGAACAAAATTTTATTTCATTATACATTTTGTTTTTGCAGTTATCTGCTCAACCTAATTTTAAAAGTCTTAGGGCCGGTTGTACAATATGCCAATAAATGTGCCCGATTAGTATCCGGGCAACAACTTTATCGGGTAGATAAGATTACGAAGTGTATTACATGTTACTATAATCGGATTGATAGTTGTCGGCAAAATAAACTGCAGTTGGTAATAATATCACTGCTTATTTTAGTAAGTTAAGTTTATAAAGTTTACAACACTGAGGTATGATTTGACAAAAAGCACAACAACAAATTGAATTTGATAAAGAAAATAGCTAGAAGTAGCGCAATTCGACAATTGTATTTAAATAATATTTAATTTATATGAAACTAGTAGTACTAGTAATTCCAAAATTGAATTGATATTATTATTGAATGACTTGCGGCATAGACGAAACCATGTTGATTATTGGGATGATAACGAATTTTTTGTAAGATTTCGTCTAAGCAAGGACGGTTAAATTGGATACAAATATCTTGCCATACACTTTTCTGGAAATAACATTTAATTCACATAAATTTTATATTTCATTGTGAAACTTGTCTTACTTTTTGTTTCCAAGTAACTGCATCGGTTTTTTTGTTTTCTACTATGCCGGCAAACTTTTCCACAAGCCGTAAGTACTCCTCTTTTGTGTAATTAGCCGTGTGTTTATGTATATTTCTATTCATTCTTTTTTGTAAATTATCAGAAAAAATATACATTACATACGCGCGTTTATACTACTTTGAACTGAAGTATTAAGGTTATGTTTGACGTTTATGTTATCTGTTGGATAACTAGCATATCGGTAACTTCTCGAGCACCCGATAAAATATCTTACCGATATCGTGGCCGACAATAATATTGGTAGATTGTAATACGGTCACAACAGACTTGTCGGTAAGATAACGCTATTGAGTAGTTTATTGGCATATTGTACAACCGGGCCTTAGGTAACTATGAATTGTAAAACGCGTATCTTTCATTAAGCCTATACTACCTTATGAATGTCATAAAATAGAATTTTATTGGCATTAGTACCATAATCAGCAATAATAAATGTCAATTTTCTTTATTACCTACAACGACGCTCAATTCCATTTAAAATGTTGATACTATATCGCCCCCTGTCGTTAATCTTTGAAACTAGATATAAATGTTACTACAAGAGCGTAGTAGTTACTTTAAGAATGTTAATATTTCATATTAATGACCCAAAACTGGAACCTCTCTATTAAACCTATTATAAGTTAGCAGAGAGGTGGGGGGAGGGATACTTTAGAACCGCACTGTATATTTTAAACGTCTTCGGGACTAAAGATATGTACTCGAGGCACATCTTAACGGTCTTTGACTATTCCGGTATTTCGAATTTACTGCATATACTTACACGGAACAACCTGTGACTGATACTAAGCACGGTGCGGTGGTCAACGTACGATCTATATCATTGTGTCAGAGTGTGTCAAAAACTCTCCCAATTTTCAATAGAACAAGTGTAGTAGGTTGTGGTACGAAACTGGAATTTTATTAATGAAAGGCAAATTCAGAATCAGATTGATATTTGCCATTTCAGCCTATAATTTAAATCAAATGACCGCTCAAGGACCTTAGATATCCTAGAAAACAGATTAATTCACCGCTAACCCTACAAATATAAAAATGACAGCCTTTATAGGTCATTATCACTGAGACTTACTCCAAAATGGTTAAAAATTATACCCAGAGTTGACTCGATCACATTCCAGTTTCCTGGAATCTGTTCCACTTCTTGATTCAAGCTGCCAGTGAAATCAACCTCCTTGTTTAAAGAAAGCGCAATTAGAATTACGGAAGTTGCCCTTTAAGCTCAAAATAGCAAAAGAGCATAAAAACTATCAGATCAAAGTAAATTGCGAAATACTACATAGAAATAAAAAACTTAGACTTAAGGAAAGATTGCAAATTGTTCACATTAAGAAAAAGGAAGAATTTTAGATTCAGAAGATCAATTTGCCTCAGAATTGGCTAAGATGAACAAAATATGATCTTTTTACACTATATGTTAAAGACGCTCGTGTAGAGATGTAGAAAAACCTGTGGATATAATGAAGATTTTTACTGATGCAATAAAAATACAGGGTCTTAATGAACCTTTTGTAAGATTCAAGTAGTACAGAGAAATATTTACGATTTATGACAAAAATTGTAATAAAATGTTACTATACTATGTATACACCAGGAAGATGCGAACCACCTAAAGCGCTTTCTAATTAGTTAATCGAATACAAGCATCACGAGTATAAAATCCTTTCTATATAATAATCATATTGCATCTGTATGCAACTATCTAATGGTTGGTGTTGCAAAATATAATAACAACATTATAAATGAGATATAAAATTTCAAGAGATTCAAGAGAGTGTTCAAATCAGTCATTTTCATATAATTTCGCAGCATCTATATCTTAAAAATATGTGTTTTTGCGCATTGGAACTGTTAATATGCTTCAACGTTTTGCCGTTCTGACCACAACTGATTACATTCACACAAAATATTTATGATCGTATTTCATTTTTAAAAGGACTCCTCTACATTCTATTTGAAAAATTACCAAATATGTCTTACTTGATTGCAAACAAAGAAATATAGAAGCAATGAGTACAACCCCAATCTCCATTGCAAGGGATATGTCCGCCTGCATCTCTTAGAAGAGGTAGAAGAGGCGATAAATCAGATTTCAAGCTAAACGTAAAACAAGACGTAGGACGCCTGCGCAATTATAAATTTCTGAACTTACATCCCATGATCTCATATTAGATATATTAACGGATATCAAACCATCTTGAAGTTGTATCTCGAAACAGGGAATGGCTACATGGCAAACGTAAGCTAGGAAAATAGGCCTGCATACTACAGACAAAAATATAGTACAATAAATGCATGGTATCACTGTTGGAAAGAAATCGCACTGGAAGAACATTCTTCATAGTGATGGCAGAAAACTAACTCTTGCTGCATTGGGATTCACAAGGTAACTTTAGAATTCTTTTTGGAGCACCTTGAGATATTACAACAGCTGGCTGTGGAAAACAGTGTTAAATTAGTTTCGGTTACTGGGCATTAGAGAAAAGAACTGGGATAAAATCCAAGCCAGATAACTAGGATAATAATCGAACACTGCCAAGAGACAATAATTTGGGCATTGTATCTGACTCCATTTACCGAAGATATGAAATGAAAATATGAAAGCACTTCTTCACGTAATATATCATTGTAAATATTAATCATTGCTATTAATGTACAGTATATATCAACAGGATTAGAAAACAAATCCTCGACGTTTAAAAGTTTACGCTTGCAGGATCTAAGAGATTTTCAATTCCAACGAACTACTGCTGTTTTTATCTAGAACGGAATAGGGAGAACAGTCGATCCATGGTTACAGTGTGAGTGCCACTGAATGGAAGTAACACTTGCAACAATAATAATACTGTAGTACCGCACTGTAATAATTATTTGTAGAGTTGAGTTGATAGCCACACTTGTATCAAAAATTCAAAAAGAAATTAAAGCTATATCTATTTATTAAGTAATTGCGCCTTATATTTTGATTCGATTTAACTTTATTTTCATCCTTATACCTTTAACTTTTGAAATATAGACAGGACGTTCATTGTATATCTATTTCGTGGAACGTGTTTATTTCTTTGACCTCTACTAATTTGCTCTTTATTTCCTCACTAAAGTATTGGTTTCTCTTATTTCCACAATATGTATGTTGTAAATTAATTATATATGTAAGTCGACAATAATTTATATACGTTATTCTTACAGTTTCTATTACAAAGTATGTACTGTACATTCAATCTTCGTACTGTTGCTATAAAACCTGTCTGTACTCTTTTTAACCACTTTACTTATGTAGGTATGCTCGAAGCATTCACTTCGTTTATCTTTAATAGTTATTATTTTTTATCTTCCTATACTCTATGGTTATTAATAAAACAAACAGTAATTGCAAGCTTACAACAAAACTTCGTATTTTTAGCGTCACCTTACTGCTTACAATTATAAGTAGAAATGAAATTTTCTGTTCTAACAAACTTTACCTTTTCGCACTATATGCAATTTATATTTCTAGGACTCGCCCAGTGTTGGATCGATTTAGAAGCTTGGCAGTGGCAAGTATACATGACCCTTGTGTCATTGGCTCTATTCGTTATTCCAGCTCTAATAATTGGAGGGTGTTACGCAGTCATTGTGTGGACAATTTGGTCCAAAAGCAAATTAATCATAACGACAGGACATATGCCGATGCGACGACAAAGTAAGTTACCAATACTTACTATTAATTAAGCCACTTGAAATTTTTATTATATTGCAGCCTGTAGCGTTTGTTTTAAAAACTTAAATTGCATACGTAAGCATATGAACCGTTAAATTGAAGTACCACAAACAGGACATTTTTCCTTAGAAATTTACACACAAAAATCCTTACATTTATTGGCTCTGTAGTAACTACATACATATATAACAATTGTCTCAGAACCAAACTAAACTATGTAGTATATGTAAATAACATCGTAAGCAGGAGAGCTTTCTTGTGCGATTAATTATTCAAAAGAATCTGTATTTGCGTAACTATTTTGGATATACATATATATGTTACCGTAAAAGCCCGAAAAGCAGTTAATGCTAGGATTTACGCGTTAAACTTAGGATATACCAATTTGAGGAGGTAAAACTACGAAAACATGTAGCATCAATATAATTTCGAACCTTTACCAAGTTATCATTGTAAATCCTAGGATTTTCCACTTCGCGTTGGTAAATCTTAGATTTATTTATTTGCACATGCGCCTGATTGTAGTAATAACAGCTGATTCATTAGTGTACACGTGTTTCTCGAGTAAATGGTGTGTTTCAGTACAATTTAACGATATAATGACTGATGCAAAGCGTTTTTATGATAAAATGAATTGTATTGTCGCTGACAAAAATTCTGACAACAATTTATAAATACAGTAACTATATTCGCGAAGTGAAAGAGGCTAAACTACTAAAGTGTAAAAAGGTGGTTCATTACAGAAGACTAAAACGATTTGATGTGTTGAGTATTGGTGGTGAGAAAAAGCTTATCGCACCGCTTTCATCAGGATGTGGAGATATATGTTATTTTGTAGCCTATGAAGACTTATTTACGGCAATACATGAAGCACATCTTGCTACGGGCCAGGGCGGAAGAACAAGAACAATGAAGGAAGCTAACCGTAAATATAAAAATGTTACTGTTGAATCAATAGTGCAATATCTGCAGTTGTGTGAGCCGTGTCAGAAAAAGTCTAGTATGCCGAAAAAAGGTTTAGTGGTTAGACCCATACTACACACAGAAATGAATTCGAGATGCCAAGTTGATCTCGTCGACATGCAAACAAACCCTGATAATAATTATAAATTTATAATGGTGTATCAGGATCACCTTTCCAAATTTGTTATAATGCGCCCTCTTCGTAGTAAACGCGCCGAAGAAATTGCCTACAATCTTGTAGATATTTTTGCACTTTTTGGGGCCCCTAACATACTGCATTCGGATAATGGCAGGGAATTTGCAAATGCAATAATAACTGAACTTTGTGCAAAAATTGAGCACGGAAAACCGCGCCACAGCCAATCACAAAGTTCTGTAGAACGTGCGAACCAAGATATCCAAAATATGATTACAACTTGGATGGAAACGAACGGTAATAGAAAATGGTCCGAATCATTAAGATTTGTTCAAGCTATGAAGAACAACGCTCATCATGAAGGATCCTGCTATATGGACAACGACTGCGATGTTGCGCTAGGTAGCCTAGACATAGATTTAACAACAACATCCCATGAAGACAATAATAATGAAATTTAATTAAACAATCTTAACGCTTCACTTATTAAGCGACAGAGGCAGGAAGCTCACCATGCCTTGGCGGAGCAAGCAAAGAAAATGAAAATTTCATCAAATAAGAAATTTCCCCCTGTAACATTGGGGCAAACAGTTAAAGTCAAAGTGCCTGAAGTAGATCGATCTAAAACGGATCATAGAGCTCTGTTGGCTGTTATAATGAATATTCAAGATGAAGAAGTTTAGGAACGAGTGCAGGAAATCTTGCACAGTTATTTACTAGAAACTAATTTACCGTATGCAAGGAAAATTTTATCACTTCTTTGGATGTTCCTGCCAATGAAATAAGTCTAAGAGGTGCAATGCGAAAAATGTCTCTATCTGGCGGACAAGGGTTCCCAAGATGTAACTGTACCCGAAAATGTTCCACTAAGAGATGCTTGTGTAGATCTTCGGGCGTACTATGCAATTCAAAATGTCATGCAAGTTTAGCATGTACGAACATGACCTTATATGCAGAATCTACATACCTACACATATTTTTTATACTTAAATATATGCAATATTTTTATATTTTTAGAATAAACGATTCAGTGTAATTTAAAATGTGACATAAAAAACACTCGCTTTACTGTTTTTGTTTTTCGATTCCTTTTTAATAATACCTCCAGCTGTTATTAATACAATCAGACACACGAAATCAAATAAATCTAAGATTTACCAACGCGAATTGAAAAATCCTAGTATTTACCATGATGGCTTGGTAAAGGTCCGAAATTATATTGCTGCTACATGTTTTCGTAGTTTTACCTCCTCAAATTGGTATATCCTAAGTTTAACGCGTAAATCCTAGCATTAACTGCTTTTCGGGCTTTTACGGCAACATATGTATATATATAAGATGTTGTGCTTTCTTAACACTGTAAGTAAAGAAAACTCTACCCACAATAAGTTCTCTTTATAAAGGCTGGGCCACTCAAAATGATGCACTAAAATTACGGCCAAGCTAAATAACAATTTTAAAATCCAACCAGATAGACCTATAGAGGTCGATGAGGAGCACATTTTAATACCATGTACATTTTGTAACATTCATGATGACGTAACGCCGAAATCAATTTTCTGTCACTGTATTGTAAGAAGATCGTATTTCTAACACATCACAATCACTTGTTAAACATTTTATCAAACTATGTTTGCAATTACAAAGAATGAAATTTGATTATTTAAATTTTGCGGTATCGAAGTTTCAGGCTTAGTTTAACGATATTTCACGTAACGCATGTTAATGTGTATGATGCACAACTTAATATATTTGAACATCCCTACATTAAATGATGGATGTCATCACAAGAGGGGTGAGAGGAAATTATAAATATACAACCAGCATTACAGCATTTGAAATTTATGATCTTAATTTGACGTATTAGATAAGTACGTACTTATATGTTTATATATATATATACTTACCTTTTAATGCTTACTTATTCTTTACAGTTTGAATTTATTTTAATTGCATTAAAATTGTTAAACAAACAATTAGGTAGTAATCTTTAAAAATCTTAAAAAAATAAAAACTCAATAAATGACAGAACCGACATTGCAAACTTATCATCTATTTATTATTCCATAATATGAGATCCCCCGAGAGACGACACTGACACATACGCACGAACAAATAAATACTTTTAAGTTAAAATAAGAAAAATTTAAAAAAATAGGTACATACGATAAGATCTTTAGATTTACTAGAGAATAAGAATCACACATATTACATATTCTTCAAACACGCAAGGCTAGTAATATTAATTATTTAAAATGCCAAAATTTAAGAACAAAATGTAAAAAATATATAATTAATTTAAAAAATATTTAGAAGTAAAATTAAGGTAAGCCATAGTAAACATATATAAAAAAATTTTAAATAAGGAATAAGAAACACATTAAATAACACCAACAATACACATACTAATGTCAATTGTATTTAGTTTTAGTTTTTAAATCTGAGGAAGACAATATATATATATTGTAGAAACGTCATTTTAATTTATCAATTTTAATTAAACGACAAGCCGCTAATTACCAAGACACAAACCTTAAATTAAATCAACGGCAAAGAAAAAAAATCCAAAAAACCAAGTAATCTTTATATTTGTAATAATTCACAAAATAAAAAATATTTACATACGTAGATGCTATGCAAGAGCACAGATATCATTATTTTCTTATTTTTTGATGTCCAGTGAACTGAGACTTATATACATTTGTTTCTATATGATGATTGTCTATAAACTTGCTGCTTGTCGAATATACCTCCAAGTACAAACTTCGGCTTTATGGTGGATTTGCGACACAGCAATACGGACAAATTATTTATGCTGTAATAACACATTGTATATATCATTATACAATGCAAGGTGCAGTCGTTTATTTTGTTTTATTGGCGGAACAGAACTAAATACAGATAAAACGAAATCGATCTATAAACTCCGCGTTTAACTGTGATACCTCTAAAACATCTTTCAACACATTTTTAAACGATTGTCAAATTTACAGCGGAATAATAAAATGAGACGGTACAGGACAGAACTAATAGAACAGATAAAACGAATAAACGAATGCAACTAAAAATAACGGCTAAATTTAATTCCTTACTTACTTAATATATATACATCTTTAAATCATTTTTAATCTCAATTAAATCACTAATGACAATTTAATAGAAAGATGTGACAAATTCGGGTATGAATTGCTATGATCAACAAATATAAATCCATGGCAATTTATCAAATTGTGTTGCATAACCCACAGCATCCCTCTCACATACGTTGTGATAAACCCCCTTAAAAAAGCTAGTGATTGCCTATCTAAGAGTTGCATATCTAATCGTGTGTGATTTGTGGTGTATGACATTTGTCAGATCTTAAAGTCTAACTTGAAAAAATTTAAAGTATGAAGTGTAAACTATGAAATCTACAAAAGCTACAAAACGAATAATTAATTTTGAACGTTTGTCAGTTGCCAGGTGTCATTTAATGACATATGTCTAATAGAGCCTAATTCAAATTTTGCGTTTTACGCAAATATGCATCAGGTAATTAACAATATTTGTGCGCTTGAAAATTTGAAATATTGGCGGCAATTTAAAGAAGTTGTTGATTTCATTTCTTATTAAAATCGATCATATTTTATACAATTATACGTTAAAACATTAGCTGTTTAAGAAATTTACAATAAAAATACCACATTCTATTTAAATAAATGCACATTGATTTCGGGATGACGTTATGATGAATGGTATAAAATCCACATTTTTATTAAAATGTGCTTCCCTTAGAATTCTAGAACTTTACCTGGTCCGATTTTAAGTTTCTTATTTAGTTTGGCCATAATTTCAATGCGTCATTTTAAGTGGCCCACCCCGTATAAAAATAAAAACTGTAAAAATAAACAAAACAAAATTCTTTTGAATTTATAAGTAACATTTGTTTTATGTAGATACTACATAATTAGTTATCACTGCTACACTAATATTATGATTAACGTTTTCAGTTACTTGAAAAACAATGAGGCGTCTTAGTTCCGATCAACTTACGCAAACCACACATTATAAAGTCCGAGATATTCAAAACCATTCATTTAGTTGAATTTAAAAAAAGCGTTCGTAGCGACGCTGCTGACCTGGATATAAAATTATGAAAATGCAATAAAACATAACAATTATTAAGGCTATCTTTAAAATCTTACGAATTCTTCCTTTGCTCAAAGAGACTCGCCATGTTCTCTACCACAAAGATATTTCTAAAATTCCCCGTGGTTGTGGTACAGTATATATTGGTGAAACCGGACGATTAATTCAAACTAATATCAAAAAACAAAAACGATATGTTAAGACACGTTTGTCAGTACACTCAGCCTTAGGTGAATATTTTTTCGACACGGACCACAATATTTGTTTCGATCTGGTATTTGTGGTAAGCAAGTCACAACACTACTTTTACCAAGAGCTTAGGGAAATAATCGAAGTCCGGAAACATCCCCAGAATCTCAACTGTCATGATGGCTACCTGCTCTCCAATATTTGGAAACCCAACCTTTCCACTTCACTAGCTAATACTCACTGATCCGCTTCAGTGCAGTTGTATGTATCCCTGCACGCCTACTTTTTCTTGTCACCAGATTTTTGCCTTTAGCGTGGTTTACAAGTCGAGTTACCGTGACCTATTAGCACACCCAAATCCGCTTTTAGGTCCTGAATAAATCACTTATGGTATATTAATGGCGAAACGTCCATTTTTAGAAATTTCTATTTCTATTTCATTTTATTTTGTTTATTTTTGTATACAGGGTTTCCACGGCCAGGTGGAACATAGGGAGAATACATATGAAATCGGTTTTCCGTGAATATTATCTCCCTAGTACTACTTCATTCAAAATTAAGGGCCACATATTATAACTGGGTTAACGATGAATATCTCCACAATCATAGTACAAAGAAAGTCATTTTAATAAAGCCAAAAAATTATTATTTTTAAATCTATTGTTCGTGAATTCCTAATAAGGCTTTTAAGGTTAACGGGTCGATGGCCGCAGTGGTTAGGCGGCTGACTATTGTTGTGAGAGAACGATAGGTGCCGGGGTTCAATTCTCTGGAGGGACGGTGACATTTTTTCAGAGAGTTTAATCCCGTATCGACTTGCCATTCGCTGTTGGGAGCAAAGTGATTAACAGCGCGGCATCATAAAAGGCGATATGATGCTGTCACAAAGCTTTTAAACACAACTTACACACACTAAAACTACACCGCAAGAGTTGCAGTGATAGCCAGACAAGTAATACAGCTTACGGAGTCACTGCAACTAAGCACCCACCACACATAAAAAAAAAACGCGAGTTACTGCAAGCGTCCATGGCGCAATGGTTCGCGCGACGGCTTAATAACGCAAATGCACGGATTGTTTAGGGTTCGAATCCCGGCAGAGTAGTTTTATTTTTCCAACAATTTCTCCAACAATAATACTACAAATTCAATAACACTACAAAAATCAGAGATTTTGAAGACTATAAAATCGATTTTTTGAGGATGAAGGTAAATAATGAATAATTTTTACAATAACAAAAATGATCACGTGCTATTATTCGATTTTTAATTGTTACTAACGACGAATCATTTGTCAAAATAAACAACAAAACTTAATCAAGATTAAAAAAAAATAAAAAAATTCATTTCTCGGATTCGAACCCTAAACAATCTGTGCCTTAAGTTATTAAGGCGTCACGTGAACGTCAGCGCCACGACCACTTGCACTAACTTACGTGTTAAAAGCCTTATTAGGAATTCACGTATAATAGGTTTAAAAATAATAATTTTTATGGCTTTATTAAAATGACTTTCTTTGTACTATGATTGTGGAAATGTTCATTGTTAACCCAGTTATAATATTCGGCACTTAAATTTGGATGAAGTAGTATTAGGGAGATAATATTCACCGAAAACCGATTTTACATGTATTTTCCCTATGTCCCACTCGACCGTGGAAACCCTGTATATTACGTTACTATGACGCGGTCAATACTTGAAAGCCCTCATAATAGAGTCTCACATAGTGGAAACCTTCGGTATCATTTAGAATAAATCACATTTTATAATGTTTTTGTAGCTTCATCCATTCGTTACACACATCAAAGAGATCATGTCAAGAATATTTATTTAATAAAAATTGGCGACATTTCATTTTTAATATAAACTGGACATGCTATAAATACGTAAACCTAATGCAGAATAGTTATTAAATAGTTAAACGATCCGACGAATTTGTTCTTCTGTCGTTTAATCCAGTTACAGTGTGGCTGATTGTAGGTGATGATCAAAAAGATAGGCCACCAAGATATGCAAACGAAGAAAATGATTGTCGCAGAGCGTCCTCCAGGGGAATTATACCACGAGCAAAGATTAAGACTGTTAAAATGACTTTCGTGATAGTATTTGGTAAGTATAATCTCAAGTATTTTGTGGTATTAATCAGAATGTACATATAGATGTTCTGGTTAAAATCAAATTTCTTAAATATATATATATGTTTGTAAAGCGTGACATCAATATATTGGTTCTTAGTATTAAAAGAACATATTTTATTTATACAAAATAATAGAATCCTATTCGTAGTTACAGTGTGTTTGCATTTATCTGTGATGAAGTATTTTATTATAGTATGCCATTACAATAGAAGGCAATAACGGTAAATAAAGAAATTCAACACAAATCGAAGAATTTCTATTGATATAAATTTACCATCATGTATAAAATAATTTCTTCGGAGATTTACATTACCCAGAGTGTTCATATATCGCCGTGATGTAGGGTATGCAAAGTAATACAATATAAAGTACATACATACGTGTGATTACATCTACAGCAGCTTCATAAACTATTTGTTTGTTACGACTATGATTCGCAAATCTCGCCGCCCGGCTAAAATTGTTCAAGAAACATTTACCTACCCGGTAACTACAAATATTAAAATATGTTTGAATAACCATTCGAAGCATGGCATACTCTACATATCATGCACCTAGGGGTGAAACCATAACAACTAGAATAGTGCTCTCCTCAAAATTTTGTGGATTTCATGTTCTATAAAAAAAAGTTTTACAAGTTTTCTTGATAGTTTATTCGGTTAATGCTGGATTCGCAAAAAAGGGGAAATATCGCAAAAATAACCCTAATTGTCTCTTTCTTTACAAACGTAGGCTTACCGATAGAAGATATTGAAAAACTTTTAGGACTTTTTTGTAGAGAATGAAATCTTCTCTAAAAAAGTCTGCGAGAGCACTATTGTAATTGTTATGGTTTTTAAGTTTACGAGCTAATTCTGTTCGAGCTTCGACAATAGGTGCAAGATAAGTCAGTGCTTTCATTTAATATTAAAACCCGTCAGACTGCAAAACTTGATATTTCTAATCGAACAGCTTCCCCGCTGCATAAAATTAACGCAAATCAAACCAAACGGCAATGTTGCAAGTGCGCATGAGCGTGCGTTAAATTGTTTACTGCCGAAGCCAAACGAACAAACATATTGCTTGTTACGACTATGATTCGCAAATCACGCCACCCAGCTAAAATTGTTGAAGAAACACTTACCCGGTAACTACAAATATTACAATATGTTTGAATAACCATTCGAAGCATGGTATACTCTACATATCATGCACCTAAGGGCAGTGCTGGGCTTAATCACGAACAAAATTAGCTCGAGAACTTGAAAACCATAATAACTAGAATAGTGCTCTCCTCAACATTTTGTGGATTTCATGTTCTATAAAAAACGTCTTACAAGTTTTCTTGATAGTTTATACGGTTAATGCTGGATTCGCAAAAAAGGGAAAATATCGCAAAAATAACCCTAATTGTCCCTTTCTTTGCAAACGTAGGCTTAACGATAGAAGATATTGAAAAACTTTTAGGACATTTTTTGTAGAGAATGAAATCTTCTCTAAAAAAGTCTGCGAGAGCACTATTGTAGTTGTTATGGTTATGGACAATAGGTGCAAGATAAGTCAGTGCTTTCATTTAATATTAAAACCCGCGTGACAGCTTTTAGATATGCAACCCATTTAACACTATGGTACTATAGTAAAACTAAAATTCCTGCAGGCATTTTTATTTACATATTGACAATTAAAATTTTACAGGTTAGGTTTATATTGTAAATAATCACGACTATGTAACGGAAAATTAATTACAATAAATGTTGAAAGTGGTTTCCGTTGTTATCTACCTAAACATATATTTTGTAGTTCTTGATATTATTTATTTCTTCTCGTATAGCTGCTTGAAGTTCCTCTAAGGGTGGATTTATTGATGTGAGGATAAAAGTGTTAGGTAAGTAACTGACAGATATTGCTAACTGGCAGATAAAATTTGTCAACTACAATGCTTTATCTTGCAAATAACTTCTATTTAACACTCAATAAACGTTTCATTGTAATTATCTTACGAATAAAATTTTATCTGTAAGTTAATTTATTTATCCTCACATTGATATACCGACCCTAAATTGTGTAATCTATTTCTGAAGACTTTATTTTTTTCATTGCCAAACAAATAAAAATCTAATGGTGTCAGGTCTGGAGAGCGTGGAGGCCATAAGTTTTCGCTTATCAATCTATCATCAAAAAATTGTCTGAGATGTTCCTGCGTAGCTCTAGCTCTGTGTGCGGAGGCATTATCTTGTGGAAAGAAACCGTGTCGTAGATCATCATCGTGTAGTTGTGGTATGAATTCGTTTAATATGACAGGGTATTGTTCAGCTGTAATGGTTTCATGGAAAAATATCTAAATCTACTGGCAAGATTTCTTTTTGCAAATACAATGTCTTTCTTCAAAACGATGAACTATAACATGCATGCGGTATTTCAGTGCATCGTAATCAACATCAAAATCTGGGAACGCCTCAGTGAATTGCTCGATACAACTTGGTAGAGAATAATTCCAATTCCCATCATCATCTCGCGTACCACTTCTGTAATGTGCCACCATTATGATAAAACCAGAAACAACTTTTGTTTTCATTGTCATTAATGTGCTACAAACTTCTCGAGCACACACGGTATTATTTCCTGGTAGTTAAAAAAACTTTTATGACAATTAACGAAAATGCAGGAATAAAATAAAGATAAAAACAACGAGGTAAACAGAGGCGTATAAAATCTGTCAAATATTGACTTTGCAACTTTCTGGTTAGACAGCTTAGGGATATTTGTAGTTGACCAACATATTATATACGTCATCTTACGTCAGAGGTCACGTGGGTTTTAATCATAAATGAAAGCACTGTACCTTATTGTCTTGGTTCTTATTCGCATTGGTAGGATGCGAATATAGCGAAAATGATTTGGCGGTTTTTGTGGTATATTTTGGATTCGAATTAAATATTTCAACTGAATGAATTTATTCTCCAAATATATAATAGGTCAAAGTACGAATTTTTTATAAAATACATATACTTTAAATGTAATACACATATATTATTTCACAATATACAGGCTGGTTCAAATTAAGTGCGCACCTTGCTATCTCTGTTATTATTGATTCTAGAAAGTAGGTTAAATTAGCAAAGTATTAGTGTTTTTAATATTAATTAGCATGTACATAGTTCATGAAAAACAATTGAATACTGCATTTTCGGGAAATTTCGGAATTTATAATTTTTTTAAATGGAACAGCCTGTATATTTTTTAAAATTCTGAATGGTAATGTTCTTTGTAATATAAAAGTTTCAGTATACTATTGTCCTAAAACGAATAATAAAGTAGTTACGGTGGATTTAAGTTGATGTCAAAGATACTCTTTCATTCTGTAAAATCAGTAGTAGACTTTTTCACTTTAAACAGAACAAATAGTGTGTCCTTGGTAAATGTCAATGATGTACTGAATATAAATCTTTCGCACGTTTAGTTATTAAAAATAGTTTTATTTTTATTTTATGTTGTGTTCATTAGTTCTCTATTTTTCTAAACATTTTGGGTTTACTTTCGCGTTGCTTAGTGTTTGACAATATTTAACTATGGTATTTCAGCAAGCATACATTTTATGTATTGAAAATTCAATAAGGCCTAGCGAATATTATGCTGGACACTATCCTTCACAACAGCAGCCAGATCGACGTTACTTTCGAAAACTTTATGTCAGTTTAGACTGCATGATTACTTCTTTAGGAAAGAGCAGAGAAAAATATCGTCGTAAGCACATCGCGAATTTTCCATTCGGGATGCTACTACGGATTTGGAATTAAGTTATTCATCAGTTCAAAGAATTTTGAAAAAGCATAAGTATATCCTCTGTTCAGCATCTCTCAAACATTATAGCCAGAAGATTAGCTTTCTGTCAATGGTTTGTTAAACGACGACACAAATTTTTCAAATAGAGGCATGTTTAATAAGAAAAATAGTCACCACTGGGCTCAAGAAAATTTATTAATAGTGCGTCCACATGCTGCACAAATTCGATTTAGTTTTAGCGTTTGGTGCGGATTAATTGGTTCGGTAGTCGTTGGTCCAGTGTACTACAATGGTACGTTAACAGGAAACAGATATCTGGAATTTATTCGTAACGTTCTAGAGGATTTCTGCCAAAATTTATACTTTTGACAGGACGGTGATCCTGCACACAACTATCACCTAGTGCAAATCTACCTCGACACCATCTTTGCCGAAAAGTGGATTGGTACAAATGGTCCGATTCAATGGCCAGCATGCTCCCTTAACCTCCCCTGAACCTTTAGACTTTTTTCTTTGGGGATATTTAAAAAATGAGGTGTACAAAACGCGATTCGACAACGTGCGCAAATTGCAAGACAAGGTCAGAGAAGTTTTTCGCTAATTAGATAGGAGGACAATCTTAAGAGCCAGAGTGTGCTGAAACGGGCACGAAAATATGTTCAGCAGGAAGGTTACACCTTTGAGCAGTATTTATAAATTATACATGTACTTTCTTCTTTTGTTCTTTAATTTTGTAAGTTATAATATTAAAACAAACATTAAACACAAAATATGTATCTGTTTTGTCAAAAGTTAGCGCAGCAATGAACATTTTGAAGGAAATAGAAACTGCTATAACTACTTTATTATTTGTTTTAGGACAATAGTATATTGAAACTTTTATATTATAAAGAACATTAGCATTCAGAATTTTAACAAATATACAGGGTATTCAATTTTAAAAAATTATAAATTTCGAAATTTCTCGAAAATGCGTTATTCCATTTTTTTCATGAACTGCATGCTAATTAATGTTAAAAACACTAATACTTTGCTAATTGAACCTACTCTCTAGAATCAATAATAACAGAGATAGCAATGATGCGCACTTAATTTGAATCAGTGTATAAACGTTATATACATAGGTAGCGCTTACCTATATCAATCGTCCGTTACCGTATTTACAGCACGAGTAGGGTAGATACATTGTGCGCACAGTAAAAGGATTATAAATTAACATGCTTAAATACTGCGAATATAAAATTGTATGTACTGGACATAACACCCTTTCCCCTAACTAATAATAGCGTATCTTACTTCTTGTGTATTGAGCATTGGTCTTTCTACGTCCATTTGTGGACTTTCTTCACCGGTTCTAGTAGAATTTCCTGGTTGAATTTTCACTGACTACTCCACATATACTTCCGCGATCCTTGTCCTGATTTCAGGTACAAGTTCAGTTTTGGTTCGTCTTTTTTTCGATGCTAACATGAGGCATTTCTTCTGTAACAGGAGTTGGATTTTGGGTAATAGGATGTGCATTATTTAAGGAATGTTGCGGTAAGTTAACTATTGTATTGTTACTGCCGAAGTTCTGTCACATTTGATTTCAATGTCGCTTGAAAAATTCCCTCGTGATTCTATTTCGTAATTTACCTGACGTAATCATCTGTCTCTGATTCCTTCTCCCGTTATTCATCTGCAATTCTCTTTTCCTTATCTGGTATTAACGTTTTTCTCAGTCAAAGCTCAAGAAAACCGCTCTTAAAAATAAAAAGCTTTAATGAAAAATTATTAATGTTTGAACTCTCTAATCAGTCTGATATCCGCCACTCTTTTTTTAAATTACTTTTATGCTATGCAATGACTATCAGCCTTTTAAAAGTAACAATTCAATTAATGAAATATAAAAACTACATACTACTACATATGTATAACAGTTCGGCCATGCTGGCGATTCTTGACGTCCGCGTCACAGCACAAAGGCTTTTGAAATTAAACAAATATTCCTAAATCTAAACAAATAAAAATTTATCAATTTACGAAACAAATACGAATTATAGCCCGTATATATACAATATATATTTTCTTCGGTGTATGCTACTTTGACGAGGGGATCAACTTTAACTTGTCCACTGCATGATACATATCTCCGCTTTGTTGTTCACCTTCAATATCTTGCACTAAATATCTTTCAGCTGGCTATGAGGTTGTCTTCGATGTTTATTGTACTGTTCCTCCATTTTACTTCTATTCCGTTCCAGCAATTTGACCTGCGGATTTTTCCTCTGTTTCAACATTTCTAAAGAAATTCATATTGTTAATTTCTGTTGTTAGGGGATTTTCAAGAACTCCCTTAACTTTATAAGTAAAAATAATTTCTGCAACTGAGTTTCGAGTTAAACTGTTTGAAGCCATGTTGCTGGTTCCTTTGTGGTATTGAATAGTATAATTAAATTCTGACAGTCGCATAAACTATCTTCCTATCAGATCCCTTTTATTAGCCAAAAGTTTCAAACTATTGCAATCTGTACATATTGTGAAAGGTATGCCTATAAGATATACTCTAAATCGTTCTAGTCCGCATACAATCGCATGTTCCTCCAATTCGTAGGAATGATATTTGGCTTCATCTTTGGTCGTTTTGAATATTCAGCAACATTAAATCTAACTTAGTTACGAGGGTGACCTAAAATGTTTCCGGAATCGACAAGAAAAACACGTGGGTGGTTTTTATTTTTATTTTTCGATGTAGTCTCCTCGAAGATCAATACATTTTTTCAAACGGTGCTCCAGTCTCTTCAAGCCGTCGAAAAAGTAGGATGTTCTGTAGCGGCGATGACTTCCTCATTTGAGGCAAATTTCTTTCCTGCGATTTTTTCAGTTTTGGAAATAGTAAAAAATCGCTGAGTCTATGTACGGTGAATATGTAGAATGAGAGACAAATTTGTAGCGCAATTCATTCAATTTGGGCAAAACGATGCGGCATGAATAAGCCGGTGCATTGTCGTGGTGCAAAAAAACTATTTTCCGCTGCAAACGAAGCCGTTCCTCCTTCAATACTGCATCAAATCGGGTCAATAAATCACTGTAGTATTATCCCGTGATCGTCCTTCCGTTCTGCAGATAGTTCTTGAGGATCACACCTTGGGAATACCAAAAAATGATCGCCATGACCTTTCCGGCCGATGGAACGATGTTTGCTTTCTTCGGAGCTGATTCGTCCAGAAAAGTCCACTGCTTCGATTGTTCCTTGGCCTCCGGTATGCAGTGCTGGCTCTAAGTCTCGTCCACGGTTACGAAACGCATGAAGAAATCCTTTGGATTGCGTTGACGGTCGCACTATTTCGTTTTTGCTCCGGTGTGAGCAAACGCTGTCCAATCTTGTCGACCATTTCATCATTGGTAGCGGTTGTTGGGCGTCCACTGCGTGGTTCGTCTCTTGTGTTTGTGCGGCCACGTTCGAACTCGCTCAGCCAGAAGCTGATGGTCGAAAATGATGGAGGAGATCCGCCATGAACTTCTAGCAAAATATTTCGAATTTCCGTGGCCATTTTTCCAGCCATTCAGAAATGTTTTATCACTGCACGAAATTCGATTTTATCCATTTTTGCTACACAAAACACACTCTTAAACAACAACTATTGACAGTAGACGTCTGAAATTTTAACATTTGTTATAAAAAAGTTTCCCTTAGCGACCAATGAATCTAGTTCAACCTCCGTGCACCATTTCTTGCCGATTCCGGAAACAGTTCAGATCGCCCTCGTATATTCCTTTTAAACATTAACAAGATGGAATGTTTATGGTACTATAAACTGCTTTCATGTAATGCAAAAGAAATTGATTGAGTTGTCGTTGAATGCTATCTCCAGGATAACTTCCTAGTAGTTTTAAATCGTATTTTTGGCTTAGCAGCAGCGTTTTGCTTGTCCATGCATGGAGTATCTGTATAACACCATTATCCTTCATAAATTCTGTTAATTTGAACTCAGTTTCTTGTCCGAAACTAGAATTACTAGTCATACAAAATATGCTAAACAATCTCTTAAATTTTCAATACTAATAGTACTTGCGATTGAATTCATAATCTACATACTTTGAAAGCCGTCAATGACAAGAAAATATTTTCTGAAGGCCTGCAAAGTCAATGTGAATCCTAGACTCCACTAGGATTTTCCCAGGGATGTATTGAAACGTTTGTTCTTTGATTTATTTCTCGCTATCGGTATCGATACCTTGCCAATCTCTTCATCTTAACAAGTCTCAAGTTTCCTTGATGGAGTTCTTCTAGGTATCTTGCTCGTAAACTTACTGTAATTACCACTCTGATCCCTTTGAGTATGCACCCTTCTTCGACTGAAAATCCCTCTTACCTAACCTTTGGTTCTTTTGTTTCCGTTAAGCTTCTTAGTAGCAAAAATTTCCCAGAGTCTTCCAATGTTTCCTTTGCTGTAATCCGGAAGTTGAGAATCGTATGAATCTGCTGCAATCGGAAAAAAATTGGTTCATCCACTATTTCATCGGCTCTGTCTACAGGAAATCGAGAACAGGAGTCCATAATTCTTGGTACCTACCTCTATATTTTCTTTTATATCTGAACCCTTGTAGAAATACAGAATAATGTAATGGTGTTGCGCTAAAACAAGTTAGGGGTTAACGCAAGAATACTCTCAAGTAGTTTATGGCCATATTATATCGTATAATCAAATTTCCTTTTCTCCCGAATAAATTAATTGTGCTTCTGTATTGATCTGCGAATACCTACCTTGTTTCCGCTCACAAAAGAGTTTTCCGAAATGAAAGGTCTTTCGAACCCGTCCAGAAGTGCATAAGACTGCACCAAGTCCATGACTAGAAGCATCTGTCGCCAATACTAGCAGTTTATTTGAATCAGAGAAAGTTAAAACTATCGAAGAAGTAATTTCTTCCTTTAATCTATTAAATGCGTCATTACAAGCTTCGGTCCTTTTAAATGTTGTATTTTTCAAAATCACTATTCCTAAAAATGATTTCAATTTGATTATATTGCTTGGGTTTTTTTAATCTACGATTACCTTGATTTTGGTGTCATTTTTACAGAATCCTTCTGGATTTATATCTCACCCCAGATATGAAATATTGTTTCTTTCCCTTTAATCAAATATTTTTTCTCTGTAATTCGATATTCGATTGATGATGAGAGCCCATGCGCTCTCTGTCCCGCGTAATCAAACGTTGTGGTACTGATATCACCAACGTTTCATCTGTAATACCGTAAAGAGAGAAAACATTTGCCAGTTATTGTAGAAGACTATTAGCTCCCGAAGATTAAGTTTTTATATCGTCGTAAAATATTTGTATAGGTACTCAGAATTTTCCCAAAAATTGACTCCATTCATTTTTGCCAAATTTCTGGATCGTTGGATGATCATGTTGATTGTCAATAATTTTGAAGTTTCTTTATACACTTTGACGCGCATGTACGCTTCTGTAATTTCTTCAATATTCGAAACTAGATATTCACTTGATTTAGGAAATTTATTAAGTGTGTCCTTGTAGTCTTCCCACAAACTAATTTGTCCACCATGTTTTCTAATTGATACAATTGAGGTTGTCCGTTCTGAGAATGTAGTTTTAGTTAGTACACCCAAACGATCAATTTCTGCCTTTACTAAACACGCAAAATCTACTGTTATGTTAGAAAGCCAGTCTTTTCCAAATATCGTATTAAAATGTCTTTCAACAAGATATAATTTTTCTTATACCTTTTATTACCCTCGTAACTAACATTCACATTTACGTACTCCAATAATTAATATATCTATGTTATGACCTTTATATACTTATCTTTCAATTCCTGAAGTATTTCCACTTATAAGTAAATGAAACAGCAAATTAATTAAATAAACACCAATAAATAAATTGGTATTTAATTAATTTATTGTTTCATTGATCTATAAATGGAAATTCTTCAGAAATTGAAAGATAAGTATTCCAATAATGGAATAACATTTTATTATACGTTTGGATCACCGATTAGTGGAGTTATAGGTTTATATGTACCATGCATATTACACACACTAGCGCACGCATATTTTACATGTATGTATTATCTGTAGGCGTAGCAAAGTTACAATAGTGGGAAGACATTCGTAAGGGTTTTCGACTTTCAATAGAGTCTTAATCGTATTAGTGCGGCAGGAGTGACGTAAGGATGTACATGTTTGCTTTTAGGAATTACTACGTGTAGCTTGATCATCTATTTTTCCAAATGATATATCTATGCAATAATATTGAACTGAAACAAAACTTACAATTGTAACTAAAATAAAATTCTTATATTCAAAACGAAACAAAATTCTATAATGAAATTTACAAAAGCGAGCGAGGAATATGTTTCTCTCTTTCAAATACATACCTCCTATGACATGCATAATAGCCCCTCCTCTCTGTATCACATACATAAACACGTGCATGTCTATGTGTGTATATATGAAGTCGAATGGGAACTGTTCGCTGCGTCAATCTGTATATGTTTTTACACGGCTGAATAATGACATTTAAACCAAACTAATTGAAATTATTTTTTGAACTCAGGGAAGATTTGTTTGTGATTTTGTAAAACTATCATTGTGCGGAAAACCATCTAGTCCTTACAAGTGAAGTTCTTCTGTAATCTATTCTAGCGACTGGTAGTGACTGACGTTTTGTTAGAAGTACTTTTCCTAGAATAATTCAAAAGTTAATTTATTTATAAAATAGTTTAGAGAAGCATTTGTTACATAAGCGGTTCATAATATAAAATACAGGCAAAGATAATTATTTATTTAACAGATGAAATGGTTAAGTAAATCAATTCGTATTATTACATTCTACATTAAATAGCAAAGAGAAGTAAACAAATACGATCGCGTTCACTGGGCCGTAAAGAGCTCTGCAATGTGTGTGTATCTGACATAAAGAAACTACTACATAAAAGTATAAAATAGGCAAGCATTCCTGGTAGACAACGGTCTAACCACATAAAAAATTTCACTTGACATGAACTTCCATACTTCAGACTACCTTAGACATTGATAAATATTTTAATGTTGCAGTATCTATTTATTAGTTTTACTCTATCTAAATTAACTTTATTATAAAATTGTTCAACATTGTATTAATTTTAAAGTGAAATTTATATACATTGCTATACTACTACTAATATACACTGCCGTTCATATTAGTTGGAACACAGAAAATCTTAGAAAATTAAATTTTAAAAACACTAACGAATATTAAGACATATTTATGCCGTGTAATACTAAACCCAGAAATAATTTAGTAAACATACAACAATCATAATAATTAAATCATGCGTTAGTCAAGAAGAACAGCTTGAAAAATTCTGGACATTTTTCCATATCAGCGTGGGGTATACTGATCCACTATTCCCTGCATGATATTCCACAGATTTGTTACAGATGTAGAACAGCTTGCCCCAATCATTATATCTAAATTGGGTGAAACAACACAATCGATGATCCATCACCTTTGTCCAAATACTTTCAATTTAATTGTCCATTCATAGCGCCTTTTTGAAATCATCCTCTGCCCAACTGTACACTGTCTACGTACACTCGGTTGATTTAGAATCGACTCAAACTGCCATAAAACCCGATGAAAGTATGCTTTATTGCGGTACCTGAATGCAAAGCAGTAATAGTATGGTCAACTGTATGTAAATTACTAGATATTTATATGTATATACAATATATTTTTCTATTAAATCCAGTTTCATATGCAAGGGATCATTTATAAATTCCTAAACCGATAATTTCTTAATGCGAGCTTAACATATGTATAGTTAAATCGCTATCGCATACAATTTCACTATAATTCTAAGTATTTATGTAATTAAGAAATTATATGAATAAGAATATGTATGGGGGCAAGATATAAAAGTCTATTACATATTAGAGTGGATCGACGCGTTTTTTTTCTGCAATACAATTCTAATAACGCGGAAAACTTGCGCAAAGGCGTCATTATAAATGAATAAATATTTTAAAAAAATTTTCAAAATTTGAAATCGCGCAGAAGGCCTAAAGTTACCAAAAAAGTCAAAATACCGGTAAATTTCAAAAAAAAGTGTCAAAAATTAAAAAAAATTAGACATTTTTTTTGTAATAGTGAAAAAAAAGTTGTTTTATCGCAAAAAAACGATATTTCACGATTTTCGACGATTTTTAAAATAATTAAAACCCATAAAAGTTTTTTTTTAATTTGAATTCCATTCAAAATAGTTTAAAGTTGCAGGCCTGTTGTATCGTGCAAAAAAATTATAGATATTTCATTATTTTCGACGATTTTTAAACATGTACCAAAACCTATAAAAGTTTTATTTTTAATTTGTAATAGTGTAAAAACCATTCAAAATAGTTTTCCCAATCCAGAAAAAATACTTTCAGACCTGTTATTCCTTAACTGTATTCGTGCAAAAGGTCTAAATTATAGTATAAGTTAAAAAACGTATAGTATAAGTTAAACGTAAAAACGCCGTTTTCCATATCTGATGAGTGTTTATTTAACACATTAGGTTTGTAGTAAGACTCTAACAAGTGATTTCCACATCCACCCTACGGAACCAACCAACCAGGGTGAATTTTATTTACAATATTTACAGTAACTATTTACTTTGAACAATGCATATGTTCGTTGTAGGCAAAAGATTATTTACATAGTAGCCCCTTTGAGTTCTGACTTTTAATTAAATGTGGGGATCAGTTGTCTTGATTTTAAAGTAGCTCTAATATAACCATCTCGATTTTCATGCCCGCACACTTTTTCTGCTGCTTCTGTAATCAGTTTTACATACCTCTCAACTGACTGGGTGAGGTATGGGAATTTGAGGTAGTTAAACACTGATAGCAGTTTGTCTTTCAACAAAGAAGCAATGTGTTCAGTTGGCATCTTGGAAAGTAGTGGCGGCGGTGTTAACTTGCAGATTGACCAATCAATTACTTCGATATAGTCGTTTGCACTAAAATGTATTGAAGGTATTTTGAAGTCTCTTACGTAACCTTCAGCCGATGGGTCATTTCTGGATTTAAGGATCCTCCTGTAGCCAAGTTCTCTAATGTGTGGTCTCTCATCCATTATCATAGCCAACATAATATTTTCAGGGCGTCAACCCTGCTCGCAACTTTAGATATTTTGCGCGAATTCAGTAAAACAAGAATGGGTCTAATTACTTTTTGTATGCATTAAGAACACTCTTAAAAACACATTTTTCACTATTACAACAAAAAATGTATTTTTTTTTTGTAATTTTTGCTTTTTTTTTAATTTTGACTTTCTTTTGGTAACTTTAGGTCTTCCGCCCGATTTCAAATTTTGAAAAAAAAAATTTTAAATATTTTTTTATTTATAATGACGCCTATGCGCTAGTTTTCCGTGCTATTAGAATTGTATTGCAGAAAAAAACGCGTTTTTCGATTCACCCTATTACATATACTTTAGAGAATGAATGTTCGCATGATAGTGCAGAAAATGTCCTTCAGAACCAACCAAGAATTCAAAAGTTTTTTCTGTGTATTAATTTGTTTTCAGTTTGCCTTTTCGTTTACCTTCTCTATTATTTGAAATAAATTATTATTTGTTTACTGTTTAAATTCTCGAATAAAATCAGTGTTTTTAACGAAACAAACTTAAGATGAACATAGATTCCTGTCTATCTGCTTCGATAAATAATTTTTCTTATGGTTCTAAAATTGATTTGTATTATTATTTTATTTGCGTTGCGCATTATGTCATTAATGGTAATGGGTGTTGGCAAACGCTATACTACGTAATAACGCAGGTACAAACGAGTAATTCACTGACTCTAGTCGTATGTAGGTATACCAAAGATGAATTATCTCCTCACGTTTGGGTGTGTTCGCAAATTTTATCCAAAAGTGTAGGTAATTTAAATACTGAAAATACTGTAACTTTGGATTCGATACATAATTGATGTTTATTCACACTTCCAACAATGTCCATATCAATGTCAACGTATGATACATATATTACAACAAAATGTTGTACGCAATCACAAATAAAGATTTTTGCAATTGTCGCTCTATGAACATGTAACAAGAGTAGGTTAGCCTTATTTCAAATTTGCAAGAAGGCAGCATAGAAAATCCCGTTGAAGAGTGTTTCGGTTCTTTAAACAGGTCAATAAAATCCCATTATAATCAATCAGCATCTTCTGGATAGCGAGATCTTCGTTTCACATGGAGTATTTCACGTTTATAACACCACCCCATAGACTTCGATTCCCAATCTACACGATACATCATTCAGTTCTAATCCGCGCTAAATGACAATAACTTTTTTTCTTGTAAATTTTCGACAATTTAAAAATATTAAACACACGTTCCTTTCTCTGTAACTACTCAATCCAAAATAAAAGTTGTAGGTACTCTCAACAATTTAACCGCGCGACTGACCTCGAAAATCCGTAAACGAATCTAAAGAAACATTTTCGGTAGTTTATAGGTACATACATCAAAGACATTTACTTGTTACGTTCAGTGTGAAGAACTCCTATAAACAGACTCCGCGTTGTTGTTTTGATAACTGATAATATATTCTGGTCGAAATAGAAACTAAAGTGGGAACACTTGAACATCCGTGCTCTTCTTTGATTTAGGCGACCCTTCAATCACGAGCGTATGCGTTAAGACACATTTACGAATGTTAAACGTGTATGGGTTTAGCTCGGCTATTACATTTTGCTATGTAAAAATATATACTTGCCAATAAAAATAATTTAATTTTTGCCTAATTTGCTAAATTTATTCCGTAAGTTATTAGTTTATACTTATACGCAAAATGCTATAAATTCAATACTGATCAATGATGGTACTGCGGTTTTTTTGTTATTTTACTACATATATGTAAGTTATAACACTTATAAGAAAATAATTCAGTTATAGTTTCAAGTATCATCAATAACATTGCCAAGAATGTCCGAAGTATGACCAGATTGAGTGTACAGGGGTTGGCATAAGTCACCTGGCAAATTTGCACAAATTTAAAAAATTTAAGTAACTTTAAAAAACGATAACGCAAAATTAAAAAACGTTGCTTTCCTTTCATTATACCGCAAAAATATTTACAATAGGTGTTCAAAATGTTCACCGTTCATTTCGATACACACCAAATAACGATCGATTCGATCGAATTAACAATACGGGCGAGCATCGCGAAGTCTTCATCGATGATATCGCACTCGATTGTTATCCAATGTTTGAGATCTTCGATATTTGCGAACGGATGCGCGAAAACCCGGTTCTCCATTAGGCCTCAAATTGAAAAGTGCAAGCAATGGGGGCCAAGCAATGCAGCCACCTCTACAGAATCATCCTGAGAAGTGCTCGTTGAGGAAAGCGCAAACCTCCGCAATGGGGTGCGGTCCTACTACATAATGATGTCCCGTCCATTTCAATCTATCATCCTCAGCCAAAGTGATAAGTAATTCTTATAAAAGCTGCAAGTACATTTCCGAATTGACGGACCCGTCGAAGAAATAGCGGCCAATAAGCCCTCGATAATTCATTCCGGCCTAAACCATAATTCCGGGAGAATGCACTTCCTTTTTGAGGATCTCATGGGGATGAGCATAGCCGCAATAAACGCAGTTGTGCCTATTTACCCTGTTATTAACCTTGAATTGTACCTCGTCACTCACACAAGATTTTTCTCTCGAAAAAAGAAGCGGCTGCTTTCATAACTCGCAGAATTCGATGCGCGGCAGATGGTCTTGCGGTTTCAGCTCCTGCAGCAAATGAGGACGATAACAGTGCAAACCGATATCTTTCATGATTCTACGAAGTGTACGAAATGGTATTTTAAGCTCCAACGATGTCCATTTGGCAGAACAGTGAGAATTTTCAACAAAATTTTGCGGGACGATCATGGCAGCGAACGTGGACGCCCGATATGCTTTGCATCTTGAACACTACCGGTCTCTTCAAACTTTTTGGCTACGTCAACCATGTAATTGTGGTTTGGAAATTGTGTATCAGGTCACTTTTCTCTAAAATCCCCTTCAATTGCTTCATAATCGTGATCAAGACAATAAAACTGTTTCAACAAAAACACAGGCTGTTGTAACGAAAACTTGACTGGAACATCTTGCGCCATTTCACTCGACAAGAAACTAACCACGCAACAATACCGGTATTGATCTGTCTCAAAGTCGACAAGCATACTAACTTACTAACTGGCATACTAACTGATGCATGCTCTGTTTTCAAGGCTGCCAGGTGTCTTATGCCCACCTCGTTATATTAGTGTTGGGTGATTCGATCCTTTTTACATATTCGTACCGATCGAATCAGTATCAATAAGAGATTCGGATTAACGATTCGTATTATCTGGGGCCCTATTCTTGAGTCGTGAGAACACTAACTTCGCACGATTTTTGTGAGAACAGTGGGCGTAGTTCTCTCAGTTTTTAAAAAGCGGTATTCTTGAAATTCATGCGCCTTCACATCTACTGAAAATTGAAAGAATTTACTTCTCTTGGTCGAAAGTAGGAGAAGCAAAGAAAGTTGATGGAATTAATGCGTGCAAAGTGAGCGATGATAGGAAATAGATGTTTGTGTGCGTTGGTTCACATCGGTCTTAGATATTCATAGACATTTTAGATTTGTTTACTATTTCGCATATTTGATTTTTATGTGGTCTTTTTATTTCTCTATATTATCGGTCATCGTTATAATAAAAAATGGATGTGTTAATAATTAATCAAGTCAATAATGATTTGTTGGAAGCCGTGGAACATGTTGTAGAGATTCCACGAGTGAGAATGGGTACTAGACTGAATGCACTTGAGTTGTCAGACGCAGAATTTATTAAAAATTATCGTTTAACAAAAGATCTCACTCGAGTACTAATAGAAAACATCTCTCCATTTATCAAGCCACCTTCGATGATATCAGCTTAATGAATGAATTACCTACATACGTTTATTAAATATATTTAGATTGTCCCTGGGACAAATAACTAGAAATTATAAAATAGAACTACTATTAATAATGCTTAATAACAACTGAGCCACAAAAAAAAGGTTTCAGAGTAGGAAGTTCGTCGTGAAAGTTTTCGAGGAAGTCTTCATTGTATTGTGTAAATCAAAAGAGTAACCTAATTATAATTTGGGGCGGCATATTTTCAATTGAGCAAACGTTTTTTGAACTGACACAAGACATATATGGCAACACCGATAATACGGAGCGTGTAGGAATAGTAACGGAATGCGTTATCGCCTAGTTTCAAGAATACGGGTTAGCACCAATGGGACAAATTGACCGTAGGATGTGATCACCGTTTCTCTCGCACGATCAAGTCACTTCTCTAACTTTTAAGAATAGGTACCCTGATATCAATGCTCTCAACCGTATTCGTTTCCATACATTATTACGTTTTATTCAACACAAGAACTCAATCTCCATTAATTCCAATTTTTTATATTATAATGAAATTTTCAATCTTTGTTAATTTGTAGTAGGATATTGTATACTACATCATACGATATACATACAATATGTTAGTACAGTACATACATAGTATGCATGCACAAGTACGAATCTTCAACTTGATGGTGATTCGTAAGGTACCTACGGCTCTTACGAAAAATCCGTATTTTCTATACAAATTATACAATCTACCATATCACTAGTGTATACATACTTATAAATATATAAAGTAATTAAGAAATGAAACAAGGTCTAATAGTTTTCATTTTTCTTTTAGTGTTTGTGTTGTGCTGGAGCCCGTACATCGTATTCGACCTCTTACAGGTTTATGGACATATACCAAAAACACAGACTAACATAGCAGTAGCTACATTCATACAAAGCCTAGCTCCACTGAATTCAGCAGCGAACCCAGTAATTTACTGCTTATTTTCCACACATCTATGCCGAAATCTTAGGTAAGAATATATTCTTATTGCTTAGTACATAACATAGTAGATTCATTCCATTACCCATACAATCGATATGTTATCCACAAGCAAAATTTTGAAAATGCATAGTAATGAGTTTAGTTATAATAGCATTTACGACCATATAATGTTTATGGATGACATTTTATTCTTAGGCATGCACTGGCGTCTGCATTTATACACTTTCACAAATTAAAAGATAATAACAACAACATACATACTACATTCGAAGTAAGATATTCATTCTATACTTTCTCTCTATATCTGTAGACAGTTACAACACTAGTTGGTATAGCGAATCGTTTTTATATAATTACTTTAAAAATTTAATTACTACTACAACTTGAATTCATATCATAATACTAGCTTGCAGTTGATTCATTTATTTACACAAAGCATTTGTTAAAATAGTAAACAATGTAATAACTATAATACATAGTCATTAAACAAACACTATAGCCAGAAATTTACAAGAAGGCGTCATTGACATACTCACTTATAATATAATCTTCGTATTATTGTTTGCATCCCTCTAAAAATTTATAATAAATTGATTTACGCCACATGCTCTTTATATTAAGGGAAGTATAGTCGTAGGGGAGAAGGTATAGATAGTTTACAAAAAGGAAATTAGATTTTAATCTTAAGAACTGGTGTGAATCATTATCACGAATCGTTTAAAAGACAACTTCCTTATTTTGAATGACTTGGATTACTAATAACTTTATGTGAATTTTTCGTTATGAATGAAATTATGAATCTCAACACGTTGCTCTAAATAAAGCAAGGCTTGCTTAAGAACATGCACTGGTTTGATAGAAGACTAGCCTAAGTCAAAAAATCACATAAAGTAAAAGTCACGTGACATTGTAGTAAAAATATTTGTAAATTAAGTATCCCAAGTTCATATTTATAAACTCTTAATATAGGATCTACTGTAGTAAAATTTCGTAGTTTATGTCGTGTAAGTATTAATTTTTAGCAGCAAACTATGCAAAGTAAGAAATAAAGAAATTGTACTTGCTGGAAATAATTATTACTCTGCTATATGAAGCTGATATAGACTAATCTTGCACCAAAGCGAAAATGATTTTTGTATAGACGATAAAAATTACAAATATATAAGTAAAAAGTCACAGAACATTACACAACTTGTAGATTCACAATTGTACACATACACTGCGAGACATTTATTAAACCTCTAAATCAGTCTCATATAAAGTGCTGGATGAGATAACAATGGTTCAGCAGGACTAGCTCGGAATTTACTGAAACTTAACACAGTTGTAAAAATTAAATTTTAAAAATTTTGTAACATACACTGGGCTATAATTTAGAAGTTTACAATATGTCAGACCTTATTATTAGGGTCAGTTATCAGATATATAGTTTGTGAGTTCTTAAATTGAATAGAGAATATACCACTAACATGTAACATGGTAGCAGTGGTTAATGGCAATACAAAATGATAATAATTCATGTGAAAATACTAAACTATTAGAAGAAGACAACAAAGTTAAGAGAACATACCGATAAAACTTTGTCTTTTGCATACTAATAGCATTCACCACCCAAACATATTACTGGACTTGTACTTGGATAAAAAATCCAGCCCATTGTATAGAGAAAATGGCATCAATCATTCACCAAATTGATAATCTGATTAAGAATAAAGAGATTAAACAGCTTAAAAATAGACAGAAGAAGTTGTTTTCATTCTAACATTTGTGGGAGAACTGTAGTGTACGGGAACAAACCTATAATTGTATTATATATATTATATATTATATTACTGCAAGAAATGCAAGAGAAAAATCACTTTGCAAAAGTGTGTAAGGCTTGAATACAGTAGATGAAATATAAAAAATAAACGGTAAGGATAGTGATGATGTCGATGCTATCACGGCAATGATAACATAGAAGTAAATGGGAGAATAATCAAATTTAAAATAGATAGTAAAGTAAATATTATTTCTAAAAAAATCGTACTATAAGTAAACTAGATATTGCGAAAGAAAAAAGAACTGTATACAGTTACAGTAATCACAAAATCTGAGCTACTAGTTACTACTACTCAAAGTAACAGCAGTTAAAACGGTTGAGAAGATACTGTTGAATATTTCATCATTATTGAAGATAACATACCCATGCGGTCTCTCTAGACTATGGAAGCTCTTAATTTTACTAGCAGACATACAGCTAAATTTGATGTTCAACAGCAAACGCGGACAACATTTGTTAACAAAATGACAACAAAAACATAAACTAAAGTTAACTGATGATTCCTTTCAAAAGATACAATATTAAGAAAAACTGAGGAACCAACAGAATGGGTTCAGTCTGTACTACTCGCTAAGAAACTAAATGGAAAACTATACTGTGTAGGATGGACCCTAGGTCATTGAGAAAATATACGAAAGGAGAATACTATGTACGCCCTACAATAAATAGTATATTAGCCAAAATTAGTAATTCAAGACTTTTTCAGTGCTTAATGGACTAGTGTTCGGTTTAACCAGTGATTTACAAGTATAGCAAAAAGCTATTCATGATATTCGTGAATGACTTAGCGTTAGTTCACGTACAGCTTCGGAATTTTTAATCCCTACAAATCGCTTATCCCGCATGGTTAAAGCGAGAGAGTAGATACCTACATACATATATACCCTGTCCACTCACCCCGGAAGTGTCCATTGATCGCACTGGCCGTAATTTACCGTCGTCGCAAGATTATTTACCTGCTTCTAGCGATTCATACAGTTAGCATAAATGAAAATACATAGAATTTACAAATTCAACTAGATTAAGCGAATGATTCGGTTCTTTGCTACTATCGTGTTAACTTTTATGATATGAATATAAGTACTTATATAAACAAATATTCCTATTATTAATATCACTTACTACTATTCCTATCGTGGCACTAATTACAGCAAACAGGATTACTGCAAATGTAAAATGATTTGTTGTAATATCATTGTATGTGGGAAGAGGTGTGGTAAGTCATTTAAATTGCCAACTTTTACAATACTTTCAGCAGTATAAAATTAGTAAGTAAAGAACTTTTGACAGGCTAGCGTTACAGTTTTAAACAATATAAAAAAATTAAAAAAAAACGAAAAATAAGATTTATTTATAAATAGTGCGCATAATAAACAAACTGTATAAAATGAAGTTCTTCACTGGATCTCTTGGTGCAGAAGTAGAACACAAAACACTTCAACCCACTAAACACCAAAAACTTTTAACTAAACACCGACGCGTTTTGACAACAAAGCTGTCATCATCAAGGCGATAATAAAACTATGAAACACCAAATAAATAACAGTATTTTATTTTTATTTATTATTCTAAATAAATACAATACATTTTTACCTTTTGCAGTTTCCTTATTCTTACATTTGTAATTAAAATATCATTAAACCTTGTGGATACTTTCATAATTGTAAAAATACAAAAATTTTAACAAATAATATATCCAAATAGTTACTATACAGTTTATTAAATTATTCATAGTATTGGAATAATATATGAAAAATAAACGTAACAAATAAAAAATTATTTCATTAATATAAGTAAAACTCATAGTCTGCGTATAAACCCCAAACGATTACTATCGTCCCTTTCACAAGGAGAAGAAAAGTCTATCTTACACCTGCCTCTATAAAAGGAAAAAGTATTAGCTTCAGCAATGAAGCTAAATACTTGGAGGTTATGTTAGACAGCTAACTGTCGTGGAACCCCTATATCAACTACTTATAGAAAAATGCCATAAAGGGACTAATTTTCCGAAAGCTGCTCGGTAAGTCCTGGGGTCTCAAGCCTCAAATGATCTTATGGTCATATACGGCAATTATAAGACATGATCGTCTATGCTGTTATGGTAACTTCGACCAACCCTACAAAGTGGTCATCGAAATCCGTACTAAGTGGGCTTCCGATGAGCCTCAACTCAAAAGAGGAACCCTGGCATGGTAGACGGACGGCTCTAGAATAGAAGGAGTGGGGACGGGCATTGGAGTCAGCGGGCCTAACCACGATCTCAAAGTGCCTATGGGACTCCATTCCAACATATTTCAAGCGCAGATTTCTGCTCTTAACTTATGCGCCGTAAAGAACCGAGTTAGGGATACGTGGCGCAACAATTTATATATCAACGAACAGCCAAGCAGCGTTGATGGTTGTGAGTGCCTACAGATACGAGGCCAGTCTGCTGCATGAATGTACATATATTATATATATTTAAGGCAATTGGGACGCAATAACCACGTAACTCTTTAGTGGCTCCCAAGTGATTAAGGGAACGAAAGGGCAGATAAACTTGCCAAAGAAACAGCGAAAATGCCTTTCATTGAACCTTATCTCTGTTGTGGGTTGCAAAAGAGCCACCTAAAACAAGCTGTTAACAAATAGGACGTCAACAGAAAGGCCTCCCACTGACAGAATACGCCAGGACAAAAGCAGGCGAAGGCACTGTTATCAGGATCGCCTAAGACAGCATAGTCGTTGCTACCTTTCGGCAAAGGGGACCTTAGACTGCTGGCAGGGTTTCTGACAGGTCATGTGGCCCTGAAGTACCACCTACATAAACTGCATAAGCTGAAGATCAAATCTGCCGTCTATGTCAAGAAGATCTAGAGACGGCAGAACACATTTTGTGTAAATGTGTTGCTGCCTGTCAAACCCGACAACAACAGTAGGCCGTTTCTAACGCTTACTGACATCCAGGACGGAAATCCCAGACTAATTCTAAGGTTCATCAAAAGCCTTTAACTAGTCTAACAACTAGAAGAGCAATGTTACAATAGATCCATGCAGGTCGTAGTGACCAGCAGTGCCACTGCCCACATATCTAATCTAATCTAATCTAACCTGTAATAAAATATACTTTTTGAGCCAAAAAATGAGCCTTGAGTCACATATGTTACAAGTTGGTCTAAATATACCAGTACCGTCTACAGTGACGGAACTACAAACATGTCTGGACATCATTAAATACTTAAGTAAATATATACCTGATGCAGCTATGTGTTTACCACAATTTTCCAGAGATAATCATAAGAAACAATGGATTACCCGTTAGCTAGAATTTACATTTTACTGGCTAACTAGAAATAAAAACAGCCCAACTCAAACCCAACATATGCTTAATCCATCGAAGCTACCTCTACTATGCTAAACCAAATGTATTATATTGTACCTTCTCCGTTCTACGTCAGTAGATCTCAGATTTGACTAAAACTTTGTAAGCACACTGTGAATTTGTATTACAGAATAATGTGCTTCCGCCTGTGCTTACTATTTGAAGCAAACATAATTTTTAATACTCAAAACTATTGACAACTATTGACTATTGACGTAGCACATCCAACAAAAGTTATTCGGATTTAAGGTGCTTTGAAAATAAATTATTTACAGTTTTTCACAATTATTGCATTTTACAGTAAAGTACATATCCGATCTGATAATACAACATCAATGTAAAATATACGTCTTTACAGTGCTAAAAATGTTGCCAATATTATCTAGATTCTCTTAAAAGATGACAAACACAAATGTATTAGTGGTAAGAAGTATAACATGTAAATAACTTTATCTATAACATAGTTTTAGTTACATTATATGTATTTAATATCTATAAAATATTGTAACATAGAAAAGCTGAGATCCTAGTAAAGTCATTTACTTTCTAAATAATGATTCATACCAGCAACATTACGTTGTCAAAATGAAATAAGCAATTCTATTCGTTGTTTATAGAAAGTGATGTACATAATTTCATATAGATACTAGAATGGCACAAATAATAAAAGGATAATTGTAATCACAAAATCTAAAGCTAAATCGTATCTAATTGTGAGGCGATGTAAAAATGTGCTCTCAAAAAACGACACACACTACATTAAATACAGTACTTACGTATGTTTATCTACAGTTTATCTGATTTTTGTGTGCCGCGTATGCTTCTCGTTCATAATTGTATTACCAGTAACTGGTAATACAGTAGTTGTACTGTTGAGAATATTTGTTATCATCAGATTACGCGTGTTTCTTTATGATTTGTATGAATAGCTTCTAAAGTGGAGTGCTTTGACAATTTGTAGATATCCTTTGCTCTCGTGAATTTTAGCTTATAAATCATGTATAATCAGTTAATAATGAAATGCAAATTTTGTAGCTAAGAATATTTAATAAATAAAACCTTAGCGATAAAGCAAATTTAATGTTTGTAAAGAAAATCATCAAATCTTTTTACGAGAAATGAATTGGATTTTAAATCTGTTTGATACTATTCAATCTTTATAGATGTCTTAACAACTTAACACATGTCTGTGCTATATACCTTTTGAGTTATCTCATCTGTTCTAATTTGATCTATTTTTATTATACCTAATCTTGCTTTTGTCTCGATCTTAGTACGTTTCTCATTTTTGCCGGCGTAAATTTGCATTTTACCTTCTTTCTGTAAGCAGTTTTAATTCACACCTATAGTCAAAATAAACCTCTACATCGTTATAAATGTTTATCTTTATGTCATATACAACTTGCCACTTATTTATGGGACACATATTCATGCAAGAAGTTCCGTTTGTTGTTTATATTCAGTTGTTGAATTTTTATTCTTCTAATACAAGGGTAGGTACACTCGGAACCATAACAGGTTTGTGTTTAGGTAATCCCACTTATGGCCACGAGTTCGTTCCCAATACTTAAGTACTGTTGTAGATTGTTTTATATTGTTGTATCTGCAAAGATATTTTACACACCAGTCACTTCCAGATTTTAATAACCTACAAACATCGGTGTAACTCTTCGATAAATGTTTTCAATCAATTAGTCCATGACGGTAATAAATATAACATAACAGAATAGGAAACAGATTTACTAGAGTTTAAGGTCTTGGCTTGGTACACAATTTTTTGTTACTTGTAATAATACCTTATTTCATTAATTTTTGTTCAACATTCTTTTTATTTTTTATTTCAACAATCTAAGTCTTTTTTTGTTAAATGCTAAATACATATACTATTCAAGATTTTGTCACAATTCTATTGATAATTTATTTTAATATAAGTACTTCATATTAAGTAGCTCCACGGTGGCGCATGTGTTAGGAATTAGGGTTTATTAAAAACAGAATTATTTTATTTCTTAACTCTCTACTCTTGTTCTTTTTACATTACGGAATAGAAAGGAGTTGCAAGGTGCCCGGTTGTTCGATTAAGATGGATGTAATAGTAGTTCATACAATTTGGCTACCACAGTTCCAGATGACTAAACTAGTGTATTATTTTGAAGAAGTAGCACTTTTTCTCATAGAATTGGTCCAAAATTTCATTATAGTAATTTTTTCGTGATCGTACGTCCTTTCTTCAAAAGATTCAAGGTTATCTGGATCATATTTGCTTTCTTCAGAGCAGATCCGCCCTCAGAAGTCCATTGTTTTAATCATTATTTAACCTCTGGCGTATGGCAGTATTCAGATTTTTTCAATTGCAATGATTTGATACAGAAATCCATGCGGAGTTCACATACAGAGATCTCAACACTACTTCGAAGTAGACGTATCCAAACAAGTGGATACGTCATTTTTTGATATAGAAAATCAACTGATTCTAGAAAAAAATGTTTTTTATTATTGATACCAATTATAAATTTCTGTCCAATATTCAATATAAAAGTTTCTACTTAAATAAAGCCTTTTTCTATGAAACTAATTTTATAAACATGTAAGTATATGTATAGTGCAGCATATATCTGATCATATCCACAAATTCTAGGTGAGATACAAAATTTTTCTTCCTTGATCCCAAACATACCTTTTTTAATTCAACGCATGTTGCATTGTACATTACAAAAAAATATGTGTAATTACGTACAGGCAGTAAAAAAAATGTGTAGGTACAATTTACATAGTTATGACCACACACAAATGTGTTAAATTTACAATTAAAAAAAAGAACACTTTTTTATAGAGAAAAGTTATGTTATCCAAGTAGGTAGATACTTCATTTAATAAATTACTTAATTTACTGTTGATGGTTAGAGGTAACGGAAATACAAAGGAATAAAGTGCGAAAAGTGAACAACTTAGAAGTTAGCGAAGTTAAGATTTCACCAAAAGTTCTCATCAAGTTAATAAAAGTAACGCCTAGCTCTCATTCGGCGAATATCCGCCAGATAAGAATTTCTTCTTAATGCCGTCATATATTTGTAGAGTTCAGGCCACCGATGTGCAACATTGTGAGTTTATAATCTTATAATCATAAATCTAGTTTGCGTTAACCTTTTCTTAGTGTAGATATGACAATTTGAGGGAATGATCTTACGGTAAAACAGATAGTAAAATGTTATATTGAACAGCTATACCTTCATTAATATCCTGTTCCAATTTCTAAACATGCTACGTATGTACTTTAGTTACAAGTTAATTCAGGGTAGGCGGGGGTATATGGTCAACAATTTGTTGTAATGATACGGATTTTGCAATAAAGGAAAATGTTCTAGCTATCTAAACTATTTTCAGTAGGTACTGCGGCGTTGTCGCTTGTACTTGAAGCTGATAGCAACTTTGTTATTTTAAATGGAACACTTTGTATATTTAATTTTTAAAATCCGCATTTATTTCTGGTTAATTTCTCTAAATATTTCACTAGAGCTACCTCGAGCCGTTTTTGAAATACCCCCCTCTTGACAAAATTCGTCGAGCAATTTGAAAGAAACAAAGGTGACTCTTATCAAAAGGAATGATATTTCAATACGATAACGCCAGACCACACACTGTTAAGATTGTCATGGAATTTTGAACAAATTAGAATAGAATAGAAAAATAGAATATATCATCTGCTGCTTATAGCCCCGACTTGTCTCCCTCGAATATTCATTTCTTTGGACCATTTAGAAGCTATCTAAGAAGCAAACCATTTTAAGAAGAAAATGCACTTCAAAAATATCTTCTATATTGATTTAAACAGCTGAAAGAAAGTTTCTATTTGGAAGAATAGAAATAAATTTATCTGATTTATTTTACTAAAATTGCAATTAACTATAAGTTTGAGCAATGAGAAAACCCAGATTATGCTGTAACTTTCTGACTAAACGAACAAAACCTACCACACACAAATTGTGGTTTTAATCCATGAAATTAAGTCTTGCTTACGTTTCCAAAGTTTGAATAAACAATACAGGACACATTGTAGAGAGAGAAAGTAGATGAATTTCATATACATATACTTAAATAGGAATGCGATCATTAAGAACCCTGTTAAAAATTATTATTCAATAGTATCCTTGCTACTCAAATTAATAGAAAATATCTCAAAATAAACGCTTCTACGATATATTTCAATGGTATTTCACTTTCTATAAAACATTGAATAGAATATATGCCACTGTCGCGAGGAAATTTATACAATGCTAACAAATTAACTTACAATATATTCACAAACACATACATCTTGCAACACTTATTCGATTGTACATTGTACACTTCTTTTCTAAGAGAGAAAATTTTAAAACGCAAAATAAACATAAATGATGCAGTGCATTACTAAAATGTCTACAAATCATTATCGATGTAGAAAATTCCCTCCTTTCACCTGGGTGTCCGGTTGTCTATCCATGTGTTTCCCGGGCATTCAAGGATCAGGACATTGTCTAGGATACGGCAACGGAGACTCTACGGCAACGGTCACAACGTCCCTGACACACTCCTCTAGAAGATCGACGTCGGCAGTATCACTACGTCACACCATTAGATTACAGCCAGCATTAAGTAATTCTAATAAGGTTGTGATCTCTGGAGTCTAGTCAAAATATATATAAAGTAAACTAACAAGTAATTGAACTACATCTGTTAGGTATAAGTAAAATAAAGACATATTTTGAAGAATTTATTATGTGATTTCTCAAAATATTTGCTCTACATAAATTTTGGTCCACACCGAAGCTTAGAATATAATTTTCTAATGCTAATTTTGACCACAGATATAAGACAGTATTATAAAATATATGTAGTTGAAGTCGAAGATTAACATTTGAAATTAGGTACATTAATATCGTAGCGAAGAGCTATTACATGCCACTTCCTAACAGCATTTGCTACAGTGTTCTGCATCGTTAATCCAATGCAACACCTACCTCACATATCACATTTAATTTCAATCTAGCGGACTTTCATTTAGAATAGTATTATATTAAAATGATCTAACTTCTTTGATATGTTTAAATCACGCACATTGCTGAATAGAATTAGAGTAAAAAACTGTAGTTAATTTAATAAATTACTTACGATTTATTTGTCTAAACATTCCTTTTCAGGATATACTTAAGTGATAATTATATTGAAGCAAATGCAGGTAAGTTGATGCGCTTCAGTTTCTAAAAACTTGACGCTTAAACATCTCAATGAATATTGATCTACTGATACATACACGGTGTTGGATAAATGCGGAACTTTCAATACTTGTAGGGATGGTTATCTCCCCTCCTAAATTTGTCTTAATCTGGTAATTTGAAAAATATAATTTATTTAATGCCTATAAAATAAATGTCAGAACGTGCGAAACAGTTAATCCACTAACCAAGTTTTATCTCGAGTGTTGTTCTATGTATCTAGCAACTAAATAGAAATATTTTGGGAATATAAAATTTATACTTCTACAATAATACCTAGTTCTATAGATTTTGTTTAATGTGATAATGCAGATCTTATTAATTTCTAAATATCATATGTGTATCATAAAATATTTTAACTTCAAATAGAAAGGCTTACAAGTTGAAATTCATCGGAAAGCAGGAACAATCAATAAAACTACGTGTATCACTACAAATAATTGACACATACATACATATTTGTGACATAGGTTTGTTTTTCGTATATTATTTTAGTCAACAAACTTAGAAGTACCTAATTTCAAATGTAATTGAATATCGTTTTATATTAATATTAATTTAGACATGTACTGTGCAATAAACATACAGGGTATAGCTAGGTCATATTTATACATTTCGTAATCAGACAATAAACATCACGGAGAGTACATTTTCTAAATGAATTTGTTGAATGTTTTTTGTATAAAGATATATGAACTATCTAATAACAGATATTTTTAGTTCTACAGATTCTCCAGTATGTATTAATTTGTCAAAACACCTTTTTTTATTATCGACAAATTTGAAATAACAAAAATCAAAATTTTAACAATTTAAAATACTGTTTGCAAAACAGAAGAGGATCAAACAAAGTTTTGCTTTTTTTTCTTTGTACATCCTATATTTAGTGCAAATTTAAACAACTTAAATATGAACACAGCGCAGAGTCGCTTCTATTAGTTCTGCTTAGGCAACAGAAAGCTTCGGGAAAGCGTCTAATAAAAAAAAACGTGATAATAATTAACCTCTTGGTGTTGGTCCTAGTACATTAATTATTTAAAATAACTTTAAGAAACACAAAAACTAAAGTCCACTTTCGTAAATTATATTATGACAATATCTGTCGCCTAAAAAAAGAATAATAGCAATGCTATATTCAGAATTTAATAATCTATCTAAATATGCAGGAATATAGATGTCCGATGTAAGAAAATAAAATGTTTGTTTTCTCCTTTTTAGTTTTTCAAGTAACAGCATTCTACCTTATGCACTTGAAAACGACGCAGCATTTTATATCACATATAGATGTTTTTAGCGCGTTGATTCCGAGGAAAATAAAGAATAATAAGAATAAACAAATTATGGATTAATGTTAATCCATTAATCCATAGATTTTTTTGTTCGTTCTAAGCTTATTAATCAAGTTCCTTGTCTTCTTCAAGGAGAATATACAAAAAAAAACAGGTATTTCAATCATGGTTTGCAACAGTAACTGCCTCTTTATATATTTTTTCGACTACAGTCATGTAATAGGAAACTGAGCACACGAGTATGGTATAAAGGTTTAATGTTTCTTCATTTTGATTTATAACTTCCTGAATGTCATTGTAGTTTAGAGCGCAACTATAAGAAATATTTTATAAGCGTAGAATTGAAATGTATGTACATATAGTGGCCGTCATGATAATTTAAAATGACTTCATTTCGTACTAATCGGATTACAAGGGTTAGTTATTGTGAGTTTACCTCTGAAGGATGAAACGATTATAAGTAGTATTTATCTATTAGCGGTGGGTATTCAGAAAAATTAAAAAGGGGCTACAGGTGCTGTTTTAAATAACAATCGGCAATAAGAATATTGAATATTTATTGAAGTTTTGTAATATGTATACATATATGAACATTTTACTCGAAGAGTGATGTTACAAATATATTTTTTCTAATCAAATAGTTTATTGGTATTAGTGAAATAATATATTTCTCAATAAATTTGATAATATACAGTGTAACAATATAATACAAATAAAGGCAAAATAAATAAAAAAACAAGTGCTATAAATAAGAGTAGGAGAAACATAATGAAAAAAACAAATATTTATTAATTATTAATATATTTAAGCAACATTACTTGGTAAAATAAAAAAATATTAGAGATTATTCTCATTGTCTGTGTCACTATATAAAATATATTTGTATCATCACTCTTCCAATAATATGTTCATATATGTTCACAACTGATTGTTATATATACACAACACCTGCAGCCCTTTTAAATATTTCGGAATACCCCCCTAATAGACAAACACTATTTGTAAATATTTCATCCATTGGAGTAAACTCACAATAGGTAACCCTTGTAATCCGATTAGTGCGAAATGAAGTCATTTTAATTTATCGTGACAGCCACTATACATACATACGTACGCAAATATGTGTTGCAGTCATTTTGTGAACTTAGCCTGTTTGTGAAAAGACTAGCCTTCGTATAAAACTGCGCTCAATGGCAAAAGAATGATCATAATTTATAAACCTAGCATATTTGTACCGCACATATGTATATACATAGCGGTAGATATTTAGTGTGTTATCGGATTTGCGATCGGCCATCTAGCCATACGTATGAAAGCGAGCTTGAATTCCAAATTAGTATGCAGTCGTGTCATATATAAATATTCACGGTCGGTGAGCTCGCTTAACCATCCCACGAGGATTTTTTTCTTTTATAATTTAAATTAAATGCAAAATTGCATGCGTACTTTGCTGGAATGTACACCGCCATTTTTTAATCATTTCTCATTAACCACCATTAGTCTTATTTGCTGTTAATGCATGTTTCGCAATCAGGCTATCGACATTTCGCGCCTGTCCGCGTAGAGCCTCAAATAATCAACCGGTTTGAGAATAACCTAAACTATATTCAGACACATCAGCATGTTGCAATGAAAAAGGTAACTACTAACTCAAAGCACATGATTTGACGATAACCACAAGCCGTACACAATGTGCATAAAGAAAGGTTTGAAATTCAATCCTGACACACAGACACGTGTTTCGAACTTATTTGTTCTCATCAGTGTGTGATACAAGAGTATGAACCACCAACGAATTCCCCCATACCCGTTATATCCAGAAATTACTCTAAAGAAACTCAAAAGATAAACTCCTTGACCATGAATTAAACAAAGAATAATAAAGGTCAGCCAAGAAAACAGCAAAAGTAGCCATAAGTTCGCAAAACCGTCCTATTCCGTCGAAGTAAAGTGTTACTGTTAGTGCTAAGTGCGATATCAAACAAAGAGCAGATGTTGATATTTTGTCGCCTAACTACTGCGTTTTACTTAAAACACTTAACGTTGTAGTTGTACGTTGTGCGTAGTTGTGCATTATTTTATTGTCGGCCAATATCACAAAGCTTTTACTTTACCTAAAATACACAAATTATACTAAAATTTTAAAATAAATTTCATAATTATACCTAAAAAACTTGCTTCTTTTCAGTTAAGTTCTTATAGAGCTATGCTAACATCTAGTTGCATTGAACGTAATGTATTTCACATCGTATTACCTAATCATGTGTTAAGTGAATTACTGGCAAAATGTTACGATAAGCATTCTTCTCACACTGCTGTGACAAGAAACGGGAAGTGTAATTCCTAAAAAGAAATGAAAAAGAACTGTACGAATGTAGATGCAAGTACTCTTTTAGCTTTGGATTCGATTAGAACAAATTCTAGAAAATCTTTAAGAAAACCAGCGGTAACTCTAAATAGAAGCACATCATTTCTCTGTCGTATATCGCAGTAAACAAGCAAAACATGTATAAACCAAATTTTCGACATATCTTCGGGTATCTTTGGGTAGGCTACGAAATTTCAAGTGATTAACATTGTTATAAAAATATTGTATTCTATGTTAAGTGTGCATTTAGTTCAAATGAACATGTGTCGTTCCAAAATTCTTAACTTGCGGGACGCTTGTACTTAATTTCTACAGAAAATTATACTTTCAACAGAATAGGTATCCGGCTTTCCCAGAAACGTTATTACATAATCGTTGATGCCACAGTTATAGTGGACCTTGCTCACTTCACTCGACCATTATGAATTTGTTCTTTTGGGGGTACGTTTAATAATCCTCCCAATGACAAAAATACTTTAAAAACTACTACAACACAAACTATTACCAGTATGACACATTTTAATTAGCTTGCTAACTGTTTTTTTATTTGATAAAAGATGTTAGACCAACATTACACGGATTTTTAAGGATTACGCTTAATAATTACTAAAAGTAATTTTTTATACTTATTAAGAATTTTATTTTAAAAATCTGGTATTATTTGTGTACCAAATAAAAAGTAATAAAGAATTCGGGACTATAGTTCACCTAACACATACCTAATATGAAATGCATTACGTTCAATGTAACTAAATCTTAGAAAAATATTAGACAAACATTAAAAATTTACACATTATTATACTTATATGTATATATTAACAGATTTAGTATTTTTGTCCATTTATTTAATTTTATTTTGTTTTTTGTCTATTTTTCTACTGTAACATATACAATACATCACTAGGTCGCAGTCAAAACCTGGAGGCCTTTATAATATAGACTGGAACCGTGGAAGTCTTCGATATCATTAATTATATATTTTAGGTAAAGCAAAAACTTATCATATAAATAATAAATAATATTTTTTCAAAAATCCAACAAAACTTTTGTTTATATAAAATACGAGTCATGTAGTAACCAATACATTACAATGCAAACAGGCAGGAGATATAGTTAGTATTTTTGTGGAACGTGCATTAACGGCTAATACGTCTGATTTGCAATAAACCGACATGCAAAAAAGTGTAAGTGTATCAGCTTAAATAAGCAATAACAGTTTTCGCAGACTGTCACCATCTTGCATTTTTGCAAACAGGCTAATTTCGCGAAATATCTGTGACATATACACCTAAAAGTTGCGTATTGTTTTAAGAGATAAAATAATGTATATATATATACAGAATGCATTATATTGGATATAAGATCAAAAAGTAAAGAAACTAGAGCTTACGTTTAAAATCATAAAGGTATGGTAAGATTCTCTAAATCACGAATATTTGAGATATCTAACTATATGTTGAAATCACCAAGTTTGAAATTATAACGACACAACATTTTGCAAGTATGATACAAAAATTTGTTGTACTCTTCAATCAAATGATATGCCCAATCCTGGAGGCAATTTTTTATATATTCCATAGCTATGTCTTTTTTTTGTATAGTGTGTTATTTGAAATTTATAACCTTCACACCTAAATAAAATTAATACCTACTGTTCCAACATTTCATCTCTGTCTGCTGTATATACAAGAACAGAATACTATTCGAGACGGAGTATTAGGCGCTCACCTTTTATTGGTTTCTCCTATACCTACAGTAAATAAAAGTGAAATAAAAGTGAAAATGAAAAACAGTCTGTGGAAGTACATTACGATATATGATATATCATTATTCATATACATTGAACATAAACAAATTCTTCTAGAAATTAAAAAAAAAACAGCTGATTGTAACTTCACAGTACGTATCTAAAAAAGAGAAAAGTTACACTTAGATCTAGTTAAGGAACATTTACAAAGACATAACACCTGTACATTCGTTTCTCACAGGGAGACACAAGAAAACTAAAGTTCTAGTTACAATTTATTTATTTTTATACTGTAATTTAGGGAAATAATAACGCATTTAGATAATAGACTTAAGTCTGTAAACCTTGGCCAAATCTTATACCCATTTTATGTGTATAATATATATAATGTATGTAGGTATGTGTGTTAAGTGTGTATTTGATATGAAACAGTAAAATAATCATTAAAAACTTTCTATCATGTAAGGACATTCATGTAGGTATATATGTTGGATTAATGTATTATGTGTTAATTTTAAGAGACTGTGTAAATTTATGGATTATTAATTTTAAGAAACTGTGTAAAATGGATTATAATTTTATTGTTTGATTATTTGCAAAAACTTAATAAAATTGTTGTAAACTGCAAAAGTCTCAATTGATTTCCTATTCACTAGAAATACGCTGACATAGTTAAAATTTCTGATGACCACAAATATTTTCAGTATAAAGTCGTTGTGTGGGGGATACTTTTGCTCCTAAATGAGGTTACTCACTCGGACACATTAGTGGATTAAAAATGTTACTATATTTTATATTTTTAAATGCATTTGACTGACTTTATATTTATACAACATATACGTTATACATATATTACTTTACTCGACACTGTCAAAAATCTCAATTTTAATGATATATTAACTATGAGTATAATGTAAATTTTAATGATCCTATTATCACAGTTTAGTTACCTTTGACCTTTCGGAATTATGATGAAACCGATTTACTTGTAATCATAGAAACCAAACCTGAGTACATTATTATACGTTGACGAATATACCAAATTGCTGAGGTTAAGGAAATGAAGAGTTTAGTTAGTTTTGAGCCCATTTTCGTTAATGAAATATTATCGGTTGTATACGTATATTTATAACGTGATTACAATAAATCGAAAAAAGACCAATAACAAATTGCAAAGTTTTCAGTGAAACCTGAGATATATGAGGATGGAAAATCGTTTTGAAATATTATCGATTGATACGTGGCATATAACATGATTACAGTATTGTTTCTAAAATAAATAAACTCAAACGTATAACATTACGAATCAATAATTAATGAAAATTATACATATAAATATACATTAAACTATTGTTTTCAGATGGTTTCGAGCCGCTCAAAAAATCGGATTGATTTCTATTGAATATGCAATCTTGTCAGTTACAACGAAACTATAATTAATGAAAGACCATTTATACATCAAGTTAAAAATGATTCTGAAGCCGCATTAAAATTAAAACAGCAATAAAAGTCATGATTTTTTTCACAAAGTAAACCTGACATTTTGAAGATGCTTTAATTCTTGCAAACTATTGAAATTGTATCAATTCATTTCTGCAGAAAACAAGCGATACGACTGAAATAAGAATTGTTCATGGCAAAAAGCGTAATGGCTGAATTATTATCCAGTTTAACATCTTTTCAATACATTTAATTGTGCTTTATGCAATATGAAATTGAATCAAGAGTTTATCAACATGCGAAAATGACTAGAAATAAAATTTTTCATTTCAAATGGCTAAATTGAGCTAGACGCGATATGCAAAATCAAATTTATCTACATTGAGAAAATGTTAAAGTTTACTAAATGGAAGGAAAAATGACCTCCAATTATTCTTAATTCTAAAATCGAACTAAAAATTGGAAATCAAATTTATATATCCTAGAAGCTTGACAAATACAGTGAATTCGTTCAATATTTTGAATTAAATGCAAAGATCCAAATATTATCGAACAAAATATAAATTCATCCTAATATTAAATTTTTTGTAGATCGCCTCAATGCGAAAATAATATCCTGGAAACATTGCCAATGAGTGTATAAGAAAACAGTTAGAAAATAAATCTACCAAAAATACAAACGTTCAACCATTATTTTTTGAGGTTCATTAGAACCATTGTCGTTGATGCTTCCATACCGGTCGAATAAATAAATTCATCCTAATATTAAATTTTTTCGTAGGATAGCAGAATGCGAAAAATTAAACATTGCCAATGAGTGTTAAAAAACTCCCCTTAACCATTAATTTACTGGCTATTGACATTTCATTGTCGTGTGTTCCAATAGTTTTGAAAGCTTTGTAGATTTCCCTGTAATCTATTTTTGAAGACAGTTTTAAATCGTAAAGCTATAAAACATTTTATTTTTAAATGATTTTTGGTTTATGTTACTAGAGAATTTCAATGATTGCGCAAACAGAGCGACCCGGTTCAAGCAACATGGTTTTAAATCAGAATTCGTTAATGACTGCATATCATATAAGAAGCAAATTTGCAATTTGAAGTGTTATAGATCACCGATTAACATATTTAAAACTGATGGATGCAACATTGAAGGTTGCTAATAAATCCCACATTATATTCTGTAATGGTTTTGTGATTAACTACCATCAGATAAATCAATTAATTTACAAATCTCTCCATCATAACGTATTAATTTACGATAATATACAATTTAACATTAGCGAAGTACATAAGAAAAAAAAATTTCGCCAAAGGAACGCCAAACACTTCGGCGTTTTGAGAGTGAAAGTGTGAAGTCAATTATCAAAAATTAAAACTTCATTATTCTATACAGTCGATCCATACAACGTCTCATTCCAGGCAAGTATGTTGTACAGTGAGACGTTACAATTCGTTGAGATTTAAATTGTTTTAAGTTTAGTATTTTTATTTTGATAATGTCGGCATCGCATTTAACCAAGAAGAAACGTTCAAAAGAATCCTAATATGTTATTATAGAAACTAACAATACCAAATATTCTATCTGAACATCAAACGACCAACACATAAACATACAATTTAAAAAGACGGGTTAAGATGCAATAAATATTGGATTCGTTATCAGAGAATTTTCAAACAAAGTATTCATTACAGTGTTAACAGCAATGTTTTCGTTAGTACTTGTAGTATGCCGAAAAAAAAGTTTTATGAATTCTCATAAATTTTATTTTTCAGAATTATTGCTCCTCTTATAGCTTCTCATACAAGATTTTTTTTTATTTTGCCCTAAATAAATTTCTATAGCCTAAGATATCCAGATTTGATTTGGATTTTTTCATTTGCTGCCATTGCGCTCTACAGTTTTACAACGAATTTTCAATTGATCGAATGGCCCATTTTATGTGTATAATATATATAATGTATGTAGGTATGTGTGTTAAGTGTGTATTTGATATGAAACAGTAAAATAATCATTAAAAACTTTCTATCATGTAAGGACATTCATGTAGGTATATATGTTGGATTAATGTATTATGTGTTAATTTTAAGAGACTGTGTAAATTTATGGATTATAATAATTTATTGTTTGATTATGTTATTGCAAAAACTTAATAAAATTGTTGTAAACTGCAAAAGTCTCAATTGATTTCCTATTCACTAGAAATACGCTGACATAGTTAAAACTTCTGATGACCACAAATATTTTCAGTATAAAGTCGTTGTGTGGGGGATACTTTTTGCTCCTAAATGAGGCGCTTACATTAGTGGGCAAAAGGTTAAGTTACTATATTTTATATTTTTATGCATTTGACTGACTTTATATTTATACAACATATACGTATACGTATATTACTCTACTCGGACACTGTCAAAATCCCGAACTCAGAATGAAAATTTTAATGATATATTAACTATGAGTAGTACCTATGTATTTATTCAATGTCAATGATCCTTCTGATCATGCAGTTTAGTTAGTTTTATCATTTTCGTCAGGAATTATGATGTACTGCCGATTTACTGAAATAAGTGTAATCATAGAAACCAAACCTGAGAACAATAAATCGTTTTGAAACGTTGACGAATATACCAAATTGCTGAGGTTAAGGAAATGAAGAGTTTCCTGTGAATACTGAGCCCAAAAATATTAATGAAATATTATCGGTTGATACGTATATATAACGTGATTACAGTAAACGAAAAAGACCATACAATCAAACGTATTGCTAAATCTGAGATATATGAGGATGGAAAATCGTTTGCTATTATCGATAGTACTCACTTGGCATTCAAACATGGTGAAAAAAATCGGATTGTTTCTAAAATAAATAAACTCAAGTATAACATTACGAAGGAAACAATAATTAATGAAAGCTACGACTATACATCAAGCCTAAAAAAGTTTGGTTTCGAGCCGCATTCTGAATTCTAATTTCAATTCATGCGCTCGGATTGATTTAATTGATATGCAATCTTGCAAAGTTACAACGACTATCATTTCATGACATATCAAGACCATTTCACAAAGTTTGTGATTCTGAAGCCTTTAAAAATTAAAACAGCAATAAAAGTCGCATTACTTTTGAGACGCCTTTAATTCTATTTAACTATTGAAATTGTATCAATTCATTTCTGCTAGAAAACATGCGATACGACTAGAAATAAGAATTGTTCATGGCAAATGTTGGAAGCGTAAATGGCTGAATTATTATCCAGTTTAACAAAACTCTGCACTACATTCTGGTAAGTGTGCTTTATGCAACATGTGAAAGTTCAATAGCTAATTACATTTTTTTTTTCAGAGTAGGGCTAGCCTGAGCTAGCACGCGATATGCTGAAATCAACTATTTATCCGCTGAGAAAATGTTAAAGTTTACTAAAGGAAATGGAAGGAGTGTCAAATGACCTCCAGGATCTTAATTCCTAAAATCGTCGAAATAAAAATTGGAAATAAAACAGTAGATCCTAGAAGCTTGACACAATACAGTGAATTCGTTCAATATTTTGAATTAAATGCAAAGATCCAAATATTATCGAACAAATAAATAAATTCATCCTAATATTAAATTTTTTCGTAGGATAGCGCCTCAATGCGAAAAATATGGAAACATTGCCAATGAGTGTATAAGAAAACTATTAGAAAATAAATCTACCAAAATACTGAAACGATCTAACCATTATTTTTATGAGGTTCACGTTAGAACCATTGTCGTTGATGCTTCCATACCGGTCGAAGACAGAGCTTATAGATTTCCCTGTAATCTACTGGCTATTGACAGTTGTGTACAAAATAGTTTTGATAAGCTTTGTAAATTTTTATTTTATAAATATTTTTGAAGGTATACGTGCAACCTATGACGTTTTAAATCGTAAATATACAACATTTATATTTAATGACTGCATTGGTTTATGTTACTAGAGAATTTCAATGATTGCGCAAACAGAGCGACCCGGTTCAAGCGCAACAGAATTCGTGCATATCATATAAGAAGCAAATTTGCAATTTGAAGTGTTATAGATCACCGATTTCCACATATTTAAAACTGATGGATGCATTCTTCTTAAAGGAAGGTTGCTAATAAATCCCACATTATATCTGTAATGGTTTTGTGATTAACTACCATCAGATAAATCAATTAATTTACAAATCTCTCCATCATAACGTATTAATTCAGACGATAATATACAATTTAACATTAGCGATCAATTGTACACACAGAAAAAAAAAATTTCGCCAAAGGAACGCCAAACACTTCGGCGTTTTGAGAGTGAAGTGTGAAGTGAGTATTATCAAAAATTAATACTTCATTATTCTATACAGTCGATCTACAACAACGTCTCATTCCAGGCAAGTATGTTGTATGAAGTGAGACGTTACAATTCGTTGAGATTTAAGTTGTTTTAAGTTTAGTATTTTTATCACAATGATAATGTCGGCATCGCACAAAACCACAGAAGAAACGTTCAAAAGAATCCTCAATATGTTATTATAGAAACTAACAATACCAATATTCATCTGAACATCATAACGACCAACACATAAACATACATATTTAAAAAGACGGGTTACAGATGCAATAAATATTGGATTCGTTATCAGAGAATTTTCAAAAAAGTATCGTCATCGATACAGTGTTAACAGCAATGTTTTCGTTAGTACTTGTAGTATGCCGAAAAAAAAATCGGACTTAAATTTGAATTCTCATACAAGATTTTTTTTTTTTTTTTTGAATGCCTATATAGCTCCTCTATAGCCTACGACCTCTATGCCTAGCCTCTATGCCCTAGCCTCTAAAGTTCAGTGGCCGCCCAGATATCCAGATTTGACACCGCTGGATTTTTTCATTTGCTGCCATTGCGCTCTACAGTGTTATGGACGAATTCAATCATCGAATGGCATGTATGGCAAATGAAGGAGGTTTCGTGGAGTGATTGCTTTTTTGTCATATTCTTGCTTTGTTTACTTTCATTTTAAGCGTTAGTCTGCAATGTATTATTATTTATTATTTTTCGTATACGGTTGTTTTTTATATTATCACACATTTTTTTTAAATTTTCATAATTACTGTCTTATATATACTTTCCCGTGATTTTTCTTTAGAAAATAAAAGCTTTAGTATTTCCTACGTAAATAAATACTTTTTTATTCTCATAACTACTTCAACTAAAATCATTGAAATTGAAACAAAATAACAGATTACCTGAAGAGGCCACCGCGATAGATAATAATAATACATGGGAAGAAATAAATATTTGACGATCGAGTTCAAATTTTGCACACGGCGGTATTTCGTAATTCTGAGCAACTTTTTCTTATAACATTTGTCGATTGGAAGAATTGGAAAAGATGGCTGCCATAAGAGGTGAAAAGAAGTAACGACATAATGACCAGGCTGTATAAAATTTTCGAAATCTCTTCATCTCAATAAGTAGATCATAAATTGGAATTTTCACTTTTTTAATCTCTTTTGTTGCGGACATTTTGGAACACTGTATAATAACACAAGGCTACAAACATGTATAATTATAACAACTTTTAGCAAAACAAATATTTATTAAAAAACAATAAGAGAATTTCAAATGATTAAATAAACACATTTTGGAACACGCTGTATGGAAAGAATTGAAAAAATAATAATTTATACAGCAAATTAAAAAAATATAGAATCGGATAAATTAAAAAATATGGTAGAGAATTAAAAAATTGATTAAACCCCAAATGATAACATTATGGCAAAATAAATATCTAACGATTCAAAAAATAAATATGAATAATATAACAATTATTGAAAAATTTGTAATCGGATTAAATTAAAATTACATTGCAGTAAATAATGTAAAATAAAATGACCCCAAGAAATTAAACAAATATCAAATAATAGAAACAAATCTGAATCGATTTTTGTAATTATAAATACTGAATAACGCTAAAAAAGAACATTTTTATCCATTTGTATATTTCAAAGGAAACGCCTATACTATCCGCTCCGTCGATTCTTATAAGCTCCAAATGATCTAAATTAGTAAGACAAGAACCGAAGAAAATGTTTAAATCTATATCTGAAATTATTTTAATAACAACACACACATAAAGAAATATTGATTTTTGACGGGGTATTTAAGAACAAACCATGAAGCGCTGTTTAATGATTAACAAATACGTATTCAGAAGTCATTCAGGTCCTTTGTTGATAGAATGATCTAAATTAGCTGAAGGTCACAAGAACCGAACATTTCTTATAAATTGTTTAAATCTATATCTTGTTGCTTATTTTAATATATTAAAAATATAAACTGTATATCATTGTAATTCTTGAAAATGTGCTTATCCAAAAACGTTAAAATATACAGGGTGATCTATTTAAAAAAAGTACCGATGACGGACCTTGTATATTTAAATAATTTTAAAATATGAAATATTTTTTCCAGAAAATAAGTTTGTTTCTGACAAACATTTGAACTATTTCTATCTGCAACTAATATAACGGAGAAACTTGAGGCGAACAAAATTGCGATATTTCTAAATTTTATTGGTAACGATGACCTCAAATTGTATAATACTCTTTCACTTGGTTTGAATGAACATAAAACGCTAGAAAACATCATGGCCAAATTCGAAAGATATTGTTCGCTTACTTAGGGACCGTATAGCAATGGAATTCCGAAAGTCGTCTCTAGTACTGATAAAAGCGATTGTGTCTTGTAAAGCTGTTAAGACAGGGTCGAAACAAATACAAACTGATACGAGTGTTAACGCTGTACCCTAATCAACCACAGATATCTAATAAGTTTAGACAATGCATGTATGTATGTGATCTATTTAAAAAAACTACCGATGACGGACCTTGTATATTTAAATAATTTTAAAATATGAAGTATTTTTTCTAGAAAATAAGTTTAGAGGCTGGGTAGCTACAACATCGCAATATATGTCCAGATGGTTTGCCGCTTTTACCTATATTGGACGTCACTATCATTAATTTTCTTGCCTAGCCAACCAGGAAAGAAAATAACTACATTTCCATAATCTCTTACAAAGTAAAAAGGAAATTAAGGTACAATATTATATTCAAAATCTATTCCTTCATTATGTAAGTGCCCTAGAATGTTGCAATCTTACACAACTTATTTCTTCTTCGAAAATTATGTAGTCACAAAAATATTGATCCCCATTATCCCTTTCAATAGCATAAACTGCACGAATACATGTCTCAGACAAAGCCAGAGGGTTTAGGATATGTAGTCATGTTTTTTATGCATTCTGCTGACATTAATAAGACGAAAAATGTAGATGATATATATTTTCTAAAAGTAAAGATATTTTGTTAATTTACCTATAAAAATGTATTAATTTCGATTCTATACAGAATGTTTCCACAGTACACTAACAAAACTTTAGCAGCTGATTCTTCAACTGAAAGCAATTAAGAAAGTTCCTTTAATTAATTTATATGTCCGAAAACGTTAAAAATACAGAGTGTCAACATTCTCAGTTTTTGGGACTTTTTGCATGTATTTTATGTGTGACATGTATTACATATTGAAATATCAACAAAGTCATCCTATCATTAGTAAAAAAATATCTACACAATTGTATTTTCATATACTCATTGAAAGTTAAGCTCTGATAATGATACTATACCTGTCTATAGTTTACCAAATATTAGGCGAATTAGTTGCTTGCCTTAATATCTTAACTTCCATTAAACCAAATACTCCAACATAATATGGCATTAATATGTTTTTCCTTTACAGAGATCCACGTCTCCGTCAGTATGTCTGACCAGTTAATCCCTGATACATAGAATTGTACAATTTTAAGGAAAAAAACCGATATTGCTGTTTTTTTTGTTTTCGATATGCTGGACAATTTCTAAAGCCTTTTCTAATGTTCTAAAAGAACTGCAGTCAATTGCTAATTTATCTACACGATAACACCCAGAAGACTTCAACGCAGTAAATGACGGACATGGAAACCTAAGCTCTAGGATTAAACTTGGGTAAAAAATTCATGGATACATTAAATAAAACTAATTTATACTTTATTCGAGCTTAATACAAACTTAATAGGCTTGAACAACAAAGACTATACAAGCTGATGAAATAAACTTTAGACAAGCTGGACAAATAAGCTTAATTCAACCAACTCGACATGTTGCCAAATATTTGGCGACATAACTCGTGTCAAGTTGGCGATTTGATCGATAATCACAAAACCACTCGTTGTATTATACTATACAAATCATGCGCCTATGGTCAGTGCTTGACTTAATCACGAACAAAATTAGATCGAGAACTTGAAAACCATAACAACTAGAATAGTGCTCTCCTCGACATTTTGTAGAAGATTTCATGCTCTACAAAAAAAGTCTTACAAGTTTTCTTGATATCTTACGGTTAAAGCTGGATTCGCCAAAAAATGCAAAATATCGCAAAAATAACCCTAATTGTTCCTTTCTTGGCAGACGTAGGCTTAACGACAGAAGATATCAAAAAACTTTTAGGACTTTTTTTGTAGAGAATGAAATCTTCTCCAAAAACGTGTGCGAGAGCACTATTCTAATTGTTATGGTTTTTAAGTTATCGAGCTAATTCTGTTCGTGATTAAGCCGAGCCCCGACTATAGGTGCAAGATTAGTACTATATGAAAATAACCGACTGAGCATTTAAGAAGACAAATATTTTGCAAACAGATACTTCGTCTAAAAAGAACGAAATTCTTACTAAAACAATGACTTCACACTTCGACTTCAAACATGGTCATATGGAACAAATGAATCACACGTTTCTAAATCAATTTTTCTTTAATCGTTATATAAATATGTATACATATATGTTATGTAAATATGTTTATATTTTCCCGCGCAAGTCCGCTATTTATAGTAGTAGTAGCATTCAATAATAAGTTGATACATAGCAAAAATATAAATTGCAACCTAAAACAGAACAGGTTTCATTGATGTATTTACAAATTTCAAGGATGCAAAGGAACTCGTATTTAATGTCTGACGTCGTATGTAATTAGTATGTAATTATTCAAAGACGTCAATATGTGTGTATTTTTCTGGTTTTACATGTAATTAATCTTTAATTATTCGCACATACGTGTGTTTAAAAGTTTTTATTCATTTTTTGTATGCATTTCAAAAAATTAAATCATACAATCGTATACAAATAAAAATGAAATGTATTTCAGAGTTCTTATATTAAGAATTAGAAAGTCACTACAACTTAGCACGGGTTTTTTGATATAAAGTAAGTAGTCTACATATTAAAGGAATGAGACTCTAACTAAGATTAAAAGTCATCCTTGTGATCCCAGAGACAGTAACAAAAATCAAATTATTTATGCGGTCTTTGCAATAAAATGAGGGTTTTACTGTATCGGTTTCTTGGATATGGTTTATCTAATATTTTACAACAAGTAGCAGTGCTACTGTAGCACGACGAATTTACTGAATGTCAGATGAAGAATGAAGTACCTACATATTTTACTGGAGCTAGTTTATAACAACGGATACCAGGAAATAAAAATCTGTCTGTATCTTTAGCACAAAACACGCAAGGTTTAGCTGAACAATTTAATTTGTTGCTAAACAGTTGAAAAGTAAATATAGATTATATTATACATGGTATCAGCTTAACTGGTTTGACGAACGCGAAGTAAAAACAGTGTGTCTAAATTACAAGGACCACTTGTATTAGACGCTAACATAGCTGGTAATTAAATAACTATGTTTCTGACAAACATTTGAACTATTTCTATCTGCAACTAATATAACGGAGAAACTTGAGGCGAACAAAATTGCGATATTTCTAAATTTTATTGGTAACGATGACCTCAAATTGTATAACACTCTTTCACTTGGTTTGAATGAACATAAAACGCTAGAAAGCATCATGACCAAATTCGAAAGATATTGTTCGCTTGCTTAGGGACCGTATAGCAATGGAATTCCGAAAGTCATCTCTAGTACTGATAAAAGCGATTGTGTCTTATAAACCTGTAAGACAGGGTCGAAACAAATACAAACTGATACGAGTGTTAACGCTGTACCCTAATCAACCACAGATATCTAATAAGTTTAGACAATGCATGTATTGTGAATATAAGCATAACAAGAAATGTAAATAAATTAATACTTCACTTTTTCTTTATTTAGATAAGAACTCATGCATATGCTAATTCTTTCACGCTTTAACTATTGCGATGCAGTGTACGGCTCCTGTTTAAGTTATGAGGGAAAGAGAAGAGTACAGGTAGTGCAGAACTCTTCTCTTAGACTTACCTTTGGTAGCAAACGTAGAGCACCGATTTCACATAAGCTCAATCAGGTGGGATGGCTAAATATGTCGAACCGCAGAAATTTACATTTTTCTTGTCCCATCCATAAAATCATGCACACTCGCAAGCCCCCTATCACAAAATTACATTTCGTGCTGATGTTCACCATATTCATCCAAGGTATAAAAATACAATTACTATTCCACGTCACAGAACCTACTTTTATCAGCGATCCTTTTCATTCAACTAATGCCACACGATAGCGTGTGGCATTAGTTTGGAACTCCACTGAAGAGGAAGCTAAGATCAAGTCTTCCGCAGCCTTTAAGCGATTTGTTCGGGTGTGATTAATGAGAGAACAATCGTGAGCCTTTTGTTTGTAGTGCGATACTGCTTGTTTATGTTTATTACTGTTCTCTAGATTTTATTTGATTTGTACGGGTCACCATTAATAATAGGATATCCATAAGGGTAGACTGACAGTGATCCTTTTGGCATGAATATGTTTTATTATTTATCTAAGTCTAGATGTATATTATGGGTCGCCAATAAAGTATTATTATAATATATTATTATATAATTATATAGTTGCTATGGACTTTTATTTATTTAATACAAAAGGGATAACAACAGGACCAGTCCAACAACGTTATCCACGAATTCAATATTATTCAATAACAAACTATGTACTTTAATACCCGCTAACGTAAGGGTGTATGTATGTACATTTATGCAAGCTAACGTGCAACATGTCTATCAAAAATCGTGAAGGTCGCACAGGGTTGCCCATCGCTTATGGCCACTTCTTTATGCACTTAAAAACGTAGTTGCCCACACGTTTAATATTGACTTGATCAGAAAATGTTAAGTACATATTTTATTCGGACGTTTCTCATTTACAATTTAAAAATATTTTTAGTTCCCTAAGGACCTCGGTTTCATCTGTACAGGACCGTACTTAGTTTTTTTTTTAAGTGAACACTATATATTTTTATATTTTTGATATGAACATCCAATTTTAAGTCAACATTGTTAAGACTTTTATCCGCATAAGTACTCCTTTAGGAGAAAACACGTGTTTTTGTTAAATTTTCACCAAAATTACTGTTCATTTAAAAAATCGTATCTATTCAATCCTTGGCTGGAGGGTGACCAAATTCTAGATTATCATAAACTAAAATGTGTTTTAATTTTTTAGATTGAGTTTTAAGGACTATGTTTTTGAATGAAACACGCTGTATATTTTATCACGCATGAACTCCTCTGCAGGTTTACTTTGTTTTTTGTTAAACTTGCCCTATACCCAAAGGCAATAGATCCTGAGATAATTACCATTAATATTATGTTACTCAGAAAGTTTGCCGTTGTTTTAAGTCGTAGTTAGATTAAAAAATGAAAGTTATAGTTGAAATGCGTAAACGACATATGCAGATATGTCAGTTTAGTTACAATTTATATTGACAAATTATCATATTCGATCTGGCCAAAAAGCCCAAAGTCTAATAGAAAATATGACGTTTTCTAAATAATGAATTAGTAGATATGGTTTTCATTCTTGGTGAATGTTTAAGGAATCCGTTGTCTGCTTCGCGTGTTTACAAGTATCCCGATTCACGCCATCTAGACGTATCAGCATTTCAGAATCTTCTTGAAAGATTCGACACAACGAGTCTATTGTTCTAATGATGGTGAATATTGATAGTAGCCAATGCATACCTAACTGTTGTCTTAAATGTAGTTAGTGAGCTGACAAAAATATCAGCATTTGGACAAATGCTGTTAAAAAAGGTCATACTTCTTAGAACCGGTGTGTTTTTGAAGGAGTTAGTAGTATTAGTAGCTAGAAGCTTGAAGGATAGAAGAAAATGTGTACAATAGAGCGGATCATTAGAGTTAGCGAGGGAGAGTAATTCAGCGCAATCAATTTTACCGCTGCCGATCTTGAACAAAAACATTAGCCGTACACGCACGAGACTGCTAGAAAGCATATTAAATTCCATCAGACTATATTCATAACTAAACACAGGCATGTGGAACTTCCTCGTTAAGAATCTAATGATCCTTTTCTGTACCGACTCGATTCTGTATAAACATTGTACTGTCGAGATTATCGAGATTCAAAATCAGTCCATTACAGTCACAATATTTTTGAAGGTGAATCAGATTCTGTTACAGATTGAATTGATCGCTTATTGATTTAATTTCCTTAAATACTTTGAGGTCATCTGCGTATAATAACAATTTAAAGAAATGAAAACAAGAAGTCATGTCGTTAATGTATGCAATGAAAAGTAGTGATCCCAGCATATCCGAAGTGAAACAACCTAATCTAACCGCTTGTTTTCGGTTTCGTACCTTGGACATGATTCGCATCGAATAAAATCGCTATGAGCTCTCATGTGGATTAGTTTATTTATGTACATATAAGAATATTGTTGTTGATTCTGTCGAAGGTCTTACTAAAATCTGTGCAAACAGAATCTTTTTGCGTTCTATGATCTAAGCTAGCTAAGACGTAATTACTGTAGAGAACCAAATTAGAATCCACGGACCTACCGCTAGAGAATCCATGTTGTTCGGGAATTAATAAATTCCAGAATCTTCGACAAAATCGAGAACGGCGAGATCGGTCCATAGTTCTCAACCAACTAACGCCTGACGGATTTAAATATTGGAATTATATATCATCATCAAATTGTAGGAAATACACCAGAATTGAGAGAAAGATTGAATATAGCTTGTAAAGGTAACGCAAGCTCGTCGGCGCCCTCATGTAGAAATATAGCTGGAATGCCATCAGAACCCGCAGCCCCGCGCATTTTCAGACCATTCAAACGTTTCAAAACTGCAGGGATGGTAATTGAAAATTCCAACTGTCAGATGCATCGGTAAAGTCGTTACCAGACAAACAACCATTAGCAAAGACGGAGCAAAAATATTTGTTAAAAATATTGCAAATCCAAACCGTATCCGTAGCTTCAACGTTTCCAAATTTCATAACACTACGCAAAGTAGTGACATTTCGTTTAGAGATCTAGTTTAGATCTCATAGATATTCCGTTGTGTATATGATATGTACGGAAAGCAGAAGTTTAGTTTTCTAGTTGCTGTATACTATATAACAAAAAGCAAATCTGAAAACAGAAAATTAAACAACAATAATAATAAATTGGCTAATTCTCAAGGTTCTTCTCCAACAACACAAACTAGAGAATAAATTAGTTGCAAAATTATACAACTCGTGAAATCATTATATTAGCTATTCATGTCTGTTAATGAAACAAACTGCGTTAAAAAGTACAAAAACAAATACAACACCAGCTGATCATGGTTACGTAAATGTAGTTCCACAGGCTCTTTTGAATTCATTACTTGTCACTCTCAAACCTTTGCCATTCTCCATTGCATACCGATTGCCGAGAAAACTTTAATTACATTATAGTGTAAAATTAATTAAAACGTAGTTAACCTTTCATTTCAATTTTTATTGCGAAATGTAATTTATAATTACGCTACATCCTCAAGTAGATGTGTTATATATCAATCAACTATAGAATTTAAATGATCCAAATGTGTACAACAAAATGAATAGTACATACATTGTTTTAAATTTATTATTATGGTGCCAAGCAAGCCCTATGGACAGAGAAACAAAGTAAGTTATTTTTTGTTTTATTTAATTGTAACTTTAAGTGGTACAGTTTTATTGTTAATTAATTGTAATGCATAAATTATATTTACGATATACTCGTAATTAAAATCGTATATCTACAATGAAGGTTGCACTATGCACAGTCACCCAATAAATTAATGTTTTCGCCTACCTATGATTTAGTGAGCTATAAAATTTAAACACAATATATTTAATTTGAACTATTAATAAAAAAAAATTATAATTTATATACGGAAATATGCATATTAAACCCTGATGCAGACTATACCGACTTACATTGAATGTTGTTTACATTTAATCAGGTATACTTATTTAGATGACTGTACGTACCGGTCTACCGTAACTATGTCTTTCATATTTTAAAAACTTTGTTTCGTTTAACGACGTATTTACACATATATACACATATTTTCAGATTTCAACATTTCCCTAAAAAATTACAAAAAATACAAATGGAAACTGATTTTGTTTTATTAAATACAATTTGGGATTTTTATTTATATTTAACGTTGAACAAAAGGCTATATTACCGTACATGTGGGCTTTATTACAATTATTACTAGCGCTCTCTAATAAGAAACTCCGTCAAAAAGAGTAAATAGAAATAGTTCTTATTATTACCTGATATTATGAGATTCTTTCATGTATTGAACTTCTGGTTCGAATCTTCGCTATCTATATAAATTATAACAATAATAAATGATTTATTTCTGAAATACTTATATAACAAACACAATAACATGCCAAAAGAAACCAAAGAAAAAATAAAATTAGGTTCAAGTTTCCATTACAAGTATAACAACTCGCCCGAAAAAAAAGCAGTCCCGAATTTCTCAAGTCTATGAGTAGGTGTGGTCAGAGAGTCCTTGAAACGAAAATTGAATGTATGAACATCCGATCTGAATTTTATTCTATTGTATAACATTATCTTATTACGTTTATCATATCTACATACATACACATACTAAGTCATTACCATGGATGGGATATGGCCGATTGAAGTCAGTAAAGCAAGTAATTTAAGAGCGAGAAAAAATCAACCACGTAGTGATATGATTTTCCAGTAACAGCAGCAGTAACTCCGACGCCATATTCGGCCCCAAAGCTGTTTCAAGCTAGATATGACGATCTACTGTCACGTTTCAAGGTCCAAAGGTGATTTATCGATTTTCATTTGTTCAGAACTGACAATTTATTGTGTTTGTTTACATAACGGGTAACTAGACATATGCTTAGCAATGTGCATGGCCTTGTAATAGAAGCTGTAGTCGATCTTGTATGGAAGCAAATGCAAAATTTGAGCAAGAACTCGTCAGAAAGCATTTAGAATACTTTTGGCTTGAAATAAGCGAGTTATAATTGTTTGAAATTGTTGAAATTGAGTGGTACTTATGTGTAAAACGTCCTATATAAAAAGTTTAATATTCTAAAAGACGAAACACTTTAGTGATCTCATATAATTATATATTTCCATATTCCATATTCGGTAGCATTTTTGTTTGCAGCAATATCGTGATTTATTTGGAACTGTTTTTCAGAAAAATAAAGACAAATATGAAAAGATATCAAAAATTATTAACTTTTGGCAAATTAATGGAGAATTTAAAAATAAATATGGTATTTAAAATATGTGCTATTTAAAATAAGCAAGTTAGTATGTACTTCCGGTGTGCTCGAAGTAGATTATTCGTGAAAATATTGTATTTAAAGTCAGCATTATCGATAATGTAATGTTGTACAATTTTACATTTCCCCTATAACTACATACATCTCTAGAAACTTGTAATAAAAACTCTTCGTGTCACACCCCGTATATAATTGTTCAACATTATAAAATAAAATTAATGTAATTTCAACACTGACTGTCGCAATAATTTGTCAGTTTCAGGAACTATGTATGTTCTATCACTGGGTTCTTTCGGTGCGTTTGGATGATACTCTTAAAGATTGTGTGTGTTATAAAGAAATATGAAAGTTGCAAATATAAAACCAAATGCATAAGTTAAAATAATAGTATACAACAAATACTTATTAACTAAAAGTAGTAAATTAAATCTGGTGCGCATCAGTTCACATATTTGCCACAGAACAGAAATTTTCATAATTGGTTGCAAGTACTTTAATAGAATAATGTTCCTGAATTGTTTCAGGATTTCTAATCAAATATTTTAAACACTTTAAGTATTTTTACTTTGTTTCTTGTTATCCAATCGATCAATTCACATATTTTGATTCGTAATCCTTAATCTTGTTATTCCAGATGGCGAACAATAGTAAATGATATACCCAGAAACGAGAACCCAGAATTATTCCACGATCTAAAATTCAATTCTTCGAACAATGATAGAAATAACAAACATAAAATTTTTGTCCCGGAGGTTAAGGGAAATATCATTCCAGAAGAAAATACCACAACCAAATTTGTAACTACTGTATCAAATGTAATAATTAACCAAATCAATAATGTGCCGTTGAATATATCTATAAATATTGCTACGACTGAAGAAGACGCAGATCCTATGGACAGAATAGGACCTGCAGCAATGGCGTCACTTGCTGGATAAATATTAAATCGTAGAGTACTACGAACTATATACATAATTGTAAAATTTATATTTAATAGCATAACAAATAAACAAAGTGTGAATTCACCAGTATCTTGAGTTTTCATTTTAAATTTTATTAATATATCTATATTATGACCTGTAAATACTTACTCTTAATCCCAGATATATTTCAAGTTTTAAATCAAATAAAACAGCAAATAATAATAATAATGTCTTTATTTTCCCGCAGCTACCCCCCATGTCCCGCCCGTAAAAAAAAATATCACAACGTAACTATCTATCATAAAGATGGCGTCGTAAAATCACTCCATACAAAATGTATGGGAATATGAATTTTCTTGATAATTTTTTTTTCGGGGATATTTCGGGATTCTTTTTGGGTATTCTTCTTGTTTGGCCGGAAACCAGTCCAGATTGCTGCAAATCATCAAAATCGGTCCAGGCGTTCTTGAGTTATAAGCGTAGTAAATAACGGCTTTCTCTTTTATATACCGGGTGTTTCTGGGAGGTGGTTCGCCCCTATAATTTCTAAAATATTTGAGATAGAGAAACGAAATTTGAGAATTATGTACGGGGCTTTAATTTACATTTCTTGACATAGTCGATACATTCTTATCACTTTTACCGGAAATTACTTTCGATTTTTAAATGGGACTACCTGAATATTTTTCGATATTTTGATTCGGGATATCATTTTGGGTACACCTGCAGCAAAAGATATTTTTTGATATAGGTACCTACAATTTTTTTTCAATGTTTTTTTCATCGAGAGTGCTTTGAAGTTCTTAATATGCTCAGGTGTTACTGTATAAACATGATACGAACAAATTTTTTCAGTTTTACTGTATTCCCAGCTTTTTAAGCGCATTTATAGGTCCAAAATTTAGTTTTTATGTTTTAATATAATTTTTGCAAATAGGAACAGGGTGGCTCACTAAATCATCACGAAAGAGCATTGAAGTACCTTCATTTTAATACCCTGCATTGATATGCTGAACGAACGTTTATTAAGTATTTTTTGTCAAAAAAAAATTGAAAAAAAAAATTTATATCAAAAAATATCTTTTGCTGTAGTTGTACTCAAAATGTTGAATCAAAATATCGAAAAATATTCAGGTAGTCTCATTTAAAAATCGAAAATAAAAGTCATTCCAGTAAAAGTGGAAGTGATAAGAATGTATCGACTATATTAAGAAATGTAAATTAAAACCCCGTAATGCAATTCTGTTTTCAGTCGTTACTAGAATTTTGTTGATGATTTGAACGATTATAGTTGTGACGTGTGTTAAAATTTTGATTATAGTTCGAATTGTTAGAGTTCGAAACTGCATAATTTGGTCTAGAATTACGAAGATAAAAAGGCGTGTAATTTTCATGTTGACTGTGTGTGGGTGTTGTAATTTTGTGTTTATAAAGGTCGTCGTATTGTCTCAGTGTTTCACAAAAATCTTTAAATGTGGTGATATTCTGAACGATTACGGTTTTATGAATTTCAAAATCATAATGTCGATCGAAAATGTGATTATATTGTTCACACGAATTTCCCTTTCGGGCATTAAATTTTCCCATGTATAAGTTACTTCTAATTTTATCTTGTTCCGTTTCAGACCAAAATTTATGTAAAAATAATGCCTCAAACTCGTCAAAGGATGAAAAGGTACTATCCACAACGGAAAACCATGTGACTGCATCATTGACTAATGAAGATCTAAGAATATTATAAAGTTGGATATCCGTTGTATCTGCCGTTGTCACTCGTTTAATCGAAATCAAGAAGGCTACGGGACAACCGTGCCTGTCGTCAAACTTCGGAATCAAGTCCATAATTTTAAGGTTATGAGAAAATGTCATACGGTCGCAGCGTCTACTGTCAGTTGTGGAATTATTTTGAACGACGTTTGATATCGTTGGAACAACAGGAGAAACAATTGAATTATGAGCAGCTTGCCCGGACGGTAATCCCATTTTGTTAACCTTTTCTTCTAACTCGAGCAACCTATTTTCGAAGGTTCCTTGACACAATAGCACCTTATCTAACTTGGTCATTACCGATTCTAACATATTCTTTATACTATCTCCTTTATCCCCTCTGCACTTCGTGCTTAAGTCATTCTTAATTATAACTACTGAATGAAAACGAAGTTCAAAATTTTATAAATAAAAAGATGATTGTTTTCTTTATAAGGCCTAATCAGAAGTCTAGAGAAGGGGTATAATTTTTGAATTTAGAAGAAATTTTAGATTTTAAATGATATAAATGTTTTGAGATTTAAAATTGATTGACTTTTGCCAATTTGTCCTGTCACGGTCGCCAATTTGTTATGTCAAATGACACAAATAATGAAAACTATCAAAATTTTAAAATAAACAAATTATAATGTGAATCACAATTACAATTAAAATTTAATACCACCCAGCACCCTTACCTCTTTCCCAATTGTGTGTATGTGTGTGTTCGTGTAAATTTTGATCCTTCTCTCCTGTGGTCCTTACGCTCCAATGTTTCAATCTCCTTATGTTTCCACTCAATATCTTTCTGTTCTCCTGTTCTTTGCTTTTCTTCTCTATGGTTTGTTTCTTTTCTCTAAACTATTTCTCTTCTCGACTGGAGGTAATGGCACGGCGAAGACATGTTCTCTGGTGCTGGATGCAAGCGGTAGCGGGACCGCCTGCAATGTGTGAACGGCAGCGGAGATAGGATGTCCTTCACTGGCGAGGGTCCAAATAGCTCCAGGAATTGCCATTGAATGAACGCCTCGATTCTGGGCGAAAATTGGCTGAGGTCTGGTGAGCCGTGTGACATCAACCGTAGAAGTACCGGTGAAGGTACTCGATCCTCTCTTGACGTGGATGGTGCAGCTGGCGGCGTCTTCCAGCGTTCTTCAAGGAACGCTATCGTATTCGGTGACACGAGGTACCTAGGAGTGCCTGGTGCCTGGTCAACTGGCAAGATTTGGCTATCCATGATGAAGAACAGGCAGAGACTGACAGTTTCGGCCGATGATGTGAATCATTATATTCGGTATTCCCCTCCTATCCTGAGTTAAGGGTGGGGAGAAGTGGCGTCCGCAGCTAGGTGCTGCTGGGGAGGTTGGTCTCGGTGGTGGGAGTGGTATGGCTGGCAGCTGGCGAAATGCTACTGGCTATGTCTGGAGCCAGCGTCAGGTCCTTTACATGGACACGATCCGTTTTCCTACACCCGAGTACCTGTAACACTACAACGGTGGGTGATAATACCTTAACAACCCTACATAGCACAGTGTACTTCGGAGCCAACTTAGCGGAAAAGTTGCGGGATGCATTGAAAGGGACGTGCTCCTTCCTATACACATTCTGGCCCACCTGTGGACGAAACGGACGCCTTTGTAAGTTGTACTGGTGACTCTGCCGCTGGAAATCTTCGGACAACTTGATTCTGGTAATCCGGTAGAAATCCTTCAGCTTCTACAACTGCGGGATTAGGTTAGGCACTTCGATCGCTGGACTGTCCTCCGGATCCCGGACCTCTCTCCACGAGGATTTAGGTGGAATCAATTGTCGCCCAAAATTCAAGAAGGCCGGGGAGAAACCGGTGGTCTCATGTTTCGCCGTGTTTATGGCAAACATAAACTGTGGTAGGTGAACATCCCAGTCCCGTTGATCGCCCTCGATGTACTGCGCCAGCATATGTCCTATCACTAGGTTGGCTCGCTCTACTGGATTTTGCGAGGGGGGGGATATGGCGCCGTGAATCGGATCTCAACTCCCAAATTCTCGGCCGCATTCTTGAACAGCTTGCTGGCGAATTGCGGACCATCATCGCAAATCAGCCCCTTCGGTGCGCCGAAACGGTAAACAACCTTTTCCTTGACTACTTGTACGATTGCCTTGCGGTGGCTTGGCGAAGCGCTTGGCATTCGGTCCACTTCGTAAATATGTCCTGCAACACTAAAAAGAAAAGTGAAGCCTTTACGGGATCGTGGAAATGGGCCCATCAGGTCTACTGAAACTTGCTCCCATGGCAGGTTTGCAGGTGAGTACAGCATCTGACCGAACGGCTTCTTTTGATCAAACTTATGCTTTGCACAGGACTCACACTTCCGGACGTAGTTCCGCACTTCTCGGAACATACCAGGCCAATAGTAATGATCTGCGGCTCGGACGATGCTCTTCGTAATCCCTAGATGTCCGGCTTCCGGGACATCGTGAACCTCCCGCAGGATCCTGGATCTTGCATCCTTTCGCACAACTTTCAGGAAGTTTCCCGATAGGCGCCGGGACGCTGGCTAGGATTTTCTGTAACTAACTTTAAAATTTTACTATACCAGGGTCACATGTTTCCGTGCAACATAGCAAAAATTTTCTCTTCGTTTCCGGCCACACAGGGAAGCGGGTTTCTGGACAGGCTGTCGGCAAGATTGTTCATGTTCCCACTGCGGTATTGGACTGAGAAGTTGAATTGCTGCAGGTCGACGGCCCATCCGCTAAGCTTTGCGGATGGATTCTTGAGGTCATTGAGCCATCTCAGACACTGATGATCAGTGACTACTTTGAATGTGTATCCCTCTAGGTAATACCGGTATTTCTTAATGGCCCAGACGACGGCTAAACATTCCATTTCTGTCGTAGAATACTCGGTCTCAGCTGGATGCAATGTCCTACTTGCGTAAGAAACAGCGCGCTCCATTCCGTCAATTTCCTGGATCAGGACAACACCTAGGTCGCTGGCATCGGTGTGTAACTGAAAAGGCCTAGAAAAATCAGGACATACTAGCACATGACTTTCCTTTAATGCTTTCTTTGCGGCATGGAACGCGGCTTCCTGCTTGGGATCCCATGACCACTTCTGGCTTTTCTTCACCAGCTGTGCTAAGGGTGCCGTCAGGTCTGCAAAATTCGGCACAAATTGCCGGTACCACGAAGCGGCTCCCAGGAAACTGCGACTTCTCTGGCTGTTTTCGGTAGAGATATCCGACTGATGGCGGCTATCTTCTCGGGATCGGTTTGGACGCCCTCAGCAGACACAACAAGCCCTAGATACTTGATGGATCGCTGGCCGAACTGGCACTTCCCAGGCTGCAACTGGAGGCCGGCTTCCTGCAACCCGTAAGTTGTTCAGATGCTCTTCAAAGGTTCTTCCTAACACAATGACGTCATCCTGGTACACTAACGGGATATCTGCCATTTCCGGCCCGATTAGGCTGTCGAGAAAGCGCTGGAAAATTGCTCCTGCTGAATGTAGTCCAAACGGCAGTAGGTACCTTGAATTGGTCAGTTTTCCTGACATCGTGAAGACTGTGGTCGACTTTCTGCGGCTAGCGGGACCTGCCAATAGCCATGCTTCAAGTCTAATGTGGAGAAATACTGGCTACCCCCGAGCTTGTCCATGATGCCGGAACTGTAAGGCAGCGGTTATGAATCTTTAACAGTAACAGAGTTAACTTTACGGAAATCAATGCAGAAGCGATAGTCTTCTTCTGCGCAAGACAACAGGTGAACTCCACGGACTGTGACTGGGCTCAATTACATCATCCTCTAACATCTTGTCCACTTCGTCGTCAATGAGCCTCTGCTTCCTTGGGTTGAATGGGTAGTATCGTTGCTTAATCGACGCGGTATCCGGCTTGAGCCGGAAAACATGTTCCACCCGGCTGGTGCGATCTTTTACTTGTGAGAACTTGACCATCTCAGTTTGCAGCATCTGATCCAATCGGACTGGTGATCTTCAGACGTCAAGGTAGCGACGGATTCCACATCTGTGGCATGTAACACATCTCTATTAGGGATGCATTTTACCTCGTGCTTGGAAATGTCAATGACAACCTCCATCTGTTTCAGGGCATCCATACCCAGAATCATGCCGTACGCATTACGGGGCATTACCACGAATGGGATTACTATGGTAGACTGACTGGTCCCAATTGGAATGCTCACACGCGTTCGCGACTCCACGATGCTGCAATTTGCTAAAGGTGTCTTGGATTGTGCTACGAATTGAATACCGGACTTTGATAGTCTGTGAAAATGACTGATGCAGGATGATGTCGCTCCGGTATCCACAAACGCGTGAATATCCATGCCGGCTACGTAACCTTCATCCAGATTCGATTGTCGGGGCGTCGGCACAGCACAACGGTCTTCATCCTGGGGTGGTGGCTGTCTCGTTTTGAACGACTCAGCCCCTGGAACCGCTCAAACTGGCGTTTCCCGGGCACTTGCAATCTTTACTGGCGACGTTAAAAAGGCCGTATCTAGAACAAAACAAAACAAACCTATTGCGGCAGTTCCGGCGGGCATGGCCTTCTTGGCTGCAGCGTCAACACCTTCTGTCGGAGTTGGATAACTTCTTCGGCTGACTTCTAGTCCCAGTCACTCAAGAATTCGTCCCAATTAGTCCAACTGGCTTTGTTGTTTCGGAACCACAAGAGCGCATTTCCTCGGAACAGTATAGGTAATGTTTTTAGCAAGTCTTTACCTTCTAAATCGTAGCAATCTTGTAGCTCTCTGATTCTTTCCAGGAAAGACGTACCATCGCTGATACCATCATAGTTCAGGTTCCATTTCCTCACCTTCTCGCACAGAGACATGGTCGGATCAACGGAATTCATTACAGGCGGCGGCGGCGACGGCGGACGGGATGTGTGCAGTGGACGGGCTTAAGGAACGTGCTGAGCCTCTTCCATTCGTCAACGGTACCGGTGGTGCTTTTATCTAATCCTTCTAAAATTCTAATTAGCTTTTCTTTAGGCACGGAATAAATCTGCGAAACAGGAGTTTTAGGCGGATTTACGTGTCTGACATTTTAACGGACAAATAACAGATAAATTTACACAAAGAAATGTTGCAACAAACTGTACATACATATTGCAACAAATAATAAAATATTAAAAATTGTCTATCTGATTATTTGCTGCAACGAGTCTTACATTAAACACACACGGCGTATCAGATATATACACTTCTTCTTCTCAACTCTCTGTTGTCTTACGGTGTCCAACGTCCGGATGAACCTTTTATCACCCCGGTGAAGCCTTCTGTCAGTTGGCGGTAGATGTCTCCACGGTACTTCGGATGACAATCTTGCTGCCAGCTTAAAGCGTGTGTATAAAGTGACATTTGACGTTGAGAAAACATTATTTATTTTAAACTCTTCAGGTAGCAAAAATAGTCGGAGAATTATAACGGAACTCTGATAATTTTAGGAAAACGGAAGCATAATAAGTACAGAACGGTGTATTCAGGGTAATCTTTAACAAAATGCTGGTTATGCTGACGAATAACAACTTACTAAAACCTTTTGGAAGATAGTGTGTCACAAGTGTTATGTATTTTGATACGTCGGAGGCCTATCTGAGAGATTCTTCTGCATCGGCTATCAGAAGTGGTTACGTCTTCTGATAGACAAACGGCTACGACTGCGGATGGAGCCTTCCAGGTCCTAGCAACGACACTGGCAACCACCACAGACTGGTCCTTGGACGGCTATGGTCCTGAAGTCCTTCGTCCTTCTGGCTGTCCACGTCTGGTCCACCTTCGGAAGGTTTCTTCAAGTTCAGGAGAGAACTGAGCTATTCTGGCAATGCATGGCTCTTAGATACCTGCTGGGATACCCTCTCCCTGCCGTGGAGCCTGTGCGGAACGCTACACAAATTATACACTCTCCTCCAAAAGTCATGAATATGTACTAAAGTAAGGATTTTAATTCTGAAAATAAAACTGAAAATTTCTCTAATCTAATTAAATAAACGGAATTACAATAACTGAACTTTAGTTCTTTTTAGATGACGGTTCGTTACACTCTTGACAACAATAAATTATTTGTCTATTACGAAACATAGGGTCTTGCAACTGGTCTTGTTATGTATGTACATAAGAATGGTGCAGGTTTATTTTAGTTTGAATGTCCCGATTCGATTGGCTTGGGTTTAACATTTAAGTTAGTAACAAAACAGAAATAGGTATGTAACTAGAAATAATGTAAAATATAACATATAACAGTCGTTCTGGATGTACAGTTTATGGAAATATAGCGAATATGTTTTAAAAGTTCTACTGTTTATTTGTCAAGATAGAGGAGAAAAAGGTCTACAGTTTTCAGTAGTGGGATTCGAAGTATTGTTGCTGTTCTTTGAAGGATCGTGCGTAATATCGATACTGGAATTTGGTTAGACGGGTTCGGAAAGGAACATAAGATGTCTACCGAAGAAGTAAGTAACGCGGGTACCAGTCAAAGTGACCAGGTACAGTATGTACTTGATAACAGAGATTCGCCGAGGTATTTCCATAATGTTGAGAAAGTTTTGCCGGATTTTGATCCAGTAAAAATAATATTGGTATATGGATGATATGTGGATGTTGCCATAAGACACTATGGTTTATCAAAGCTAGTAGGAGTTGCTAAAACTTGGCGCGATAGTGTTGCAGAGCCACCGTAATCATGGGCAGAATGGTGTGAATTATTGCGGGATAACTTTCTGTTTGAAGATAGTAGTGTAACATTACGACTAGTTGCACAAAACTATAAACTACGACAAGGACAAGACATAATAGAATATTATTATGAAAAATTATCAGGATGCAACAAATGCAAAATGGAAGAGAAGGAAACAATTAAATGGATCGCACATCATTTGCAGAATGTTCGAATTAAGGATTTTTTAGGACCCCTGTAAATGTATGAGAAACCTAGGCAATTATTAAATGATTAGAAGCTGGTGCTAAGCATGATGAGAGAGTTTATTACGAAACATATTAATCGATGTATTAGCTGCTTGTATCACAAAGTACCAGGTGAAAAATCTGTAAGACGATTGCGTCCACTAGAGAGGGGAGACACATGCTTTGATACAGTGCATATAGACCATTTAGGACCATTTAAGCGTACCTACCCAAAACGAAAACAAATATATTTTAGGATTGGTAGATGGTTTTTCGAAATACTCAGTGCTCAAGGCAGTGCCAGACACAAGCGCGGCTGAAACTGTAAAATTTATGCAAGAATTTTGTTGCCATTATGGTAAGCCATTTCGGGTTATTACTGATTGTGGTACTGCGTTTACTGCTCACTCAGTTGAAGAGTTCTGTAGAGCAACATAACATTATTCACGTTAGAGTTAGCGTAGGTACGCCAAGGGGCAATGGGCAAATAGAGAGGCTAAATAAAACCAATCTTAATTGCTTTTCAACTAGTCTAGATTGTGAAAACGGAGATGACGCGTGGGAGAGAGGTTATTTGATGTACAGTGGAGCTTGAATACCACGATGCACCGCATAACAAAATGTACACCCTATGAATTAGTGTTCAGATACCAGGCAATAGGTTTGCACGACAATCCTTTAACTGTGGAGATAGCCAAATTAAACGCGAACACTATGGACGACAAACGGGAGCAAGTAAGCAATTTACTGAAGGAAAACCAGCGGAAGATATATGAACGCTCTAATGCTGGAAAGAATAATCAGCCTAAGTGTTCTAAAGGTGACCTGGTTTTGGTTAAAATCCAGATACCAGCTACAGGAGACAGCCGGAAGTTAGAGCCAAAATATAAGGGGCCTTATACCATTATACGTGTGTTAAATAAGGATAGATATGTTGTTAAAGATATATTAGGAGAACAACAAAGTGGGAGACTTTACAAGGGTATATTATCAGCGGAAAGATTACGACTTGTTTCTGGCAATAAGAGTTAGGTATAATTAAGAAATTACGATGTATTATGTTACGATAAAATTTTGTTCATGTTTGTTACAAATAAGTATTAGGTTATAACATGTGAAAACTTTAGTACATAAGAGTTAATTAAACCAAGGCTGTACGAGGACGTACACTCGGTTGATTTAGAATCGACTCAAACTGCCATAAAATCCGTTAAAAGTATGCGTTATTGCGACCCCCGAATGCAAAGCAATAATAGTATGGTCAACTGTATGTAAATTACTACGTATGTAAATTACTATCTATGTATATACAATATATTTTTCTATTAAATCCAGTTTCATATGCAAGGGATCATTTATAAATTCCTAAACCGATAATTTCTTAATGCGAGCTTAACATATGTATAGTTATACAGTTGAATATAAAAAATAATAAAACCCAACTTCACTTGAATGTGTATTTAATTGAATGGCCATTTCGTTACATACTACGTAACATCTGTCATGCTGAAGATGTTACGTAGTATGTAACGAAATGGCCATTCAATTAAATACACATTCAAGTGAAGTTGGGTTTTATTATTTTTTATATTCAACTGTATGTTAGATACTTCACTAGCTCATCAATCTATATATATGTATAGTTAAATCGCTATCGCATACAATGTCACTATGATTCTAAGTATTTATGTAATTAAAAAATTACATGAATAAGAATATGTATGGGGTCAAGATATAAAAGTCTATTACATATTAGAGTGGATCGAAAAACGCGTTTTTTTCTGCAATACAATTCTAATAACGCGGAAAACTTACGCATAGGCGTCATTATAAATGAAATATTTAAAAAAAATTTTTTTCAACATTTGAAATCGCGCAGAAGGCCTAAAGTTATCAAAAAGTCAAAATACCGGTAAATTTCAAAAAAATGCAAAAATTACAAAAAATACATTTTTTGTTGTAATAGTGAAAAAAGTGTTTTTAAGAGTGTCCTTAACGCATACAAAAAATAATTAGACCCATACTTGTTTTACTGAATTCGCGCAAAAGGTCTAAAGTTGCGGGTTGTATCGCAAAAAAAACGATATTTCATGATTTTCGACGATTTTTAAACATCTACCAAAACCTATAAAATTTTTATTTTTAATTTGTAATAGTGTAAAAACCATTCAAAATAGTTTTCCCAATCCAGAAAAAATACTTTCAGACCTGTTATTCCTTAACTGTATTCGTGCAAAAGGTCTAAATTATAGTATAAGTTTAGTTATAGTCCCGTAAAAACGCCGTTTTCCATATCTGATGAGTGTTTATTTAACACATTAGGTTTGTAGTAAGACTCTAACAAGTGATTTCCACATCCACCCTACGCAACCAACCAACCAGGGTGAATTTTATTTACAATATTTACAGTAACTATTTACTTTGAACAATGCATATGTTCGTTGTAGGCAAAAGATTATTTACATAGAAGCCCCTTTGAGTTCTGACTTTTAATTAAATGTGGGCATCAGCTGTCTTGATTTTAATGTAGCTCTAATATAACCATCTCGATTTTCATGCCCGCACACTTTTTCTGCTGCTTCTGTAATCAGTTTTACATACTTCTCAACTGACTGGGTGTGTCATGGGAATTTGAGGTAGTTAAACGCTGATAGCGCTTTGTCTTTCAACAAAGAAGCAATGTGTTCAGTTGGCATCTTGGACAGTAGTGGCGGCGGTGTTAACTTGCAGATTGACCAATCAATTACTTCGGTATAGTCGTTTGCACTAAAATTTATTGAAGGTATTTTGAAGTCTCTTACGTAACCTTCAGCCGATGGTTCATTTCTGGATTTAAGGATCCTCCTGTAGCCAAGTTCTCTAATGTGTGGTCTCTCATCCATTATCATAGCCAACATAATATTTTCAGGGCGGCAACCCTGCTCGCAACTTTAGATCTTTTGCGCGAATTCAGTAAAACAAGAATGGGTCTAATTACTTTTTGTATGCATTAAGGGCACTCTTAAAAACACTTTTTTTCTATTACAACAAAAAATGTATTTTTTTGTAATTTTTGCATTTTTTTTTAATTTACCGGGATTTTGACTTTTCTTGTAACTTTAGGCCTTCTGCCCGATTTCAAATTTTGAAAAAAAAATTTTTTTAATATTTTTTTATTTATAATGACGCCTATGCGCAAGTTTTCCGTGTTAGAATTGTATTGCAGAAAAAAACGCGTTTTTCGATCCACTCTTATGGTTCTAAAATTGATTTGTATTATTATTTTATTTGCGTTTATATGTCATGAATGGTAAAGGGTGTTCGCAAACGCTATACTACGTAATAACGCAGGTATTAAAAGTATCTGAAAAAGAATATATTTCTGCAGCGATCTACCCATTTATTTCACATTACGTAGCTATTTTACCTGCTCCTACGCAAATTGCTTTATTACTACAAACATCCAGTTAAATGTTGAAAGTTTCTGTGTGCGACGTTAGGTCTACGTCGCTTGCCGGGTGAGTCGATTTTAAATCAACCGAGTGTACATTTTGCCAGGAAAGGCCGAATTGCAGGCTTATTTTAGTTTGAATGTCCCGCCTCGATTGGCTTGGGTTTAACATAAGTTGGTAATAACACATAGAAATAGGCATGTAGCTAGAAATAATGTAAAATGTAACGAACAGTCTTTCTGGATGTCATTCTATGTACAGTTTATGAAAATATAGCGAGTATGTTTTAAAAGTTTTATCTACTGTTTATTTGTCAAGGTAGAGGAGAAAAAGGTCTACAATGGTAAAGAAATAAATTAAAAATATACTTGCGTTATCGAAAAAGATTTGAAAAACTACTCATTATTTTAGACGGCCATTTTGTTTATAGACAAAATCTTAGAGCTACAAGCACCTTTGGCAATCGTTCTCGCGATGGCGCTGCAAGCAACCTATCCTATTATTTTAATCGCTATAATTTATTACATTATTATTTAATTACATAATACTAAGTAAGAGAAATAAAAGCAGTTTTATATAAAAATAATACCTAACACACGTACTTTTTAAAATAATAAAAAAATAATTTGGGTACGTATTTAATACTGTTTTAATTTCCTTAATTTAGAGGAATATATTTTACATTCTATACATTACCACTTAAATTTAGCTCAAATAATATAGAAAAATATCATTATATTTATACTAAGTAAAGAAATCAATTTTTAAATTATGTATTGGTATTGGACATTATTACGCGTTGCCAAATTTCCAGTATTAGAGTAATTTCATTAAATAGGTTGAATAGTGTTGAATAGTCAAATCTTAGGTGTAGATTTGACTATCTAGAAAACTCGGTACTTACAAAAGCACCAAAAATTTCGAAGAAACATGCAAAAAAAGATATACATAAATAAAACAAATTGGAATTGGAAAATGGAATTTTACTGTAGATTATTGCATAAATATAAAACAACTACAATTTGTTTACAATTTTGACCTACAGACAAAATACAAAAAACGTTAAACTGAATATCAAAGAAATTAATATGTAGATTAAAAGATACTGTCTAACGGGCTAGTCGAAGAAGATCTGGGTAATAGATGAATAGTCAATTATTTAGAATAATCGTAAAAATTGCAATAAATAAAATTGCTAAACCATACATAGTTCGTTTAATATCACTTTTCCAACTCTGATTTGAAATATTTTTATAAAGATCTTTGATAAGAATTGGTATTTCCTTCATTTTAAAAGAAGTGTTATTGCGCTGGAAATAATACTTCTACCTGTGTCGATACTATTTCAACAGAATGTACAATGTAAGATGGAGAATATAATATGGTATATTCTATCATCCACTTGATCATGTGATAACAGCAATACAATTTATAGTAAATCTTGTTTTATAAATTCTTTCTCAACAGAAATTCCTTTCTCATTTAATCATTTTTTTTTACTTCTTAGAGGCTGTACTTGGTACTTTTCCAGTATAGGTAGAATATTGCATAAAATGAAACTGAGTATTTTATGTTTCTCAAGCATAAGTACCTACATGTTCGACATATATTCATCAATGGGTATTCTTGCATGACACTTTATTTTCTATACTGGTGCACGTGAATGGTTTCCATTTACTTTGCAAATAGAATTCCTTCGCCAGAGGCCAAAGTGTACAAGTACTTTTCTTTTAGTGAAAAAGTTTCCCCCAAATGCTTCCTCTTGCAGACTTTCATCTTGACAACCTATCATTTTAGACTTTTTATGTGGCAATAACTATGTATTTTGATTGTACTAATAATAGTTTAGCGATAAGTCGAAGAAAATGCGACAATACAAATATACACAAAATATATAGGTACACGACAGATGACAAACCCACATTTCCAATAACCAATGAAATACATCTCATGAAGAATAAAAATATTATACGGGAAAAGCGCTTCAAGCAGTGGCGGCTCTTTAATGAGAGCAAGTGAGCAATTGCACCCGCTGCAATTTTGAAACAAAACAAACCAAGCGACGACTAACTGTGAAAGTATTTATTTATTACGTATTCATAGTTATTGAACAGGAACATGGCAGTGAGCGACGCGCGTAACAACCTACATGATGGATAAAATGATATCAGAACGTGCTTGTGCGACCTATGTATTGTGTAACTGCTGCTTCTGATGCCGGCCGATTTTAAAATAGGTTTAAATTATTTTAAAACTTGATATTCTACATACATAGCGTAACCGGCACATAAGCAACTAATGATCCTTTATGCAACCAAATTTACTCGTACTGAGCAATGCCCAACCGTTGCTCCGTCAAGCCATTAACATTACATTGAAGGTGGGGAGAACTGTGTTTTGTCACAGAATAACCAGAAGGGACACGATCCGATCATGGAATTTATGCGCATGACCGTAAATCGCCATGTTGAAAACTCACAATGTTTATGTTTACGTATCGTGTGTTTACTAAGGCTACAGTTATTTTTAATTTATTCTAAATTTCTATAAAACCTCGCCGGTGGTGTAGTGTTCTCTCCTGCAAAAACAATACGACATTAACAGAGGGATATAGCTTCTTCCTGTACCCTCAAAATGATAAACTGTAAGTGTTTTGTTACGTTGGACAACTATTTCAATTTTTGGTCTTTTGCAGTGCTTTGGAATGGCTAAAAATATGTAAGCGTGAAGATTTGTTATAGAAAGAGGTATTAATTGGAGAGCTATATAATACCTATATATGTGGAAAACATTTTGAAGATAGAATGTTTTTAAATTTCACGAAAAATCGTTTGAAACCGCATGCTATATCAACATTATTTATTTGTGATCCAGTGAAACCATTAACAGCTATAAAATTAGCTTAATGTTACTGAGCGATAAAAGTATATCAATTTATTGTAAAATATTACAGTCAATGCATCACCAACAAGGTGTATTGTAGAGACGGATGAGACTGTACCTATTAGAGCACTTATAATGTTTTCAGATTGTTGTAATAAATATGTTACGTAAATAGCCTTTGTTTTATTATAAGGAACTAAAACTTATAATGCATACTTGAGAATTCTAAGTAGTTTTCATCTATCCATTCTTACAAGTTACGATAGTTATAATATCCACGTAGTACATATGTAAATACGTATTAATTTACTAATATTCATATTCCTTTTTCTTTCGCTTATTCTTAATTTGAAATCACAAAGCAGTTAAATGCAATGCGTTGGTCATTGGACGTTAAAAAAAAGTAAAAATTGTTTCGTATATTTGCCTATAAAAAACTGAATACACCATTTTTATGGTAACTGTCAACTATCAAAACAAACATTGTGAGTTTACAATATGGCGGATTCGAATACAATGGATTCAAGGTCCCCAAACGACGCACCCTCGATAACAATAGAAAAATCAGCTGTTGTCCTTTCTGGTTATTCTGTGGTGAGCAAGATATCCAGTCTGCTCACCGCTGTTGTAGGATGAATTTCGTCTCTGCGTTACAGAATAACACGTTTTCGAGGTTAACGTATGATAAAAAAATCGCAATAAAAAATCTTAAACGGCCGATGCCTCAATTATGTTTAGAAAATAAACAATCTGTTAAAGGTAAAGACGTTATAAGAAAATTCAAAATGGATATTTATCAGAAAAATGACTGAATTTGTGGATGTGAAATTAAAAATACTTTGTTTTGTTTTCTGTGTCTTTTGTATTATACTTTTTAATTTTGAAAGTATGCACTCCCTGTTTGAACCACCCCGAGCCGCCACTGGCTTCCTTCGCAACGTTGCCATCGAAAACAAGGATAGCTACATAAGAAGCATATAAGAAGAGAGTTACTATTACCAATTACTAGCCAACAAAAGTTCAATCGTGAAGCTCCAGTTGTAATAGTTATTTACGAACCAAGTGCGTAAAATCATATTTCGCGAATAAGTGACCAGTTTAAAGCGCGAGCCGGAGGCGAAAGGTTTCACGCACGAAGTTTGTACAATATTTTTTGTACGAGAACTATAATAATAATACATATTGTTAAATACGTTATCGTTTATGACCATATTATTAAGGTTAGGGATTTATGATTTTAAAATGTCACTAAATTAATTAAGTTCCAGGAAGTACCAACTTTACTTTTACGCACTCGTGTTTAAAGTGACTTTTTACGAACGCAAACCAAATCGTGAAATGACAGGTTTTGATAAGCGAGTACGAATAGTATATTATGACACTAGTGCATAATCAAGCTTTTAAAGCACGAGTAACGAGTTTAAAGCCAACGTATTTTCGTATATTTTTATTGATGATTTTTTATTAATGATAGTGACATCTATAATCTCACGGAGTTGTGATTTCTCGCCATCTTGACTGTTACGAGATTTTTTATGTTGAAACCCCCTCTTAATATACTATATTTATCATAAATCCAAAATGTCTATAATTTGAAAGAAGTGACCAACCGATAAAATGCCTCGGTCCGGTTGAGATTTATCTATTCGCATTTTTTTGTAAAACATATACCGAGCTAAATTTCCAGATATACTTGCTTTTCTTCTTCCGCTAGAAGTGATAATTGCGTTGATTGGTCGCCAAGTTGAATCAGTGAGATTTGTATCCACACCTGTTTCAAAATCTTTCAAATGAACCGAATAGTTGACAGTAATTTAATTTAAACTAAATATAAAAGCTTCGAAGGATAGAGACAATAGTTAAAGAGACATTTCTTGGAGTCGACTGGTTAAATAAAAAGCTATTTTTCTGGAAATAAAAATAGCAAGTGGTACAAATATATTTAAAGAAATGAAAGAGGAAGAAATTTGAAGGAGGTCATGCAAAATAAAAGTCGGCGAATAGACAATTGAAAAATTAAATGAAACGTTATTTTTTCGTTCTAGTTTTATTCAATTTTTCAGTTTTCTATTCACCGAGATTATTGTTGTTCCTTGGAAAATCGAGTTACAAACAAAGTTTTCAACCAGAATACCCAATTGGCACCAGGAACGCTTGTCCCATGTCTCTTTGGTAAATCCAAGAACCTATTGCCCTTCCGTGATGGTTTCTATGGTATTTTCTCTAACCAAATTTCGATTCATCTATTTTCACTTTCTAGTCGGATTCCCTAAGCTCGATTGATTTATACGTCGTAGCATTGAACACCACATTCCTGCAGAATATTCAATCGACGCAAATGTGTAAGTATTCAGAAATAAATATCAATCCACTACGACCAAAGTTTCAAATATACATACTTAAATGAGATTTCTCAAAGAATTTTCCCGTACGAACACTAATTTTTGTGTTTCACACAACCGCCTTTTGGTTAACATTCTTAAGGGCTTATATATGTACAAGTCCTTCCATTCTATAAATACAATATAAGTTACAAATTTGGCCTTTTTTCTTTTGATTTTATCAGAAAATGTTAAGATACACATTTTATTTGGACGTTTCTCGTGTACAATCTAAAAATATTTTAAGTTCTCGGAGGAACTCAGTTTTATCTGTACAGTACTCAGTTGTTTTTTTAATGTAACACCCTATATATTTTCATATTTTTTTCATAAGTCCACCCATTTAGGAGAAAAACACATGATTTTGTACCAGTAGTAAAATATGGCATTTTGACACATAATAGAATGCCGAGTCATTTCTCTAACGTCTGAACTAAACAGATCAATAATGGACCCATTATTAACCTATGTGACCTACGTAAATAATGAAAACAAATAATAGCCATGCTGCAATCATGCAATCGCTGTACGATGTCAACCATCAAAATATTGAATATTATGTTTTCGTATACAGTACGGTCGACCGTCCTAGGGTCAGTCGATGTCAACCGAACCAGTATGCAAAACACCACAGACGCGTACTCAGACAGGTTCTTGCTGTCAATTCGACAGTATCGCTCCTCTGTATGTATTTACTATACTACATAGGTACTATTTATTGTTGTTCTCCTATTATTATTTTTCTCTTTAATAATGAATGTGTTATGCCTTGAAGAAATAAAATTCGTAGTGAAATATCATCATCGTCGTCAGTCTGTCAAATTACCTGTTCTTTCTAAGTAAAATTTGAAAAAGTATTGGTTATGAAACTACGCCGCATAATTAAGAATTTTGGAAAACATGGTTGTTTGTACCCACATCGTCATAAAAAGACTCTAATAACAGAAAATGAGGAAAGGGATATTCTAATTTGTGCCGCAGTAGAAGGAACCTCGCGTATATCTAGCAGAAAAATTGCAGAGCAGCTGAATGCTTCACATAATACGGTGTTAAGAGTTTTAAAGAAAAAAATATATCCTAATGATGACAGATTCGACTTTTGTGAAGCACTTATCGGACGTTACATCAATGTCAAACACTTTGTCAAAAACATTTTATTTACTGATGAATCCTCTTTTGTGTTGCATGGACGTCACAGTCCCTCTGTTACACGCTATAGGTCTAAAGATAATCAACACATAACAAACAACGTTCGCAGAACAAAATCCCCAAAAGATGCATGTGTGGACAGGTCTTTTGGGAGACCGCATAATTGGCCCTTTTTTTATTGAAGGCAATTTAAAGACGAAAAGATATTTACAGCTTCTACAATATACTCTGCTGCCGTACATAGGAAACCTTTAAAACGTCGCTATACGCGATGTGTGGTTTCAGCAAGACGGGTCTTTTGGAAGACCGCATAATTGGCCCTTTTTTATTGAAGGCAATTTAAAGACGAAAAGATATTTACAGCTTCTACAATATACTATGCTGCCGTACATAGGAAACCTTTAAAACGTCGCTATACGCGATGTGTGGTTTCAGCAAGACGCCTGCCCGGCTCATAACGCATTTATCGTAGGAAGATACTTAGAGGAAATCTTTTATAATCGGCTGATCACCGGGTGGAATGTCATTCGGTGGCCTCCTAGGTCACCCGATCTAGTTTCAAACGATTTTTTCTTATGGGGTTATGTAAAGTCCACAATTTATGGATTTGAAAATAATAGAGCTCATTCTATGAGTTACGTGAAAAGATAATAGATTGCATGCGAAACGTATCAGCCGAAACATTGGCCAATGTCCGTAGAAATTTTGTTGATAGGCTAGGGTATTGTGCATTTCAGCTAGGAGATCGTTCTGAGAATCTATTGTCTTAAGTTTTCCTTTATCCTGATTTTCCATAGAACCTTGTTTTTTTAATATTTTGAACAATAAATCTGACATTTTTAAAGCAATTTATATTATTTGTGGATGGACTTCCCGTTTTGAAAGTATTGTTTGGGTAGTATTTTCGTACTGTTAGATAGATAATTACGTGGGATGGCTATGTGGCCTCTTGCTACTGCGACCTATAGGTCTATTGTAGCTCCTATTATCTAGACCATCCGGTCTAGCTTCGCCTTTTTTTATGAGGCTTTCCAGCCTTGCCGGGTTAGTCTTCATGTAGCTCGCCGCGTGTGGGTATGGTTCGCCAATGCACTCTAGCCTCAATCTGGCTAGTACCTTCTTCATGTAGGGTAGCAGATGGTCGAACATGTAATAGCCCTGGTACTATCTTGGCTCCTATTAAACTTCAAGATCGCGAAAAACTGATAGAAATTCTAGTGGTTCCTGACGTGTCTTCTACGTTGATCTTGGGTACGGATTTTTGGCGTATAATGGGTATAATTCCGGATTTGCGTAGGGGAGAATGGTCTTTCTCGTCCTGTGCTGTGGTTAGTGCGATATCAGAGAGTGAAGGAGGAATTTCTGCAGTTCAGCGGAACCGGGTAGAGGAATTGGTTGATGGATTATTTCGGAATGTGGATCCTAATGTAATTGGTTGTACGAACCTTGTGGAACATACTATAGTGACCCATAGCGAACCCATTAAACAGAGGTATTATCCGATATCACCGGCTATGCAGAAAATTGTCAATGCTGAGCTAGATAAATTACTCGAACAAGTCACCGAGAAGGATGCTTATCCTCTGCCGTACATTTCCCACACGCTGGATAAGCTTAGAGATGCGCGCTATCTATCATCCTTAGATATTAAATCGGCATATTTTCAGATTCCTGTAGCCGAAAGCTCGAGGAAATATACTGCTTTCACGGTGCCCAATCGCGGGTTATTTCAATTTAAGAGACTTCCTATGGGGTTGTCGGGTAGTCCTGCTGTGTGGCAACGGTTCATTGATAGAGTTATAGGGGTGGTCTTCATGTGGATCCTGAGAAGATTCAGGCAATCTTAAATATTCCTAATCCCACTAAGGTTTCTGAGGTACGGCGCATAATAGGTATGGCTAGTTGGTATCGCCGTTTCATTCCTGACTTCTCTACGACTATTTCCCCATTGACGAATTTATTAAGGAAGAACACTACTTTTAAATGGACTTCAGAGTGTGATCAGGCTTGGATGGCCTTGAAAGAACGTTTAGTTACCGCACCTATACTGTCGTGTCCCGATTTCTCCCGAGAATTTACGATACAGTGTGATAGCTCTGACTTTGGCATTGGTGCCGTGTTGACGCAGCACTTCGAGGATGGCGAACGGGTTATCGCGTATATTAGTAAGTCGTTATCTAAACAAGAACGGAAATTTTCCACTACAGAGAAGGAGTGCCTTGCGGTTTTATGGGCTATAGAAAAGTTCAGACCCTATGTGGAGGGATCCCACTTTACGGTTGTCACAGACCATTATTCACTGATTTGGTTGGATAATTTGCAAAATCCTTCGGGTCGTTTGGCACGTTGGGCGGTGCGTTTACAACAATATGACTTTACTATACAACACCGTAAAGGCAAAGATCATGTCGTCCCTGACGCCTTATCGCGAAGTGTGCCTGTATTGGATTGTCTTGAGGCAATCGAGGATAGTAGTGATCACTGGTATAATCGGCTAGTATGTCGGATTCGTGAACATCCGGAGAAATTCCCCGCTTTTCGCCTTATCCATGGAATTCCGCATAAACTCGTGCGTAGCGCCTATCCAGAGTTGGTAGATGGCGACTCGGAATGGAAACGGGTTATTCCGAAATCCAAACGACATGATAATCCGACTAGTGGACATTTGGGCGCGTATAAGACTATCCATCGGTTATCGAATAGATATTATTGGCCTGGTATGAAATCTGATGTATATCGATATATCCGCCAGGGTAAGGTATGCATGAGAGCCAAACCGTCTCAACAAGCACCTGCAGGTCAGATGGGAGGACATTCGTTGATTTCGAGACCTTGGGAGGTTGTCAGTGCAGATATCGTAGGACCTTTACCGAGAAGTAAGCATGGAAATCAATTCATCTTTGTGGTAGCCGATTGTTTCAGTAAGTACGCTCTCTTCTTTCCCCTCCGTAAAGCCACGGCCAAGGCGATCGTTAAGCACCTGGAAGATGATGTGTTCTTACATTTTGGAGTTCCCCGAAGTATCATAACGGATAACGGAGTTCAATTTCGATCTAAAGAGTTCACGAAGTTATTACAGACCTATAGTGTGAAGCCGTTATATACGACATATTACAGTCCTTGGGCAAATCCAACGGAGCGAATAAATCGTGTGCTAAAGACTATGTTAGTTTCATATGTGTCTACGAACCATCGATTATGGGATCAAGTGCTACCAAAGATCGCTTGCGCAGTACGAACTGCCCGCCATGAGGTAATCGGACTTACTCCTTATTTTGTTAATTTCGGGAGTGAAATGATCTTATCCGGTACAGATCATAAGGGCCAAGATAAAGATAATGAACCTGTTAACATAGATCGGGGGAAAACAGATATTTTTGCGCACAGATCGGAAGCTTTGACGAGGGTATATAAGGACATCCGTTTGCGTCTACAACAGGCTTATGAGAAATCTAAAAGCCGTTACGATCTTCGTAGACGTGCCGTTGAATATTTACCCAACCAACTGGTATGGCGTAAGAACTTTGTACTATCAGATGCCGCCAAATATTTCTCCGCCAAATTGGCAGACAAGTATATCGGGCCTTTTATGATTCATCGAAGGATCGGAAAGGACAGTTATAAATTGAAGGATTTAAATGAAAAGATATTACCCGGAACGTGGCATACTTCACATTTAAAGCCTCAAGTAGAATAATTGCGTTCTGGCGTGTAGGACCCGCCGTAGGAATAGGCCTACCGTATAATCGGCGTGAGGTATGAGTCCTCTAAACGAATCAGGAGATCCACACTTTGAACAACGCTGTTTCAGCTTATAATTGGTGGATTAGATGGTTCCAATATCGAATTTCGACATACTTTTTTTTGGTAGTTAGCTATCGTTTCGTTTGGGTAGCGTTTGAGAATTTTAAGTAGCGTCTTCTCGGTATTGTCGGTTGGGATTTTGATTTTGATCTTTTCAGGTTAGTATCTACTCGGATTTGACATTTTTTTGGTTGGTCTTGGATCGACGTTTCGGATTACTTGGATTTTGGATATTTGGTTTGGAGACGTCGAGGTTTGGCGTTGTTTACCTCGGTGTTGTTTTTCTTTTCTTTTTTTTTCTTTACAGGCTTTGGATTTACTCGGATTTGACTTGACGTCAAGGGAGTGCTTTCGTCCAGTAGTCTTGCCCAGCTGCGGGATTGTTGCCCCTGTGGCGGAGCCGATGCCGACGGTAGGGTGGGTGGAATTTTTGTTTGTTGTTTTTTTTGTTCGGCAATGTTTGCGTCGTTATTAATAGTGTTTTTTTGTTGTCGCCTTCAGCGTGTTAGTCTCTACGAGGCTGGTAGCGGACTTTAAACTTCTGGATTTTAGCATCGTTTTGTTTAGCCATCGTACACTTCTTTTTGTTGTCTCAGCGAACCTTAGCTCGATGCAGTTGGTGTATGGTTGTGTAACGCGTGAATGTGGAGACAACATTTATTTACCTTTCTCGTTTATGTCCAAATCCTTAATCCATTTTGCATCCTATAACTTGTAGTAATAAACCCGTTTTTAGTTGTCCCGTTTTTTTCTCGATCATTGTTCCGCTTCACGGACAGTGTATCTTTTACGCTGACTATTGTCGCTCGTTGCTTCGTGTGTGGGTCAGCGGGAACTCAGTTCTTGTCGACAGTACAGCTTCTTCTTCTTTCCGCCGCTGGAAGTAATGATCCCCTTCCAGTCTGAGCTTTTTTCCATGCTACATGCATCTTTGCTACGCCTTCTCAAGGATTTCTTCGGGGTACTGTTGCGGGAGCTTGGGAACTTGGCTGTTCCTCATGCGGTGCGGGGTGTGGCTCTAGTCAGATTGCGCTTTTTAGTTTGATTCTCTCCTTAGGTATTCCGGCCGATTTGCCGAAGAGCCGCGTGGTGGTTTGGCTGTATGTTGTCGTGAGTGAATCTGGTATGTTTGGAGCTAAGGGGAGTTGCTTTGCTGTGTTCGCCAGTTGTTGTAGGTTATGCGAAAATTTTGGACGCTTCAACGCGTTTTCTTCGGTTACTACTTTTCTTTTGAGTTGCGGATTAGAAATTTTGAGGAAAATTTCTTTCAGAGGAAAGAGGGGGATTGTTACGTTTTTTTTCTGCCGGCTCATCTGTAAATAATGTTATATTTTCTGAAGGTAGTTTACGTTGGAATTGTTACCTTGTTTAGCGATTGGCTACGTTAGGCGTTAAATTACGTTTTATTTTCTTGCCTTATTTAGAGTTCCTTAGGCATTGTGTTACAATTCATTCGTTATTCCACTTAGCTTTCGTTAGGTTCCGAGTTACGTTTTATTTGCTTATCCCTTATGTGTGATTTTCCTTGGATGTGGCCATTCGAGGGTCAGGTTAATTTTCATCCTTCCGGCTTGTGTTCTGGGAGTTCATTCTACAATGTACATATTTTTTGGAATTTCTGTGTTACATGTCGCTTAACCTACCTGTGAATTTAATTCTCGCATTGTTTTGTTCGTGTCACCGATAGTCTCTAAGTTGAGGTTATTCATGTGTTTACGTTCGTTCTGACAGTCATTCGACGGCTGCAGTTTCAATGTCGCCAACCTAGCAATGCGCGCGATTTATGTTGCTGGCTTGTGTAACTTTTCTTTTCTTCCCTGTTCTGCGTCTCTAATTATTTTATTTCGGTCAATTATTTCCCCATTTTTCTAGCGTTGCTCATTTGACGCTTTTCCTTATTAATTTCACACGGGATCCTGTCATGTGTTTTCTCGTGTTCCCGTCTTGTTACTAGAGGGCGTTCTGGCATTTGGTTGTTTTCTGCGCTTAGTTAGGGGGTCACTTCCTCTTCCGGAAAAAGAGACCACGTTAAGATTTCGTACAGGTAACCGGTGTTGAGTTACAGTCAAGTTAATTTAATTTTGGTGTATATGAAGCCTTTTTGGGATTTGAGACTGTAACCGCTTTTCGGAATTACTATTTGGTATTTGGATTGGAGTAAATTTCGTATCGCTTTGCGGATTTGAACCGTTATCTGTCGGCGTCTTTTACCAGCCACGTGGTCGTTGGAAGCTTAATATCGCCCTTTATCTCTCTAAAGGTAACATAACTTCTTTTACTTTTCTTTACTCTTTTCTTAGTCATTATTCTCATCACTTGGTTTGTGTATTAAATATTTTAGGGTGCTAGTGTCGAGTCGATAGTTATATTCGACGCTATGGTGTAGAGCGTCCCGCTAATTTTCCTGGTCCTGAGAACCGTATTGAACCGTGTCTTGATCCTGGGGTATATGGCGTAGGATTGCCCGCTTAGACCGCCGATTGTAACCGTATGAGCGAGTAGTGGTGCAGATCGAGCCAATCGAACGAGATAGCTTTGTAGGATCACGAAATCAGGCCAGATTCTTCCTATTTTTAATCGACTCGTATTAAATCTTGTACATTTCTTTCGTTTCACATTTATTTTCGCGTTATAGTTTGCTTTATAATATTGGGACATTTTAACTTGGGAAAGTTTATTAAAATGGGTAAAATTTAGAAATTCCAGGTATTCACGTGTCAATGTGGTTGCCTATGTCAACCTTTGTTTAGTCCAATCATATTAAAAGGGGCCTTCAGCTCCCTGTTACTATCTGTAAACGTTTTTTTCTGTAATTGAATAATATTTAATATCTGATAATTGATAATAGCGAATGAAGAGCCTTTAGCTCTCTTGTATTTTTTTATTACTATTATACTGAATTTTAATATTGTCTGTAGACGTAGGTTAATTCTCTTCTCTTTCGGTTAAATGTCAACTTTGATTGGTTGAGCCATTTTATTTGTTTCTTTTGTAAACTGAATTTAGTGTAAGCGCGACGGCTCTGGTGATTACTGAGAAGACGTGCGACCTTGACCTTGGTTGTCAAGTTATATAATGTATTTTTAGTGTGTACATTTTTTTTCCCTTATGGGGACACTCATGTATTTTGTCTTGTGACGATTTTCCCCTCATTTTGGTATTTTTTTTAAATTGGGGCTTTGTTTATATGGTCACTCGATTTTATGTATTTACAACTGAATACATATGTACTTATGCCTTGGTTGACCAACTATAGTTATATTTTATAGTTTTTTTTGGGATTTTGTCAAACAAACGAGTATACATATATATATATCAAACTATTTTAACTGGCACTTGGCGTTTTCTTTTCCCCCGAACTTTTTTTTTTCGGCCTGACTTCAGACATCCGCCTTTCTCGCTTGGGGCATAATCCTGGACGGGGTCCCTTTTCTCCACGAGCGAGTGGCGCCTTTAGTAATTTTACTGTTACCATCTATACTCCCACACCCAAGCCGCAGAAGCAGCTGGCAACCCCGCGTGACAGGAAAACAGGTAGGTCGAAAAACGGAGCTCGTTGTGTCGTCGCCATTGTCTTTTCATCTAGTTAATCAGGTAAAGGCGTAACAATGGCTATCTCCCTTTTCGTTGTCCCACACGATGGTATAGGTCCAATGAGTGGCCTAGATGTTCCTTCTTTGGCCAGGGCATCAGCCTTCTCGTTTCCTTTAATACCTTCGTGCCCCGGTACCCAACCTAGGGTCACCTTGCTGTGCGCCCCTAGTTCATTTAGTGCGCATACGCAGTCCCATATCAGCTTTGATATGATCTTTGTTGCGTCAAGCGCTTTTATCACAGCTTGATTATCAGTGAAGATGGCTATGGGTTTTTGTTCTGTCCCTTACCTTAATATTTCTCTGACACAGTGGTGAATCGCAACTGTTTCTGCCTGGAAAACTTCAGTTTCCTTCGATAGACTTAGACTGACTTCCATTCTTGGTTTAAGTCCGAGCATTCCGGCTCCTACACCTTGTTCCGTTTTCGAGCCGTCTGTATACCAGTGTAGAGAGGCTTTAACAGGAGAGCTACCTTTCCATTGCTCTCGTTCTGGTATTATGGTTTTATATTTTTTGTTGAAGTTGTATTTTGGAACCATTACGTCTGTGGGTAAACAGGTTACCTCCATGGTTTTTAGTTCTTTAATGAACTTCTGATATATTCTCCCATGTGTGTGTGTGATGGGTGTTTGATTTTGTATCAGTCTGTACGTGGCACACCTTGCTTCTCTTTGTATATGGATATGTAGAGGTGATAGGTTTAATAAGACTTCCATAGCCGGTGTTGGAGTAGTTCTCATGGCCCTGTGATGCACATACATGCTAGCCTTTGTACACCATGTAGGAGCCTCGCTACTTCGGCCTGTTGGGTCTTCGGCCACCACACCACTGACCCGTATGTTATAATAGGTCTGATCACCCTTGTGTATAGCCGTAAGGTCATTTTTCGGTTTAATCCCCAGTTTTTTCCACACAATTTTCTGCATCTGCCAATGGCCATAGATGCCTTATTGCATGTCTTGTGTATGTGTGTATTCCAGGTGAGTTTTTGATCAAAGGTATATCCCTTAGCCTTACCGGTTTAAACTCCCTAAGGTCTCTTTTTGTGAATGCGACAATCTGTGTCTTCATGGCATTAATAAACAGCCTTTCTCGAATCCACCAATTGTTCACAATATTTAGGGCTGTTTGCATTCGTTCAGAGATCACTCGTGCAAATTTCCCCTCCACAACGATTGCGAGGTCGTCTACATATCCGAGGCAATAAAAGCCCTTGGCTGACAGTTCCTCTAGTAGCTCATCAACTAGGTTTGCCCACAGTAGAGGCGACAGTACCCCTTCCTGTGGGCAACCTCCCCAGGCCTTGCTGTTAAGGTGGCTTCATCTATTGTAGATATGATCACCCTGATTTCCAGACTGGCCTTTACCCATCGACAGAGTGCGGGTGAAATACCTCGTCTTGCTACTGCTTCTACAAGAGAGTGCGTTGTAGCGTTATTGAACACTCCTTCTATGTCCAGAAAGGCAGACAGTGCTATATATTTATCCTCTATGGTTTTAGAGAGTAGTCTATTTAAATCATCCAGTGCCAGTTCTGTTGATTTGCCGGGTTGGTACGCGTATTGACGGTCGCTGAGTGGTTTAGCTTTCAAAGCGCCGTCTCTTATATGTCTGTCAATTAGCCTTTCTAGTGTTTTAAGTAAAAAGGATGACAGACTTATGGGCCTGTATGACTTAGAAGTGAAGTCCGCAACTCTACCTATTTTGGGTAGGTATACCACTCTTACTTCTCGCCATTTTGCCGGTATGTATCCCCATGCAATACAAGCTTTGAAGATTTTGCACAGATGGGGAACTAATGGTTCTATTCCCATCTGTAAAAAGGCTGGATAGATACTATCTAAACCCGGAGATTTAAACGGTTTAAATTCTTTTATTGCCCATCTTACTTTTTCCGGTCTTGTGATTTCTGTCGCCAGTTGCCATTCTTGCCTTTTGGGCCTCACTCGCCTATGTACTTGGCTTGCTGGCTTCTCACTGTCCGTTAGTATAGATGCCGCAGGAAAGTGGGTATTCACAAGGACCTTGATACTCTCCTCTTTTGTGTCGGTGAAGGTTCCGTCCTCTTTTTGTAGGAAACCGACTTCTTTTTGTGCGAAACCATCCTTAGCAAGGACCTTGTGGACTCTGGAGCATGCGCGAGTATCTATGATCTCCTCGCAGAACTTCCTCCACGAGTCTCGTTTTGCTTTTCGGATTTCTGTATTATACTGAGTAAGTTTATTCCTATATGTCTCCCAGTCCTGGTTGGCCATTGCTTTGTTGAATAGCCTTGGAACTTCAGTTCTCAGTTTCTGTAAGTTCTTACTCCACCGCCCTATCCGCCCTCTTTTGACGCTTTGTTTTTTCGGGGCAATTGCTCTCATAAGCCGCCATGATGGCTTCGCTTACGTGCTCTGTCGCTAATTCGATTCCGTCCACACTCTCCACCGGCGCCACACCCCCTTCTAGAGACTCCCTGAGAGGTTTCTGTATTTCACCTGAACTAGAGAGGTGTCGATATCGAACCTGATGTGGTTCTGTGATCCGCACACGACGGTTCATCAGACACATGCCAGTTAACAAGTGTGTCACTAATTTTCCCTGTACTAAAAGTTACATCTAGAACTTCCTTGCGGGTTTTAGTGACAAAAGTAGGTTTATTCCCTCTGTTTATTACTATAAGTCCTTCGGATGAAATACAATTTAGAACAGACTCACCTCTCGGGTTTGTGTTTGTCGCATCCTAGAATGAGCTGGAGGCACTTATCCTCACAATATGCGGTTATATTGCCTAGCATATGAGGTGGACATCTATTCTCCTCTCCCGGAAAGTATGCGGAGCATATTGCTCAGCTCCTAGGTCCCTCTTCCGTATTAGCTGTTAGAAGCCCTGTAACAAAGTCGCCGGTGTTAAGCACCGGTATCAAAGTACATGTAATTCTATCGCTATATAAGATACATGCCCTTGGCCTTGCATCTGAGGGATGGTATATGACCTTACCTCGTTGTGTTTTCAGGCCGACGATTTTCCCACCGTGTATCCATGGTTCCTGCGCCAGTGCAATATCTATGCTTTCTTGGTCAAACCTCCTGCTAAGCGTTGCCGATGCAGTTTTCGCATGCTGGAGGTTGGCCTGCAGGAACCTGATTTCTCCTTTGTAGCCCATTATGGTGGATGGGCCTCTCCTGCGAAGTACTCGGCCGAGAACCCTTCTTCCTCCATCGGGGTCACCCGCTTCGGGGTGGGTTTCCCTTGGAGCGTGACAACACTCGACGCGGAACTTTCGAGCCCGCTGTCCTCAGTGACTTCGGTATCAGGCTCTGTTGTCACCTCCATCGCCTGTGGTGTTGTAGAGGTTGCCGGGGTTTCATCCTCCTTGCTTTGCCTCTCTTCTTCCGTAGCTTTATCCTTGATACGGAAGCGCAAGGTTCCCATACCGAAGTAGGGTTTCATGTTAAGCTTTTGGAGCTCCTCCTTTAACTCGTCGTCAACGGCGAAGGTCCATACTGCTCCTTTCTCAGCTGGGGTTGTCCCCCAGACAATCCAGTCATTCGTCTGGAGCTTCCAGTTGCTGACTCTAAGTCTTTACAGGATCTGCTCTGACGTTAACTTTACTCCGTATTCGTCCGGTACGAAGGTAACGCAGGTGGTAGGTTTTGGGATCTGCCTTCCTTCCAGGGCCCGTAGGGAGGCCCTTCCCATGACCTCAGTCCCGAGACGTTCTCCGTCAGCCACCACGCGCTTTCCTCGTCCGCGCAGGTCACGATCAAGTGGCCCGGTCTGAACAGACACTTGCTCTGGAATCTTTTCATTGGCCTGTAGTATGGCATGGTGTACCTCAATGAGCTTCTCTCTCTCTAGGAGTACTCTTGGGTACGCTTCGTCCACCACTGCAATCTTGACTCCCGCGATAGCATCTCTGAAGGAAGCAACCTCAGTTTTAGCCCTTTTCTTCGTGGAAGCGGTGCTTCGTGGTGTACTACTCTCTAACCTTTGCCGCTTCGGGGTCTTTGGGGTTTTTTCGCTCTTTGTTGTTGTTGATGAGCTTTTCCCAAGATGACTGATCACGTTAGCCTTGATTACAGCCCTTTTGGCCTTGATATAATCTTGTCCTTGCGCAACCAGTTTCTTAATTTTACCCTTAGAAGTCCCAGAGACTCGCGCTCCTCGGATTTCTTCGTCGGACATTAGGTCGACATCCTCCGGGGTATCAACACTAATGCTTAATTTTTTCGGGGGCCACCGCGCGCTTTCCTCGTCCGCGCAGGTCAGCATCAAGTGGCCCGGTCTGAACAGACACTTCACAAAGCGGACCTGTAGTCCTTGCTCTGGAATCTTTTCATTGGCCTGTAGTATGGCATGGTGTACCTTAATGAGCTTTTCTCTCTATAGTATTCTTGGGTACGCTTTGTCCATCACTGCAATCTTGACTCCCGCGATAGCATCTCTGAAGGAAGCAACCTCAGTTTAAGCCTTTTTCTTTGTGGAAGCGGTGCTTCGTGCTTTACTACCCTCTGACCTTTGCCGCTTCGGGGTCTTTGGCGGTTTTTCGCTCTTTGTTGTTGTTGATGAGCTTTTCCCAAGATGACTGGTCACGTTAGCCTTCATTACAGCCCTTTTGGCCTTGATGTAATGTTGTCCTTGCGCGACCAGTTTCTTAATTTTACCCTTAGAAATCCCAGAGACTCGCACTCCTCGGATTTCTTCGTCGGGCATTAGGTCGACATCCTCCGGGGTATCAACTCTAATGCTTGATTTTTTCGGGGGCCTTAGATCTGTGTCCCTCTGGCTCCCTTGACCTGTTGATGGGGCTGGCTTAGGTTCCTGCCTTTCAGCTTTGGACCTTTCGCCTTTACCCTCATCCGAAGTTGGATCTGAAACACTTATTAATTTTTGGTTTGTACTTACTCATGATGAATCCCACGAGAAGCTAGGGAAAACAACTACAACAGAGCCCCGCATGCTGGGTGGAGGGGTATATACAATGGGGTTCCCTCTGGTGCCCCAAGGTTGGGCAGACTAATCTTATATTTAGCCACGCATCTCCTCGGCCGGACGCCCTGCCTTAGGATTTAGGTTTTTTGTGAGGTTGTCTCCTCTCGATCCGGGCGGTTAAGCCAAGATCCCCCAACACTCCGTTATCGTGAGACATGACCACAGCAGCACGGAAGTGCCTGGTATATCGGACAGATGACCTGCTCCGTCCGGCGCCGTTTTTAATCCTGGTGCAAACCCGACACGACAGCCGGGATTCAGGAGTATCCATCTTAGTCTGGCATTTCAACAGAAACCTATCCGACATGGGAGACCCTACCAGTAGCACCGCTACCGATGGCATGGTTTTCTGTATCCTTAACGCACGCAAGCCCCATCACCCGCTCCTTCAGTCAAGCTGCCGGAGCTACGTCAAGGTGTGGATACAGCGATGGGGTTTCTTACTGTTAAAAGCAGCTTGAAAATATTTATCTCTTTTTAAAATTGTTTTTATTTCCATAAGAATAGACAACCTCGATTTCTCAAAAGTTAACGGAATTAAACATTTTATAAAGGATTGAGATCGCCGGTAAGTGAAACAGAAATTTTTTTTTCAAAGACTTGTGGCTTTCGAGATTTTTTGAGTTGAAAGATGCCCGAGGAAGTCACGTGACCCAAACGCAAGCTGACGTAGAAAACCTGTAAGTCAGATTATAAGGTTATGACATTACTAATATGATAACACAAATATATGATCCTTTTTAACCATTAATACATAGAATTAGTACTTTGTGTACATGCATGATAATACATATTATTGTAACGTCTGTACTTGTAGAATATCACTAATTTTAATACCATACTACTCGTACAGGTTAGGTACTTGTACTTACATCATAATGATCAGAACAAAAATATCCTGTAGTCTTCTCTGCCAAAGGTTCATCTCTCCTCATGGTAGTGAACCATTTTTTTGTAAAAAGAAATCGTTCGAATACAAGGCACAAGTAGTCAAGCCATTGATTTCAATAACATAAACAAAGGTTCATACGTCACAAGTTGTAGTTCATGTAAACGCCGCGTTTTGGGAGAGCGCTGTAATCGTGCTTCTTTCTTCCCCGATTTCTAGGTGAAAAACTATATTTTTTCATCTGGGAATAAAAGAAATGGGTTTTTCTCATGATTATCTTTAAATTTGAAGAATAATTACAACGTACATAGGTTCTCTATTTGCCGAAGGCGTCTGTGGTTTATTTCATACGTTTTCGATCGACTGACCCTAGGACGGTCGACCGTACTGTATAAGCGTTTCGATTCATGTGCAAGCTAGTACTCAACTACCTGTTCTGCAATCTCGTACATTTAGAATCTTTTTCTTCAGACATACATAAACAAAACGAAAAATAATCTAGAAAATACTTTGCTTTTAGTTTCAGCAGTTATATCAAAACTTATCTGTCAACGTCAAAATGAAGCCCACTTACATTTGTTTTATAAGTTTTATTACAAGTGCAGTCTTACATATGTACATTAGTAAATTTATTCATTATTATCAAGGTGTCAAGATCCAATTAGACTACTGGTACAAAAACTAGTATACATACTTTGGTTGTCTTATAAATATTATATATATCTCTAAGCTGTTCTGCTCGATTTGCCAAATCTGAAGAATACCATTCTATCACATCCTCTGTGAATTTTCTACACTTCACCAATGGAAAAGAAGAATTGAATTGGTGCAAAAGGACACTATAAAATTGATCGAAACCGTCTGACCCAGAAGAAATAATATGAGACCAATTTTCACAGGCAAGCTGTGATTGAAACTGTGCAACCGAGTCCTTAGAAAAGTTGCGTCTATATTCTGTAATCGGTGCAATCAGTTTCGACGGTAATTCAATTTCCAGTAGCTGGAATCGATGATCTGGGAAAATCAAATCTCTTGTGGAACACGTATGTTTAGGAGTATTATCGTCAATAAAAATGTTGTCTAGCAGTGTAGATGATAGAGAAGTAATCCTCGTAGGATCAGTTACAGAGGGGACAAGATGAAAACAATTAAAAACACTGAGCACTTTCCAAACAGTAATTGTGTTATTTAAAAAATGTACGTTAAAATCGCCGCAGACTATCACCGCGTGGTTTGTATTCGTTACTTCGTGAAGCAAATCAAATAGCTTTTCACAAAGAACATCAAGATCGCCAGTGGGCGATCTATACAAGCAGATAACAATAAAAGGATTGGTACTCATGGTTACCCCAACACATGCGTACTCGAAATCCTGCCCCACCGAATTCACTGAGCAAAAAAAAGCATCTGAGCGTATGCCATTTCGGACTAAAATTGCTGGCCTGCCCGCTCAACTTAGATTTTATTATCGCCTTGATAATGACAGCATTGCTGTTGAAACGCGTCGGTGTTTTAATTAAAACTTGTTTGGTGTTTAGTGGGTTAAAGTGTTTAGTACTGTTTATTATTCAGACTTTTTGATAGTTTTCCTATTTTGGTCTGCAAATTAGTAATTATAATTTGCTTTTCATTCAGCTTGTCCTTTAATGATTGTAATTCATCTTCGAATCTCAGTTTCTCATCCTTCAATTCACTTAATTCAAATTCTGCTCGTGCAAGTTTATTACGCAAGTCTTCAACTATATCCGTTTCTCCACCATCCATTCCTGTATGATCAGAAATCACGGTAATATAACTGTTATTCATAGTTCTACGTTGAGTCGTTGCATTCGATGACCGTTGACTAGTTGCTTTATTCGGCTCTGCTCTGTTTCCGTCGTAGTTATTGGCGGCATTTTAATTTAATTCTTAGGTTTATTTTTCTTTTGGAAAAGCAATTTATAGATTACAGGTAACAAATATAAATATAAATATTAATTATAAATATATAAAGCTAATAAACAGGTGGGCAGAGTATATTTAGCAATAGAGTTAACAAAATAGATTTAAACAATTAAAACATCGGTATCACCAAACACCACAACTTTGATTAATTACTCGGGACACGTGTTTCGAGAATGCATGGGTTCTCATCATCAACCGAATACCGAATGAATAAATAAAATTAAAAAACTATCACTATAAACCTCCCCCTCCTACTAGTATAAACAAACATGGCATGCGATTCTTTACCTAACCGGCCGTTAACACATGTTGAGAAGGGACCATCTATTTCTTACTTAAATTATCGAACAAGACCGATTTTCCAAGAATCGATAGTTCTCTATTCATGAGATTATTTTCGTGTTTATCAATGGCTTTTAATAATTTGGCACTAGCCTATTTCAATATGATGTCCCTTTTCAATTAAATGTTGCGCTACTGCGGACGATTCCTTTCTTCCATATCGAAAGTGAGCTAGGTGTTTTTTATATCTAGTCTCTATTGACCTTTTTGTTTGCCCGATATAAATTTGATCACAGTCTTTACATGCGATTTTATAAATTCCAGACTTCTGTCTCATCTCGGGTTTGTCTTTCGAAAGATTTTTTAACGTACTATTGGTCTTAAAACGAACATTTAATCTGAACTGTTAAAAAACGCAGTTCAATGCTTTGGTTATGGGATGGAACGGATAGAGTGGATCGGATTATACAACTAAGGAATACATCAGGAATGCATGCAAAGACAAAATTGCAAAAAATGCTCGTGTTAGTCGTTTCAACAATAGTAAGAAAGAACTCAAAATTGTTAAAGGTCTTAGAGAGAAAGATTGTTTTTATCTAAAATCCAACAGAAACCAGGACGAAATAGGACGATCAAAACTCATATACTCAATACAGGGATAACAGACAGAATAACATCTTTCAACATTCGAATTACCATTACAACAATAAACAAACATACCACCCACGTAATACACAAACGTATAGGGATCATACACGCCATCAAGAAACACCATCTTATAATAATAATTCAAAATCGAAAAATAAAGTACCAGAACTGAATTCCATTCAAATTGAAGCTGAAACACATTCTTCACCTTAAACTCTTTTTTAGCCTAGATCCTCCAAATTCTTGTAATAATGTTAATAAAACAAATGAAACACTTTTAGATTCACAAACTTTTGACAAGAACATTCAAATTGTAACGAATATAGCGCCTATAATAGAAACACATACGCAACATACATACTTCAGATACATCCATATTTAATATAGATGATAATATACAGGGGCAAAATGATAAACAATATAGGGATATTATACAGAGGCCTATTTTAAACACATATGAACATATGATTTTAAACGGAGATGGTAATATGCAATATAGTGTAAATATGGAAAAACACTTACCATTTATTGATGTTGAATTCTGCGATATTAAAATGTTTGCATTAATGGATAGTGGATCAGAAATTTCTTTTGTATCTCAAGATGCTTACGACAGGAATGTGGAGAACTTTTCTAAATTTGTCTTGAAAGTTAATTCTATGAACATCAGATTCGGTACTAACAAGCATTTGGCTAAAATGGAAAAATCCATTTGTAATGATATAAAAATTAACGAAAAGGTATACAAATCGGTATTATATGTTATGCCAAGTTTAAAATATGCAATATTATTGAGTCACGACTTTTAAAGAAATATGAGTGAAATGTTAATTTTAAAGACTATTTATTGAAATTACAAGATAATAATCAGATTTTAATGACAGGTTTTGTTAAGCCAGACGTACAGGAATTGGACAATGTATTATTAAACTCCATAGATGTATCCCAAAGAGCAGATACCCACAACATATGCGACAACATAGAATTTCAAGAGAATAAGCGGTAGATTATCGTATTGAAGAACAATATTGCGAATATTAGCATCATTAATGGCTATGCAGCAGTGGAAGATGCGTCGCAAAAGGAAAAAGAAGGATTCTATGAAAAAATCGACCAAATGTATGAAAAGATTCCACGCCATGATACGATAACAATCCTATGCGACTTTAACGCTAAAATTGGGAGAGAAGCCTACTTCAAGAGTGTTATCGGAAAGCACTCACTACACGCTACTACAAATGACAATGGAACTAGACTGTGCAATCTAGCCGCACAGTGTAACATGATTATAGCAAGTACCAAGTTCCAACATAAAATCGAGCATAAGACAACATGGGTATTCCCTGGAAGAACATACGGCAATAAAATTGGTCATATACTCATAAAAAAGAGAGGGAAAAATTGATAATATCCCGTATCCATTTTTCTCCCTCTTTTTTAAGGTAATACAGAGGTACTAGTGTAAACACTGACCACCACCTGGTAATAGCTAAGATAACACTTTGAAAAACGGATAGTGTCAAAAGGAAAAGTATCAACAGAAAACAGGTGCATATATAAACTGAAAATCGGCCAGAATCAAGTAGAGTATGAAAATGAAATCAAATTACAGGTACAATAAAATGAACAGAACGAAGATGTGGGCGATAAGTGGATAAATATAAAAAATGCTATAATATTTGCAGCGGAAAAAACCGTAGGAAGAGAAGAAGTCCCAAGAAGGCAAACATGGTTTGACGCGGAATGCGAAACAGCGATGGAGAATAAGAGAAAAGCAAGATTGAAATGGCTACGTTCTAATAATGAGAATGACTATGAAGAGTACAGATGTGAAAGAAAAGAGGGTGATAAAATAATAAAAAAGAAAAAGGAAGAGGAGATAGAGAAAAGGCTGGACGAAATAGAAAGGGATTGTAAGAATAATAGCAAACTATATCAATATACAAAGAAGGAAGGTAGCAACGATAGGCATAGAGAGGAAGGTATGAGAGGATTACGTGAAAATGAGTGCCCAAGTGGAAGAAGAGCAGGAGAAAGATGGATATCCATTGACCGAGATACCAAAAGAGGGACAAGTAAAGTAACTCGAAGAATGCCGAGAAATAATCGGTAATTTAAAGTGTGGGAACGCTCCCAATAAATTGTTGAAAGGTGGAGGGCAGGAATTGATGTCAAGAATATATAACCTAATACTACAGATATGGAAAACAGAAGTGATGCCAGAAGAATGGAAGCAAGGAATAATAGCATCAATTCCAAAGAAAGGAGACCTTAAAAAGTGTGAAAACTATAGACAAATTACCCTACTAAGTACAACATACAAGATCTTTACAACAGTATTACTAAAGCGACTAAATGTATACACACAGAGAGCAGTTGGTGAGTACCAAAACGGATTTAGACAGAGCAGGTCAACCGTGAACGCAATACATGTTCTTAACAAAATTATTGAGAAAAGCTACGAGGAAGATATACTATTGTATATAATTTTTGTATACTTCAAGCAAGCCTTCGATAGTTTAAGAAGAAAGATCATCCTGAAGAACGCAAAGGAAATAGCAATACCGGAAAAAATAATTCGATTAATCAAAGCCACAATGGCAGGCTCGACGGCAGTAGTAAAAACATCTGAAGGGAACACCACTCAGGTAAAGACCCATAGAGGTGTGAGGCAGGGAGACGGTCTGTCCACGTCCTTGTTTAATATAGCAGTCGAAGAAATTAGGAAAAAGTAGATAGATCTTCCTGAAATTTTGTATAGGCCCACAGTTCGTCATTATGAACAACTTTTCTTAGTAATATTTTAGCATGCTGTGAACAGGAAATGTACGAAACGGATATACATCTTGCTCAGATGTCAAGGCCTACGTGATTTTACAAACTCGAAAGTATACTAGAGATAAGTTTCAAACCAAGCAGGGCTAACTTACAAAAGATCAAATTGAGATTCAAAGATTTTTAGTTCCGCACACCTCTTGTAACATCAAGATACGCTGATCTAGATATCAGTATAAAATTAAATTTGTAAAGTCATCAAGTAACGCTAACACGGATGCGCTTTCAAGATTGCCACTTCCAGACACTAACGTTGTATATTCAGATATGGGATATATACATATATGTATCATATTCAAGAAGCCTTACCTGTCATTTATAAAAATGTAGCGTGTGAAACAAGAAAAGACATAACTTTGAATAAAGTTTTTGGGTTTTGTTTACATGGCTGGCCGACTGAGAACTTTGAAAATAACATACTAAATAACTATTTTAGAAAAAAGAGCAAATTCATATTGAGCATGATTGGTTATTATGAGGATATCGCGTTATTATTCCTAGTAAACTTAGAAAGTTAATTTTGGAACATTTACATAACTCACATTTGAGGTGTAGTAAAATAAAGTCAATTGCTTACTTCCATCTTTCTGGGGGTATATAAACGAGTCGATGAATAATTGTATAAAGACAGACAGTATCATCACAATGGCCTATTCACGTTTAACACATGAAGCCGCTAGAGGTTTTCCTAGCTTTGCAATTCCTCAAGAACGTTCGTGTCTAGACAAGAAATTACAGTGGTTTTGTAAAGAGGCCGAATGCGCTATAATTTACGTTGGGTCACTGAATCTTAGTATTCTATATAAACACATCAGTGCACCAGAAGATTGCCAGACAACTGAAGAACAGGTTAACTGTGAATTTAGCACCACTGTGAAAGTGTGCAAAAATTGTATTAGAGCAATTTATCTGCTGGATGTACTTGGTAAGAAAAAATTGGCAAATAGTTATTAAATATTTTAACAATTTTTTTTTAGATCGAGTTTACCATCATTCACTTTGTTTCTTTTCCGAAGAAGACGAAATCATTAATAAAATAGCTTTTCAAGAGGAATGCGTCAACTGTAAAGCCGAATTAATAATATTTAAGAAAGTCTTGCATTGCAATGAATGTTTGATGATATACAATATTAGAAGAATAGACAATCAACTCCATACGCTTAACATTACAGATTTTTAATAATTTCTTAATATCAATTTAGTAATAAAACAAATATGATAAATAGACGCTTATTCTTTGTTCCTATCTCCCAGACAGTGTCTCTACTATCTCGTCGCCGGCGCCCGACGGCAAATACCTACTGCAGCTGAAATTAATTCTGATGAAGGATGCGAAACGAGTGGCGAAGGAACAATTATGGACGAAAACCTGCTCAATTCGTAGTGACGCCGTTGATGGTGCCTCGATATCAAGCCCTTCTACGTCTTCTACAAGACGTAAAAGAAAATATCCAGAAACATCGAAACATCAAAAAATCCAAACGCTTTCGGCGATTATCAAATTTTTCGAGAAATACCCGGTATGTCCCTTATTAAGTTCATGTAAAACTGCACAATGGTTAGAAAATCCTATTTTACGCAGTTTTGGTAGAAATGATTTACAATTTCAATCTGCAATAGATATTTTTCAAAGACAGATTTGTAACAAAACTATGAATGAATTAATTGAATTCTACTTAAATAGTCAACCGTTATTCGATTGTACATCTAGTCATATATACGATTATTATTATTCTTTAGAAGAATCACAAACAAAATTATATGATTTAATTGCTTATCAATGTAAGTATGATGAAGATTTTATAAAAGAATTTTTACAAATTGTTTATAATATTTTAGATAAAAAATTAGAAAAAAGAATTGTATACAAATTAAAGGCCCAAGTAATGCAGGTAAAACTATATTTTCGAAAATTTGTGCATCATTATGTTTGGTTAAAGGGCAATTATCTAACTTTAATAAATACTGTCAATTTCCATTACAAGACTGCGTAGATACACGTATATTAATATGGGACGAACCGAATTGTGAACCTTCTGCATTTGATACATGTAAAATGTTATTTGCTAGTGATCCATGTATGGCGAATATTAAATATCAAAGTCATGTTCAAATAGATAAAACTCCTATTATTGTTACTACTAATGTAGAAATTGTTCCTTGTAACGATATTTTCAATAATCGTATGTATAAATTTAATTGGAATATAGCACCAATGCTAAAAACTTATATTAAGAATATAATATCCGTTAGCTTTATATGAATTGTGGAAATTATATGGTATAATTAATATTAATGTTAGTGTATAAGTGTCCATTTATATATACACATATATGTTAGGTGATGGGTATTAATAAATAAAAAAATTATAATCTAACAATATCTTTTATTTCAATAAAACATATACATCATATTAGTCAGTAGTATCGTATTTTCCATGCCAGTTTTGTGAATAATATTCTCCTATATGAGGTTGTTGCATATAATAATGTAGCATAAATTTATTCTTTGAAGCAATAGCACAATTTTCGAACATGAAATTATTACTAAATCCTATAACGCAAGCAACTACATTGAATTTCATATTCAGCACTTGCATTTACAAAATTAGGAGTAGTATCAGTTGGTGCATTAACTTGTACTGGTTCAATTCCAAAGTGAACTTGTGGTTGCGCCTTTGTTGAATGTAATATAATATCACTTGTAAACATATGATATTTATCAATAATATTTTCATATGCTAATTTCTGTCCGTTTTTTTTCAAATAAAGGATATACTTTTGGAGTATTCTGAGCAAATGCTTCTTCTTGTATATATTGACAAGTCTTCTTTCCAACATCAGTATGATTTATAAATAAGGCTTTAACTTTATTTGGAACAACTGCATTATGATAAGGATGTTTTAAAATGCCATTTCTTGGTTTATAAGAATATTTTATTATCGGAATGTTAATGTGTTCATTTAAATTATATCGATCAATAACATTATCTAACCGAGGCCAGCCACTATTAACGTGATATTTATTTTTAGTAGATTCATTAGTTGTAGCCATTATACAAGCATAATCGGTAATGCTCGATTAGCTCCCCAACTTGTAGGAAAATTCGTTGGTGTTGTAGAAGAATGACAGTCCGTTACATCGCCATAAAATCGATGTGTAAATTCATCTGCTGTTACATCCCCAACTTCATTGGTGGTCATTGGAGCTTTATCATTTTGTTTTAATTTCATATTAGTTACATCTAGTTTTTGATTTAAACCACTACAATGCTTACCAAATATTACATGCATTGAATTAGCACTACCTGTTATTGTAGATCCTACATCAAACAAACATCGAACTCCTTTGGGGATTACTTCAACATAAACTTCTTTTATATAACTTCCAATAGGTAAATTACTATATTCAATTGGTAATAAATAAAAAGGTACCCAATCTACAGGTAAATACGCAAGACTTGTTGTATACGCCATATAATCGTTTACAAGTTTAGGAGATCCACGTGCAAATTTAGCTGAAGCGAATCCCCAAGTATGCATTAATCTAGATTTTTAAAAAAATGTCATATTTGGACTTGCTAATGATGAATTAAAATATAATGGAGCTGTACTATTACCGGGATTAGTAACTCCATTACGATTATCAATACTACTTTCCGCTTGTGGTGCATCTACTTCATCTGTATTCATAGGAGAATTAGTATCATCTTGACCAATGTCACTAACACCCCGCGAACCGCTTTGTATTATATACGTGACACTGCTTCAACCTTTTACTGATGCGTGTGCGAGAGGTTGCTACAATAACATAATAAACAGAGATAATGACTTTTTTAAAGGAGTTGGTGCTGTCACAAAGTCACCTGGGTGTCACAAAGTCACCTCGTTTTACGGTAACTGATAAGCTTATTAAGCTGTTAGCTAAAAATTTTTCTAATCCTGCAAATTCTGTGTTATAAAAGAAGTACGTAGTTTTTATGCAGTTTTTGTGTGTATGCAGTTTGTACCTACGTAGTTGCTGTGCACGGTAAATAAAATATTCATTCGTTATCCCGACTTGTGACTAGTTATTTCAATTACCTGTGATCTACCTAAATATTTTAAATTTAAGTTACAACACTAATGAGATAATTATACATATAGCCATTTTACTCAGGAAATCCAATATCTTGCTTGATAACATAGATAAAAGAATTTTTTTATTTCATGTGGCTAGTTTTCTCAAAATCTACAAATTTAAAACCATGGCTATTATACAGGATGAAAACGCAAACCTATATCTTTTATCATTTATTTTGAATCTACATGAAAAATAAACGCCCTTTTATATATGGTATTCATATGAAAAAACTGACGGTCTGAGATATTTGGCTTACTATGGTTTTCTAGTTAATTTTCGTCAATAATATGTAATACCTATCGTAAAATTTTGGTTAGGCTAATTAACAGAAAAACATATTTTTTGATCAAATGTTAGGTAATAATGTCGGAAACTGACCGACGGTATCAGGGGTGCGCAAAAAATGTTATCAAGTATGACGAAAAAACAAAATATGAACAATCTTCGTTAATTCAAATGGAACATCCTGCATATTAGTCGTCAGTAAACCGCAGTATTAAATATTCTACAATTTTGCTATAGCATTTCCTATACCTTTAAGTTCAACACTTTAGGTAAAAAAACGCAGTATCATAGTAAAAAGTGAGAAATTTAAGCATAGCTTGGAATTTACCCCGTTAGAAAAAAAAACACCATATATATATATATATATTTCATACAGACCGCTTACCCGTTAATTGCAACCTTTTTCCTAACGTAGTACGGTCGTGTACTTCCGATAGCTGTTATATATATATATATATATAGAAAACTTGCGATGTGAAATAAATCAGTTTTGACACTGAAGGTTCTAATATTGTTTAATGATGTAAATTACTGTTTTTATTGAAAATAAAAACTAGAATTTGGGTTCGTTAAATAAAAGACGTATTTAGCCTCGTGACGTTTCGGAAATATGATTTATTCCTTCCTCAGACCTGCATTACGGAGAAATCAAATTATAAAATTTGCGCAAAAATTATAAAGTCTGGGCAAAAGAACTTACAGTTGGCCGGCAGTTAAATTTTCACAATGAAATGGCCTTCAAGAAAAGCACGTTGCAACATCTTAGCATAAACCAAAAACAATGTATGCGCCGATCACAGTGAAATTTTCCTGACATGTGGTAAAATTATTTTAAAAATTTTGTTTAAAAACGACGTTTGCACTAATTAACACATTGTGAAAATTTAACTGCCGGCCAACTGTAAGTTCTTTTGCCCAGACTTTATAATTTTTGCGCAAATTTTATAATTTGATTTCTCCGTAATGCAGGTCTGAGGAAGGAATAAATCATATTTCCGAAACGTCACGAGGCTAAATACGTCTTTTATTTAACGAACCCAAATTCTAGTTTTTATTTTCAATAAAAACAGTAATTTACATCATTAAACAATATTAGAACCTTCAGTGTCAAAACTGATTTATTTCACATCGCAAGTTTTCAATTTAACATGGGTTTCTACACTGATATTACCAAGGATTACGGCGCCAACACCACCAAGGCAATGAAGGATTGGACAAACACCAACAGGAAGCTAGCATCATTTAGAAACAGACTGGTATTCCTCAAGAAATGCCGAAAACATTCAATCTTTCCACCACACATCATTAATAGCTTTAAATCAATACAATATTGTTCAGTCGGATGCAATGCTAAACTTATTAACGATTCACACAAGATCATGCATAACTTCAAAAATCGTGTTCTCAGGTGGGAGATTAATAATACGCACACCCACATTAATTTTCTGGTCGATAGAAGGGCACAGCTACTTTTGCAAATCAAAGAAATCATCCCCACAGGTATGTACAATACTTTCAATAACTTACAAAAATCGAACTACAATAAAATTTTCCAAAAGATCAAAAACACAATTTTAAAAAAATTCTATAGACTCCAAATTCAAAATAACCAGGTCTCTAATACCAATAAAAACATTAATGCTACTAATCCAAATTATAGCACATATGGCTCAGACAATCTTCACACAGACACTACCAACATTCACAATCACCCACCACACACAAACATACTCACTAATAATACCATTTACACCAACACTACTCAAGAAAACATGTTCCCAACGGATAATTCCTTCTTCAAAAACCTTACCGATAAACATATCCCTCCAAACGTAGTGGAATTGCTTTCCAAAGGTCCCAAGTTTTCTTTACCCATTAACAATGCCAATATACCACTACATCGTCTCTTGGCTGACTGTGAGGACATTCTACGCGAACTTCAACCAGAAGACAGAGACAAATACAGAACAGAGATTGCCTTTCATACCAGTCTCTTTCTTAAATCCACCACTAACCAGCGTACTGACAACAATCAACTTGATGCTCTGAAATTCATTAAACAAAACAAAGACATTATTATCACTATTTCTGATAAAAGTAACGTCACAGTTTGTATGTATAAAAGTGATTACGATCAAAAAATGAAAGATCTACTCGAGGACCAAGATATTTATAAGAAAATAAAATCGGATCCTACATTTTCGTATGAAAGAAAAACTAATAATTTCATCAAAGATTTAAAAAATAAATATTACATAAATGATGATACATACAAAATTCTAACCAAACGTAACTCGGCCATACCACGTATCTACGGTATCCCTAAGATACACAAACCAGATAATCCTTTAAGACCTATAATAAGTAACATTGATGGTCATAGTAAAAACGTCGCTAAGTTTTTGGCCGATATTCTCAAAATTTCATTTCGTGATTTTAATGAGTTCAGAGTACAAGATTCTTTTATTTTTGCCGACAGAGTAAACAATTTGATCATACCGGAAAATCATGTATTAGTTTCTTTCGATGTCGTCAGCCTGTTTACCAATATACCCACAGAATTAGTCATCAATATCATAGAAGATAATTGGTTTCTCGTTGAACCCAATACACCTATCCCTAAAACTGATTTTCTTAATTTACTTAAGTGGGTTTTTAACTCTGTTTATTTCACATATAAAGAGGAATTTTTTCAACAAATACATGGTACACCTATGGGAAGTCCCCTATCACCCATAATTGCTGATATTGTCATGAATAGTGTTCTTAAAGAGATCAAAGGCAAAACACCCTTCTCTTTTGGTTTTCTCTATCAATACGTCGATGACTTGGCTTGCTCCTTACCCTCAGAACAAATTCAATACACCCTAGAATTGTTTAATAGTATTAATAACAAACTCAAATTCACCTACGAGAAAGAACAAAACAATGAATTACCCTTCTTAGACACCCTCATGATCAGATCAGGAGACACTATTAAACTGCGCTGGTACAGAAAACCCAGTAATTCAAACCGGCTTTTAGACTATAACTCACAATGCCCCACTAAATACAAAACCAATTTGGTATTGGCGTTAAAAAATAGAATACAAAAAATAAGCCACCCTGACTATGTTAACAAAGATCTATACACACTCTGGCACATCCTAATAAAAAACCACTTTCCACCATATCTAACTAAAAGACTTTTATTTTCTAATACTAACCCGCCAGTTGTCCCTTCTACCAACACACAACCTGCCAAACAGACAGCTGATCCCGTAATTTACAAATCCTTAATTTACATACCCTCTTTAACAGACAAAATCAAAAAAATGTTTAAAAACTCCAACATCAACATAGCACACACAACCGCCATTCCTGCACAAATCTTTTATACCAAACTAAAAAACAAACTACCCCAAGATCAGCACCATCATGTGGTATACGCGGTCAGATGTGAGGATTGTCAACGGTACTACATTGGTCAAACCAAACAAAGATGGCGTGAACGTCGCTGTCAACATAAATCGGATTTCAAAAACCCTAAAAATGTGCTTTAGCAGCCCACGTTCATAATACCAAACATAATGTCAATTTAGACAATCCAATATTTTTATTTAATCCAAATAATTATAATAAGCGTTTGTTCTTAGAGAATCTCGCCATCAGTAAAACCACTAACAATCTTAATACTAAAGAGCAAACAGCGTCCTTATCTAATATCTATTCCGGTATAAAAAATTACATTAATATTAAATTGCCCTGACCTCTGTTTTCAATTGTAAAAACCCCTGTACATGCATAAATTTCGACCGGCATTGGCTGTGTCTCTCTAACGTTTTGCTCTCTTTCCCGCATTGAGATTTTTCTTATCACCCAATTTTTGCTTTACGATCATGCATTGCATTCGGTTTGTGTATCTTAAACGTTTTACAGTTTTGATTTAAAATTGTTAACTTAAAGTTTTTAATGTGTTAATTAGTGCAAACGTCGTTTTTAAACAAAATTTTTAAAATAATTTTACCACATGTCAGGAAAATTTCACTGTGATCGGCGCATACATTGTTTTTGGTTTATGCTAAGATGTTGCAACGTGCTTTTCTTGAAGGCCATTTCATTGTGAAAATTTAACTGCCGGCCAACTGTAAGTTCTTTTGCCCAGACTTTATAATTTTTGCGCAAATTTTATAATTTGATTTCTCCGTAATGCAGGTCTGAGGAAGGAATAAATCATATTTCCGAAACGTCACGAGGCTAAATACGTCTTTTATTTAACGAACCCAAATTCTAGTTTTTATTTTCAATAAAAACAGTAATTTACATCATTAAACTATATATATATATATATATATAGAGAAAAAAAAACAATAAATCGAGGTAATCGGTCTGTAGTTAAATGAAACACTCAATTATTCATCTACTCTATATTTCGTTATGATTCATAACTTCTTCAGGAGTGTGCTAAATTTTAGACAAAGAAAACAGTTACAAAAACAGATTAATTCTCGAAATGATACATATAAATAAAGATAAACATTCTATCAATTTTAAAACGGATGTCAATCAACTCAGTACAATATACTCCGGTCTGTTGCAGTTTTGAGACATTGTCCTTTTGGTCGCCTATTTTTCTATAACATGTAAACTCTACTTTTGGGTCTGTCTGTATTTATAACCTTGCGTTATTGCTAGAATTTATAAATGTATATTTTTCATAAAAATGCTTTTTCTATAATAATACAAAAAATAATTTAACATGATAAATCAGAATAATATTCCATTTATGTATCTCCAATTGAACGTTTAAACGATTTTTAACATGTGAATTGTAAATTATTAGTCCGAATATTCGATGTTTTTTAATCAAATTCAATTTAGCCAGTGCATAACTCTAATTGTAAGTAATTATTACCAATTCTTTGTTGTTTCTTTGTTGATTGTGATACTTTTTAGCACACTCCTGAAGAAGTTATGAATCATAACGAAATATAGAGTAGATGAATAATTGAGTGTTTCATTTAACTACAGACCGATTACCTCGATTTATTGTTTTTTCTCTAATACGTACGGTCGATACTTTCCTTCACATTATATATATATATATATATATATATATATATATATAAATAATGGAATATCGACCGGACTTCGTTAGAGTAAAACTAATTGTACTGGGTAATTCGGTCTGTGATAAAAAGAACAACACTAATTGTTCATATGAACCTCAATATTTCGTCAATTTATTTTTGACTTCATCAGGAGGTACAGCTAAAAAATTACAATAATGAAACAACAATAAAAGATAGCAATTAAAACAACTTACAACAGTAGCAACAAATTATACATATTACACTTAAGACACAGTCAAATAGAATAAAATGTACGCAATTGTGGCAAATTTAAACAACATACGTATAAGTAAAAAATTGTTGGTCAGATATAAAATTGAATTAACAATACAAGGTCCGGACATAAATTTGTGGCTATTAGTTTGTATTTAAAATGTTACAGTAAATGTTGCTAAGTTGCTGAGAATCTGTTTTAAAATTAATCGAGCCCTGGCAACTCATTATATGTACCATCTCGAGAAACAACCTTTTTTATAATTATATTCCGTCTGTAAGATAGCGGTATTGGCATAATCAAAATTATGGTCCAAGTCCTGAAAATGGAGAGCCAAGGCACAGGAACGTTTACCTATCCGACTATCACTTTTATGTTGTGTTAGTCTGTTTTTAAGAATTTGAGCAGTTTGGCCTATGTAACAGCCATTACAATCACGACAGGGAATTTTGTAAATAACACCACTCTGATTGAGAATTGGAGTCCTGTCCTTGGTTTTTGAAAAATATTCCCAACAGTCAGCGTATTATACTTAGCCATCCTGAGGTTGGTGTAGTCCTTAAAGTGTTTAATTAAGTTAAGAGTCAATCCCTCTATAAAAGGAACTTTATAATATTTAAATAAAGGTGGAGCTCCATCATCAATAGGACCATCAAATATGTTGGAGGAGAAAATTAACTTTCGCAGTATATGTTCGGGATAACCATTATTGGCAAACTGCAGGAACAACTTTTTCAAATTGGTGCTGAGATATTCTTGGTCACTGATATGTGTGACTCGGTTTTTCATGGCAATGACCGTATTATACTTTTGATTCAGGGGATGGTTAGAGTGAAAGTTAAGAAATCTACCTGTTGAGGTAGGTTTCTGATACCAATCCAACTTGATAACATTATTATCGGATCTAATTACTTTAGTGTCCAAAAAGGGGACGCTGCCACCATTCTCCATTTCAGGGGTAAATTGCAAGTGTGGATTGTAGGAGTTGAATATATTCAGAGTTGTATCTAGCATGTCTGAGATGGTACATATAATGAGTTGCCAGGGCTCGATTAATTTTAAAACAGATTCTCAGCAACTTAGCAACATTTACTGTAACATTTTAAATACAAACTAATAGCCACAAATTTATGTCCGGACCTTGTATAGTTAATTCAATTTTATATCTGACCAACAATTTTTTACTTATACGTATGTTGTTTAAATTTGCCACAATTGCGTACATTTTATTCTATTTGACTGTGTCTTAAGTGTAATATGTATAATTTGTTGCTACTGTTGTAAGTTGTTTTAATTGCTATCTTTTATTGTTGTTTCATTATTGTAATTTTTTAGCTGTACCTCCTGATGAAGTCAAAAATAAATTGACGAAATATTGAGGTTCATATGAACAATTAGTGTTGTTCTTTTTATCACAGACCGAATTACCCAGTACAATTAGTTTTACTCTATATATATATATATATAAAGTTTAACAATTTTATCAGTTCTGACACTGACAGTAGACTATAAAATGTGAAATTACTGCAACTAGTGCAGAATATGGGTTCCTTCTTTTAATTTAAATGAAAAACAGTAGTTTCCTACGTGACGTTTCGGATTAATTTAATTCTTCTTCAAACCTGTATATAAATATATAATAAAACTTAACTATTTTTAAACCAAGAAACAATAATTTACAACAAGGATAATCGTTTTTCTAAATACAAGGTTTCACATTTTTAGAACCTTGTATTTAGAAAAACGATTATCCTTGTTGTAAGTTATTGTTTCTTGGTTTAAAAATAGTTAAGTTTTATTATATATTTATATACAGGTTTGAAGAAGGATTAAATTAATCCGAAACGTCACGTAGGAAACTACTGTTTTTCATTTAAATTAAAAGAAGGAACCCATATTCTGCACTAGTTGCAGTAATTTCACATTATATATATATATATATAGAGAAAGAAACAATAAATCGAGGTAATCGGTCTGTAGTTAAATGAAACACTCAATTATTCATCTCCTCTATATTTCGTTATGATTCATAACTTCTTCAGGAGTGTGAATTAGAGTTATGCGCTGGCTAAATTGAATTTGATTAAAAAACATCGAATATTCGGACTAATAATTTACAATTCACATGTTAAAAATCGTTTAAACGTTCTATTGGAGATACATAAATGGAATATTATTCTGATTTATCATGTTAAATTTTTTTTGTATAATTTTTTAATTTAACATGATAAATCAGAATAATATTCCATTTATGTATATATTGACAATGTCTATGTTGTTTATCAACTCTTGACAATAAAAATATATTACTATTACTATTACCAATCATTGAAGCAACTTCGCGCCAACTTATTCATTCTGCCCCCTATATGGCGTCCCAGACTCTAATTGGTGTAAAACGATCACATCCCACACAGCACATAATGTCTACTGTACTTCCAATAGATATCTATTATGGATATCCAGAATATCTACTGGATGTGATAATATATCTTACGGATGTTTCTTAGATGTCCAAATGTTCGCCTAAAAGATCCCTATTTGCTATATCTAATGGATATACGTCTAAGATGTCTTAAAAATATGATTTGGAAATGTCTATCTGATATGTTTCTGATTTATTCTATGGATATATTTTAAGCTATGGCCGCATTGCAGGTGGCTTACTTAAAGGATAAATGTAAACAATTGCTGTATTGTATTCCAATTGGTTTGGAAAATTATCTAGATGATTTCAAATGAAGTACGTATAATTTTAACCAACTGGAATGCAATACAACAACTGTTTGCATCTAGCCTCTAAGCAAGCCACCTGCAGGGCGGCCTTAACTTAAAAGATATCTATGAAATAAATCAGAAGCATATCAGATAGACATACCTGATAACGTATCAACAGTTAATTAAGGAATACACTGCTCTTATAACTCAAAACTATATGGGAAAAAGACAACAATATTATAATAATTACGAATACTAAACGAACGCTAGCTAACCATTCGCATGGCCAAAGACCGCTAACAGCTACACCGATGATCCTTCGCCGATGGCTGATGCACGCTGATGTATTGCTCGATGAATGCGCATTTTCATCAATTTACGTATAATCTTAAGCGCCACCTATAGAATAACTACCTATTACAACTATATAAATATCCAAGATTACATGTCTGATAAAGATCCAGTGTATATCTAAATGCAAGCTGCATTTATACCACGATATACTTATATAATTGACAAAAATACTACTTTTTAATTACAAATTTCTGTTCCAAAAATAATTTTGATATCTTTACATTTCTTTAATATGCAATCTAACAGCTCCTAAAAAGATATCTTATCGATATCCATATAATGTACACATTGGATATGGTGTGTTTTCGACATTATGATATCCACTGGATGTCTAATGGACCAAGTGTGCTGTGTGGGATGGTAAAGACCGTAAAATTGATGCTATCGAAAATATATTGCAGGTAATTATGTTCGAGATCGATATAAGAATGAAACTAACACAGTGCTAATAATTCTCTCTAGATAATTTTAATGTCATACTACTTCTACATAATTATTATCGTAATGGCAGTATTTCTTTTACTATAAAATAAATACTATATAGTTTTGATGTACACTTTCATATATCTATTGAAGCAAATTTGCTTGTTGTATTTACAATTTCTTTCTAATATAATTCGTAACATTTACTGAAAGAAAAATCAGTGTCTTAAACAATAATATAGTATAAAGTTCAGACAAAATAAGGAGAACAATTATTATAGAATTACGAGTAACTCTCAGTATTGGAATACAATACTTTAGTGATTAATTTAGTCAACTAATTATACAAATGAAACTGTATTATTGGTAAAGTTGCGCCTCCTCTCCAAAGTACAAAAATGGTAAGAAATGAAAGTTATTAGATTTAAATTATAATAAAATACCGTTCCTTTAAATTTCATTTTTGTATCTTCTAGCATTAATCTATTAATATAACATAATCATAATTAACACTGATAACTACCATACAATTATATGTCATAGTATAATCATTTTTATAAACATTTTACCATCATTGATTGCTAGTTCTTCATAGCGTGAACAAAGTCCTTGAATGTCAATTACCAGGTTCAATTTCAGATGATTTTGTTAATGCTGCCCAACAATAATATACTTATGCACAATGAAACTGAAAACTGCTGTATTTTTAGTAAACCTGTAAGTATCTATAACTGAAGTTTAAAACTACATAATTAGTGGCGGGAATTCCTCCCTATATATGACAATGACGAAGTATAGCAAAAATATTTGTTGTAAGAAAATTACAGTAACGACCGTCACGCTGTTACCCAAATAATCACATATTTCTAATTTGGAAAAGAATAAGAAAAAGAAGTAGAAAAAATCGTAAAATGAAGGTAGAAATATATCAATACTTCAACAAGTGATATTTGGTGTTTTTATTACTTATTATAGATTATTTTGGTTATTTTTTAAAATCTTGTATCAAAAATTCAAAAATGTTACCATTATCGTATGAGAAAATTTCCCGCCATTCCTCACAGGTCTTAATGTCATACATACTAATAATAAACGATTTAACTGTTTTCTATTGATTACACAAGCAGTACATCATTGCTTGTGTAGCGCAAAGTCCCACCATTTCTATAACCAATAACTGTCTGAAACCAAGCTTATTAACAAGAACGCTTCGCAGCGAAAATGAAGCTTATGCACAGTGGTAAGCAAAATGAGTACTGTAGGTAGAACTTTGTATTTTTGTTAAACTATTCTGCATAGTATCAATTACCACTATTATATAATTGTTTGATTTTTGATTTCACGTTGACAAAATGTATTTTCCAGAAAACAATATTAAAAAACCAAGCTACACTTCAAAATACGTAGGAACTTGAAATTGAATAAATACAGTGTCAAAACTTAGGTATTGGCTAGGTATATGACATACATTTGATTAAAGTGATACAAAACAATAAAATGTGTAATTTGCTCTGCTGTTGCCCTACATACATACATATGCGTATGTAGATATGATCTGTTAATGTACGCACGGATATACATACTATGTAGTACATATGTATGTGTATATAATTAATATGTTTATCTTTTTATATGTTTAATAATTTATTTAATAGAAGATAACTTTGTAAGTAATAATTTACCTTATATAATATATGTATATATAAGCTGAAAGATAAAGTAGCTTAAGAGTATGTTTTATTTCTATATTAAGACTACTACTATTTTAAGATATCGTTGAGGTTGAATTAGGTTGACACTGATAAGTAACACTAATCTGAAATTAGAATACACAAGTGTAACAAAATAATTTTATATACATTTTTTCTTAACAAGATTGTATTTTATTAATATGTACAAATGGATAAGACCATCCACAATTAAGTACCCTACAATCTGGCGAACTTTCAAAAGTAAAATTAATTTACATTCCAAAGAATATTGGATTCAGGACATCACCCACGATTATACAGATCAAGTAATTAAATTCACTTTACAGAGTTTTCTTCATGATGAACCCCTAACTAAACTTATTAGTAAGTATATTTGAATGTAAATTCTCTAAGTTACTTATGTTTGTATTTAAACTCAATCAATTTTCTATACCTATACTAGGCTAAGCTTTAGTTACATATAACTGTTATAAATATTTCTTTTTATAGACGTGCCGTATGAAACACGAATAAGAGAATTTATGAATATATGGAAAAATATTTTGAATCAGAGAGCAAGTGTAATATGCTTAACAAAGGATAGAAACTCTAACCCAATACTTTGTGGAATTAACTATACAGTGGTAGTTTCCCGGTACGACAAACATTATTCTGTAAGGAAGTGCTTTTCTATAATAAAAAATGCTAAGAACTACATATTTTAGAGTGGAGATAAAAACTTCGATAAGTTCTTAACAGCTGTCAAATTTATTCAAGAAAGTGGAATGCTGTTTGAAAAATTGAATATCAACGAATATTTGTATTCGTTTGGTCTATATGTACTACCAGAATACAGAGGAGACAACATAGGCGAAAATTTGCTCGCAGCAAGGTAATGATCGAATGCATATATGTACATATGTATACGAATATGTACATAAGTATATGTATACAGGATGTCTCAGCGAGGCCGTTCATTAGAAGTTTCTGGGGTTCTGGTCAAAATATAAATTTAAAAATTCAGAATCATATATAGTCGAGTATGTTCTCTTCAATGAAAATATTATTAGATTTGTAGCGTTTCCCGTTATACCGGAACTCGCCATCTACTTTGATATTTTTAATGGAACACCCTGTGTAGTTTTACATATTTGGATTTACCTAACTTTAAGCTTTATAAATACCTTTAGTTTTTTTAATTTTATTCGGGCGTTTTGTACTTATTCGTTTTTTTATCAAAAAATTGCTATAACGGACTGAGTACTCTACTATATCTTGTTTCCACCTTAAGTAGTATTACATCTCTGTTTCTTTTTTACAAATTTGAGTCTTAATATCAACAGTAATCATTTATGTATACAGATTGACTGAAGTTATAGTCAATATAGAACTACCGTATTACACACACTAGCGCATGCATATCTACATATACGTGGGATTTAGAATGGTAGGTGTGGTCAGCTTGCAATAAGTGGGGATAGATTCGTTGTTGCCTCCCGTCCAGTTTAGTATGCAAAGATTGATATTGCAATGCACACGTTTGCTTTTAAGAATTGCCGTCGCTATTAGAATAAATTTTGTACATCTTGATAGGAATTATTCCCCGCGTGCCATAATACAATCTGTATTTTTTCTGGAACAGTTAAAGGCATTTTATTTTAGTTGTCAGAGTTTGTCCAGACACAATACCACACGCTATAAGCAGCGAGCGCTGAATGCAAGGGTGGCAAGGTTAATGGATATATATTGAAGTCGTAATAGCGCCATCTATCGCTGTGGTAAATACTAAAAACGATCGCGCCGTAAACCTGTTCAAACTAATGTTTTTTTTTGTATTGTAAAATACAAATGAATATTAATATATCATTTTTATTGTGCAGTATAATAGTTCAAAAACGGAAGCTTAATACAATTAACGGATTTCCTTAGAATTGAGACACAAATTTATAATTCCAAACAAAATTTTCTATAATTATCATATATCTATAGCTTTCAGTACAATTTTGATTTAATGTGTAATTCATAAATCTTTCTGGTTCCAGTCTAGAATGGGAAATCGAAATAGCCTCAATTTCTCGCCTTTCATATGGCAGTTGCGAACAATACATCTCGACGGCATTGTTCTGGTTGGCCATGTGGGATTCCCAACTGTTCAACACCACAATTTAATATAGAACACTGCAAATTTCAACAAATAACGTATACTTACTCCCAAAG